>JALMQS010000036.1:0-193155 GCA_024734495.1 Forficula auricularia
ATCTATATTATAAATGATAACAGAAATAAATACACATTTAAACTCAAGGTCTTTTTCGACCGTCTGAGGGAGAGTTGACTCTTTACAAAATTATTAAACAAATACAATCACGAAAATCACAAGAAGATGTCAACTAGTGAATCCGAAGTGTTACATGGATATATTACTTTCACATTTATATTCTATAGAATATAATGGGATGATTTTATAACCCCCTCCGCGATACTGAATCTACGAAAAATAATATTTATAATTAAAAAGACTGATGATGAGGACCAAGCCTTCGAAACTATAGTCTCAAACAAATAAATAATACATATATATACACAGATATATAATTTCGATATATAGGTGTGTATATTTATTTGCATCAAGCAGAGGACAACTTTGTTTTTCTTTGTGAATCAACAACTCTGCTACTCTCAGCAAAACAAAAACTTTTCAATTACATCTTTATTAGAATTACTATAGCAGTAAGGCGTAAATAATGATGATAATATTAATTCAAATTCGAATTTAGATTATTCATGGCGATTTGGCGGCCAGGAATATTCTTCTAGCTGAACAAAATGTGATTAAAATATCCGATTTCGGTTTATCAAAAAATCTTGGGAATTATAAATATTATGTTAAGAAGAGTAAGGTAAGATAAATTGAACTTATCTGGCTAAAAAGAAGGTGAAATAATTTAAAGTTTTTGATTTTTTATAGAAACCAGTACCCGTGAAATGGATGGCGATTGAAGCGATCCGTGATTCACAATTTTCTGTAAAATCAGATGTTTGGTCATATGGTGTGGTCCTCTGGGAGTTTTTCTCTCTGGCACAAACGCCTTTCGGAGGTCTCTACGTATAAGTCATCTCTATTTGTTCAACACAGTCAAACTAAGGACATATTAAAAACTCAAATTTAAAATTTTTCTCTTTTCAGAAATGAGAGCTGATAGATCTTTTCTTGAACAACTCGAAGCTGGATATCGATTGGACCAGCCAATATATTGCCCGAATACGATGTAAATAGCTAATTTAATATAACGGGTGAGTTTTTTATCTTGAGACAGTCTATAGCTCAAAAACGGTGCATTCAATGAAAAAAAGTTTCAAATAAAAGTTTAGTTATATCAAGGGGGAAACTAAACTACGCTATTGTTTGTTGACCTAGAACAGGCTTTCATGGGTATTTCAAGGTCAACTTCTGTTTTTTAAATGGGAACCTATATATTTCTTTACGGATCCTTGATCTTCAAAAAAACTGAACAAATTTTATAAGAACTATTTTTTATCCGACATCAAATAAGCAAAATATTAAATCAATTAAATCTCAAAAAATAATCTTAATAATTATTTTTAACAATTATGTCAACTTAATTATCAAATAATAATGATCAAATATTTAATTAATAAATAAAAAACTATTAAATCGAAAAGTCACAACAATGAAAATAAGTGTTTATAATGATATTAAATCTTCGTTATTGATACTCAGATGTAAGAGATTATTTTCTACTTAATAGATCTATTAAAAGTCTTAAGTTTAAAAAGTTTATTTTTCGTGACAATCCAGTAGATAGTTATATTGTATTACTATAATAAAAATGGAGCATTTTTTGTTGAAGACAGAATTGAAATGGTATTAATTTATGGTGAATGTAGAAAAAGTCTAATGGACCTGCCATTGAAATGGATGCCGAGCGTTTTCCTGATAGGGATACACCCTCACAAGCTTCATTTTATTGTGTTCTAAATCTGTTAAAAAAACAACATAAAGTGTAAAGGCTACTAAGAAACTACTACAGGCCAAAATAACGAAATTGGAACTGGAATTCATCTAGAAGACTTGCAATACACTCTAGAATGTCACAGACTAGTGTCGAAAAATTATTAAAATATTAATTATTATTAAATTATTTATTTAAGAATTAAATATTTATTCATTATTTTTTGATAATTAAGTTGAATAATTGTTAAAAATAATTGTTAGAATTTTTTTTTGAGAGTTAATTGATTTAATATTTTGCTTATTTGATGACGTATAAAAAATTAATTCTTATAAAAGTTGTTCAGTTTTTTTTTGAAGATTAAGGATCGATCCGTAAAGAAATATATAGTTTCCTATTTAAAAAACAGAAGTTGACCTTGAAATACCCTTGAAAGCTTGTTCTAGGTCGACAAACATTAGCGAAGTTTAGTTTCCCCCTCGATATAAATAAACTTTTATTTGAAACTTTTTCATATAATGCACTGTTTTTGAGCTATAGACTGTCTCAAGATAAAAAACTCACCCGGTAGATATATATTATTATTTTTAATTATTATTGGTGTGTGCTACGAGGCCATTGACGCCACTATGCTTGTTTTAGCTATACAGCTCAAGATTATTAGATAGCTAATAGATAAATAGATAAATAAATAAATACAACAAATATAAAAAAAGAATAAAAATATATGTCTGAAAGCCTTGGATAAGTACCCTTTAAATGTTTTTAATAGGTCTATCTCTGAGAGATAATTTTTTTATGTTACTTATATAATCTTCCCTTCTAAGACATCCCTTGAAAAAATGTCATTTTTAATTCGCTGATTTCTATTTAAAGGACATTCGAATAGTGCATGAGTTATAATTGCGGGGAAATTGAGATATGTTGAAATGAAACCAGGTTCGTGTAATTTTTGAGTTTTTAGGTCTTCTATTTTTTTCTATACTACAGGATATACGTATTAATAAATTTCATAGACATTTTAATTCTGGGCATCTTAAGTATTTACATGTTATTTTAAATTAATAATGAAAATCTATTGACAAATGTGTAGCGGCTGTGTCTAAAAGCTCGTAGCCAAAGCAACAGCGGGCCGCTACATCACACCCTTGCTTTACCGACTTAGTTAGCCGGGCAGGGCTCTATCCACCTAGTTGCTTGCTTAGCGACCACGTCGGGGTCACCAGATTGTTAGGTGGTTGGTTGCGTGGTGCGTATCAGCGCTGCCCACCTAGTTGGTGGGGACCTAACAATGATTTGGTCAGGGCGATGATCGTCCCTAGTAAAGAGCCGGCTGGGCGCCACCCGCCAGCGGGTGAGGAGCTCCTTGGTGGTGGATGGCTCCTTCTTCGATGATCAGTCGTGATCGAATTGTCTTACTTAATACATGACTGAAATATTATCAGTCATGCAAAGTGTCGCAACGATCTGACTGAGTCATCTAGCGGCAAGGGCGGGTCCAGGGGGCGGAGGGGCGACGCCCCCCCATAGAGGCCCGTGCCTGGCCAAAAACATTGGTAAAAAAACATTTATTTTTTAAAATTGAAAATAAAGTTCTATGTGTGTGTGGGGGGGGGCGTCTCTGACCCCCCCTCCCCCGCTTGGACAATTTGATCGCGACACACTTTCGAGATAAAAAGTAAATCTTATATACATCGGGCACCTTATATACATTCACCCCCCCCCCATAAAAAAATTCCTGGATCCGCCCTTGTCTAGCGGCCGTGTCTAAAAGCTCGTAGCCAAAGCAACAGCGGGCCGCTACAAATGATTTTTTACATTGAATTTCCTTATAATAAATAAATAAATAATAATAATAATAATGTATGTAAATGACTACAGTCACCACCCACCACCAGAGGTCTCTAATGTAGACTAGTGTTAACTTAGGAACATATTTGAGAGGGAAGCGTCACTTGTTATGTTTACGCTTAGAGAGACAAACAACTTGTAATTTATTTTCTAAATTCTTTTTGACAACAGATTTTATTATGCCTGAAAGGGATAATACAATATATACGTATTTATATTACAAACAATACAATAAAGATAATTATTATATTAAGGGAACATACCTGAAAGGGATAATTAAATTACAAGTTGTTTGTCTCTTTAAGCGTAAGCATAACAAGTGACGCTTCTCTTTCAAATATGTTCCTAAGTTGACACTAGTCTACAGTGGAGACCTCTGGTGGTGGGTGGCGGCTGTACTAGTCATTTACATGTATTTAATACTTTGGTCATCCCAGCAGGCAGTTCACTTCTATAGATGAACTCGATAACTCAAGTATTTTACGGCAGAGCCTAAATTTTACGCAACTTTAAAGAAGAGGTGACGAATGGATTGCCTATATTCAGGCGTGGGGCGCGATAAAGGCTAGAATTATTCTTTAGGAATAATCGAAATGTTTTCAATTATTGCTTAGAAATAGCCTATAAAAATTTAAGTATAGGTATAATATAACACTATACGTCTATTTATGAGCCGTTCACAGGCCAATCCAATTAAGTCAATAAACCAAAAATTTTTAAATCTCAAATTCAGTAGAAATAAAAAGAAGTAGTCCTGGAGCCGAGAAGCAAATAAGTTACCTCATCGAAACAAAAGGTTTGAGTTTCTTGGCTGAAAATACTTTCTATGTATATCCTAAAACCGGCCGTCTGCAGGGGCCAAGCGGTCAATTTCACAAATGACAGCTGGTCAAAAAGGCGAAAAGGGGGTGGAAATGTCCCGTTTTTTTGGTTTTTCGATTATATCTCAAATACAATGGGTCGTAAGGAAAGAATTACTCTTAGCATGATGAAAGGTTATAAAATTTACTACAAAATTGCTTCTATTTAGTTTTTCTCTATTCCTTATTGTTTTTGAGATATTCGACCGCGAATATCTTTTATGTATGAAAAAATAAAATTTCCTACATTTTTCGTCAAACTTTTGTCTCTATCACCTCAGCCTTTCGTTTTACAATAAAAGTCCTCAGAAAAGAAGTTGTAGAGCATTCAATTTCGTTTAGGATGATATATACCTTATCTTCAAATCGTCTGGAGTTATAGCAATTTAAAAATTTCAGGTCAATTTATACATTTTGTAAGAAAACCCCGCAATAGCCCAGTATATAGGGGGGTTTCAGCTTACATTAATTGCGGTCAAATATTTTTTTCCAGGATCGTTTGGAATGGTGTGGGTGTACCAAATCTAAGTTTGCGACCTCGAAAGTGTGGGGGACAACTTTTGGTGGCCAAAAAACCTCGAAATTTTCGGACTTTCACCCAAAACCTCGCACTTTTTTCGATTTTTTCCCATTTCGACCGTGATGGAGCACGTTTTCGACAAGTACGATTCTATACATTTTTAAATTATATTAAATTTGATACAATTTAAACAAAGTTTGATCTTAATTGGATAATGGTAACCCCTGCCGCAATTAGGTTGAAGTTTCAAAAAACTGCAATTTTTTGCAAAAAATCTCTTTTTTTCCTTAATAAAATGAAAAGCACTCATCTTAGAAACTTGATTTCTATCTCCGATTCTCAAGGAAATTTTATTGACTTGAACACTTTTTTGATAAAACTCTTAGATTTATAGATATTCAGAATTTTCCGGAGAGGAAATGATCCATTTTTTCAAAAAATCTCAGTTTTTCCTTCATAAAATGAAAACCACTCATCCTAGAAACTTGATTTCTGTCTCATTCTCTAGGAGATTTTGTTGACTTGAACGTTTACTTGGACCACTTTTTTAATACAATTTTTAGATTTAAAGATATACAGCGTTTTGCATGACACCTTTGAGTGTTCGGAATGGTTCTGTCCAAAAAAAACCAAATAGAAGCAATCTTGTAGTAAATCTTATAACCTTTCATTATGCTAAGAGTAATTCTTTCCTTACGACCTATTGTTATTGAGATATAAGCTAGTTTTAGAATATACATAATAAGCTGACGTGTTCTGATGTGGCCATCCACTTGACTTTACCATACAACCTGGCCCCTCACTTTTATTTAATATTTAATAAAATAATTTATAATCATGTAGAGGAGGGTTAGTTTTTGCATTTTTATACTTCTGGAGTCCCACTGATTATGTATACAAAATTTGGATGAGTTTCCTCAAATGGCCTAGATTTTTAATTTTTAACCCCCCCCCCCCATTAACTTTGGGTCGGCATCAAAATCTAATCAGCTCTTAATCTCAATGGACCAAAATAATGTGTTAAATTACCATAGTTTTGATATTCACACTAGTTTTTGAGCTAGCTCGTCCAGAAAAATTTGGTAACGCACAGACTAACTAACAGACAGACAGACAACCAGACTAACAGACATTTTGACAAAACAATTATTATCTCGAAAAATATAATTTTTTCGATGTTCACTTATTAGAGCTTTTTTGTAGACCGAAATGCCATGGTTTCGCTCAATTTTTTTAATCAAAATAGTTTCAGCCGTTTTTGAGATATTTCGAAAAAAAGAAGGAAAAAAAACCACTTTTTTCATGCACGATTACAATACTTGACCATACCCTGTATGGTAAAATAAAAAGTACTTTCAGCCAAGAAACTCAAACATTTTGTTTCAATGAGGTAACTTATTTGCTTCTCGGCTCCAGAACTAAAGACTCTACTGATGATGATGATCATGGTTCATTTGTAAATATCTTGTAGATCTTCAAATGTGAGAAAGTGTCTAATACATGTATAAAAGACCTAGTTTGAAAAAGTTTTTATTTTTCCTCCAATTTTCGGATTATTACTTTTTTTCAATATTTTACCAAACAAACAATATGTATTCAATAAATTACACGATTAATTGATATTAAAATTATTAATCAAATTATTCTCTGATTATTTGAATTTATAGATATCAAATTATGAAAAATTGTTGGCATTCAAATCCAAAGCATCGTCCTCCTTTTGAAACTCTTGAAGAGGAACTCGCTAATATTATAAAATCATCAATTCAAGAGGTAATTATATAAAATGAATAAACATTTATATAGGTAAATGAGTAATTATGTTTTTTAAGGTAATTGAATTCAGCGGCTGAATTTTCATTCGTAATTTTTGCAGAGAAATTATTAAAAAATATGCATGATTAAATGTTTTCTATTTTCATGATCAATTACGTTAAATAGTTTAATTAATTGCTAAGTAAGTGATATTTACTTCTCCTATCCCCTGCTTGTGACTGTTAAAATGTCAATAGCAGACCACATGAGGTCACTTAAACCATCTGAAACGTCTATTTTTTAAATCCTCGTTGTTTAATTGGCCATTATGATTTTCATTTAAGGTAGTTGTTTTGTGACAATACTAGCAAAAAGTTAATGCTAGAGTATATAGAACAGACAATAAGTATTCATAATTCATAAGCCCAAAACTTTTTGCTGTTTATGTACCACTACTAGCCAATCCCGTGCTCGTTTGAGAACATTATCCTAGCTTGTATACATTTTATGATAGAAATGTCAGATATAGTACATTATAAAGGTAGATTTATAAAACAAAACGTTCGTAATAAGCGATTGAAATCCGTTGCGACAATGACTGAATCGAAAAAATGTAAAAAAAGTACTAAAGTTAACCCACTTTTTGGGTTAAATAAATGCGTTGTTGCCAGCTTGTTTTTAGTGTAAATTTTTCATTATTTAATAATTATTATCTCAGAAACTGTAAGTTGTAACTATGAATTAAAATTTTATTTAAATAAGCTGACGTGTTGCGGTTGTGGCCATCCACTTGACTTTACCATACAACCTGGCCCCTCACTTATAATTTAATATTTAATAAAATTATTTATAATCATCTAGAGGAGCGGAGGTTAGTTTTTGCATTTTAGACTCCTGGGGGGCCACTGATTATCTATACAAAATTTGGTTGAGTTTGCTCAAATGGCCTAGATTTTTAATTTTTATCCCCCCCCCCCTCCACCCCCCTTAACTTTAGGTCGATATGCACAAAAATTTAATCAGCTCTTAATCTCAATGGACCAAAACTACGTGTGAAATTTGGTTTCGATATTCACACTAGTTTTTGAGCTAACTCGTCCATAAAAATTTGATAACGCACAGATTAACAGACAACCAGACAGACTAACAGACATTTTGACAAAACAATTATTATCTCAAAAAATATAATTTTTTTCGATGTTCACTTATAAGGGATTTTTTGTAGACCGAAATGGCATGGTTTCGCTTAATTTTTTTAATCAAAATAGTTTCACCCGTTTTTGAGATATTTTTAAAAAAAGAAGGAAAAAAACCCACTTTTTTCATGCACGATTACAATACTTTACTATACACAGTATGGTAAAGTAAAAATGTTTTAGTTATTGTTTAATGTTGGTTTATTTTTTTATACCAATGGTAATAAGAGTTTCTTAATTTATAATTAAATGTGTATGTAAACTTTCCGATATCCCGTATAGTGCAATGTATAAGAGTTTGAAAAACTATATCTTTGGAATTTAATATCTCCGGAACTACTATATATTGTTCATAAATTTCGTTTTGCCACCAATTAATGCTGACGTATTTACAAAATAATCTGTCTAAACTTCAAAAAAATCCTATGAAAATCCATATGGTCAAACAACTACCTTAATAGAATTAGTTTTTTAATTATAAATTAATTTATGACAAATTTAAATTACGAATATATAAAGTTTTTGTTACTACACGTATATTACTGAATATTTACTACGTATACTTTTCTGATATTAATTTTTCCTAAAAATAAATTTGACCATAATTGCTCAATGCTCATTCGAATTCTAAATATATAAGATTAATTTTTATAATTCTTTTCATCGATTGTTTTTTTTCAGGATTATATTGATTTGGTTAAGGCCAAACAAAATCATTACACATCCGTGTAGAGCAGTGTTCCGCAAAGTGTGTGCCGCGGCACACTGGTGTATCAATGATTGCTCCAAATTTTGATCACCTGTGCATTAAGCAGGCTCACATTTCTCATGAAACATCTTTTCATATTAGGGGAAAGTGGGGGAATTTCGACCAATTTAAAATCTCATAAACTTGGCGCCATACGAGCGAAATTTAGAGACCATTCGAAGGATGCCTTCGTATATGCCTAATTTATATGGTTAGTGCCATTATTCGTCTTATCTACATGCCGTCAGTTTTGCTGATGTCTAGACTTTTCTTATTAAAATTGTGCTGGTCTTATTAAGGAAAGAACACTTTTATATTTTCTAAATGTATTGTATTTTACGTTCCTAGGATACAGGGGATATTTTAAAATAATTTGGGTCTAATTTGGTTCATTTTTAATCAATACGTTTTGTAAAAAAAATGTTAATGTTAAGTGTATTAGTTCGGGTAAAATCGATCATGCTGGTCGATGTCAAAAAAATTTTCAGATAACTTGTATTAAAGATAAGAGTAAATAAATATTATATTTAATATTGATTTACTATGAGTTAAGGATACTAGGTCACTGATTTCACATTAAAATTAAAAAATTAAAAGATATATTTTAAAAGATTTATTTCTAAACATATAACCTATCCAATAACAAATATTCACCTGAAGCATGGAATCACTCCAGCCCTTTATAATACAAATAAATTATCCTCCCAATTAATAAATAATAAACTTGACAAAATTGAAAAATACACTAAAAGGTATAAAATAATTATCTTATTTAGTTACAACTAAACGACGAAATATTTACATGAAATCACTTTTTAAAGTCGGTGCCAAACAAACTATATAAGCGAGAGTGCCCGCCAAAAGTAAAATCCGTCCAGTTTGATTCATAAAATATATATGTTTGGCACCGACTTCAAAAAGTGATTTCATGTAAATATTTCGTCGTTTAGTTGTAACTAAATAAGATAATTATTTTATACCTTCCAGTGTATTTTATTTTATTTTTGAGCTCTTATTATTTTATTTGTTGCATTTAATTTTTTTGAAGTCGGTTTTATTTTTTTTTATAAAAATTATTTAATAGGCTTTTTTGAGATATTCCAAAAAAAAAACGAAGCTAAAACATCAATTTTCTCTTGTAAGGCACACTGAATGTAGTAAAGTAAAAAAACAAAAACAAAAAAACAAAGATAGAGGTAAAATATTTCTTTTGTTTTATCTTTAAAGCTTTTCTCGAAACATTGGAGGTAAATAGAGTGGGTTATAAAAAGAAAATATCCCTTGGATGATGGTCAAGAGTTTCATTAGCATGTCAGAGGCGATGCTTGGCCAATGGCAACAATTTATCCCTTGAATACAATCCACCACCATCTGTCAACATTATATATATATATATAGAAGTGTGTCTTCGAGAACGGATATCGCCCAGGATGACCCTCTCGTTCGTCCAAGCATTCTTTCCTATTTACATTGGCTCATGCATAGGAATATATATGATGTATATCAAGAGAAAAACGATGACCGCCCTCATGTTTCTTCTTATTTATATAGTATATCACCACTTGCAAATAAACGATCATTGTATGCAAAAAAATTACTCGATATACCGGGTGAGTTTTTTATCTTGAGACAGTCTTATAACTCAAAAACAATGCATTATATGAAAAAAAGTTTCAAATAAAAGTTTATTTATATCAGGGGGGAAACTAAACTACGCTATTGTTTGTCGACCTAGAACAAGCTTTGAAGGGTATTTTGAGGTTAAGTTCGGTTTCTTAAATAGAAACCTATTTATTTCTTTACAGATCCTTAATCTTCAAAAAAAACTGAACAACTTTCATAAGAACTATTTTTTAATCCGACATCAAATAAACAAAACATTAAATCAATTAAATCTAAAAAAAAAAATATTTATAATAATTATTTTTAACAATTATTCAACTTAATTATCAAAAAATAATGATCAAATATTTAAAATTTTTTCGACATTGTTCTGAGACATTCCAGAGTGTATCACAAGTCTTCTGGATGAATTCCAGTTCCAATTTCTTTATTTTGGCCTGTTTCAGTTTCTTTGTACCATTTATATTTCTTGTTTTTTTTTTTTTTTTTTTTTTTAACAGATTTACAACACCATACAATGAAGCTTGTGAAGGTGTATTCCTATCAGGAAAACGCTCGGCATCCATTTCAATGGCAGCCCCATAACATATTCCACATTCACCGGATAAATTAAGACCATTTTAATTCTGTCTTCAACAAAAAGATGCTCCATTTGTATTATAGTTATACAATATAACAATATAGAAAATTTGGTACAGGGATTAAAAAAAGAAAAATGAAAAATATCATAAGACCGCTTTCTTTCTTATATATAATTAGTACCTGGCCACCGAGCGATGCTCGGTAAATTATTGCTTCAGTTAATAGCCAAATATTAATCCCCGAACTCCCACCCTCCACGCCCCCGGACCCCTCATCACTTCACCCCACCTCCTGCACCCCCACTGCGCCCTCGAAACTCCCATACATCCACTCCGGGCCCCCATCACTGAACTCCACCTCCTGCGCCCCCACATCTACCCCCCCCCACGCACCCAGTTTTTACATTTCTAGCCTTCAGTGGTTCACAGATTATGTGTATATAGGTATATAAATAAATACGGTATAATTTTTTTTTTTTTTTAATTAAATAACAATTTTTGAGTTCATCAATCAAATTGTCAAATTAATATTTGTGGGTTGATACAATTTGATGGCTGTATATGTATATAATTAAGTAATGGAGAGGGATTCAGCCAATGGGTAGCCTCTGGTGAATAAAAACTCCCAATTATAGAAAACGTTTCGGCTTTAATTAAATAATGCCATCATCAGCAGAGGCTACCCATTGGCTGAATCCTCTCCATTACTTAATTATATACATATACAGCTATCTAAATTGTATCAACTTTATAACCATTGAGGAATATCATCATGCTCGGACACCTTATACACAAATATGGGGCTCGTCTTCAAGGACTCATCAACTCTTAGGAACTGATGATGGCATTATTTAATTAAAGCCGAAACGTTTTCTATAATTGGGAGTTTTTTATTCAGCAGAGGCTACCCATTGGCTGAATCCCTCTCCATTACTTAATTATTAATATTTGTGGGATTTAAAACTCGATTTTTAATCAATTAAATTGAACCAATTATTTTACATGAATTAATGTATACATTGTATTTGAGCTTCGACTTCAGAGATTATTTCTCCACCACCCACTGTCCTTGATCATCTTTTTAGTCCTTGTTTTTAATAAGAGGAACAAACTAATTAAATAAAAAAAAAACATCTTTTCCGATAATTATTCCAATTCCATTATTTTCCTTTTCGTCTAATCAATTAAATTGCCCAATTTTTAATATATAATAATAATTGTAATAATCTTATTGTGGGATATAAAATTGAAAAACCAATTATTTATTTAAAGGAAATTGAATAAAAATGTAAATAAACATTTTTATCGAGACAAACCACCTGTGAATAATTATTTCATTATTTTTAACAAAAAACCCATCAAAAACAACTCAGACGATGATGAAATCATGACAGATCGAATGTCCAACACAAAACCTTCCTAACCAGTGAATTTCATCCAAATCGTTAGAGCCGTTTTCGAGAACCCGACCGGATATATATATATATATTATATATATATATATATATATATATATATATATATATATATACAAACTTTGCTCGTTTAATATAATAAGACGAGCAGTACCTGGCGTGCCTACGGCACGCCCGGCACCTCTCGGCCCTCCGGGCTGGTGGCCCTGGCGGGCAGCGTCTCGAAATGTGACTATTAGCTGTCCGTAATTATATGTTTTGAAAAAATATTTTTGTGAATAATGAATATTGATCAAAGAAAGATGAAAAAATATCATTAAATGCTTTATAAATACTTTATTATAGCATGCAACCATTTCTCTCGAAATTTCCGATCGGTTGGAAACCTATTTCTTTTTTAATAATACATTTCAATATTTAAATTTATATAAAAAGTGTCTCTAAATTAATTATATATAATAATTTTAAAATTAATTTATCTACTGAAATTTCAAATGACCCGCGCAGTAATAAATTAAGAATTAATCTCATTATCCAATTAAATCATATCTCATTAAAACTTATATTATAAATTAAATATATATATATATATATTTAAATTAATTTGTCTACTAAAATTTTAAGAATTTATATTTTTCTTAAATTCAAAAAAAAAAAATAATTAATTTTCGCGGTATGAATTATTTCCAAAAAATTAAATATATATTAATATATAATATATTTAAAATTACTAAATTTGTCTACTAAAATTTCAAATGAGACACGCCGTAAATCTAATATTCTAAGCTATGTAGAGGAATATATTAATATATAGATATATTATAGATATATAATATAGAGAATAGATATGTTTTATTTGTAAAATTTGACAATATAACAACTGTCATTGAATATTAGTTGCTTTTTCTCCCACATGTCCCTTGCTGCGCCACTGGCACTGTCTGACAATGGCTTTTATATATATAGATTTTGGTCTTACAAGAAAACCACATATGAGACGGGGAAGAGGCTCAACTTGGGAGAAGATTAAATAACTCGTGGATCTGAATAGAAGGCCAAGAGGCGACTTTCGCTTCCTATATATGATTATTATAAACAAGGAAAAAGTAGTTGGGAAGCAGATTGTCTAGAATCCACAATATCCTTTGTGGTCACCGACTTGCTCATTGTGCTCCAAGTCATGAATCTAGATAAGATGTTTTTTTGATGTGATTAGAAGTTTTAAGTCATGGATCTAGAAAAGTTTGTTTTTATGGCCTTTATTTTCTATTTGGGACTATTCTCAGGTATTTAATTCTCTATTCTTGATAATGAAAAAAATGTTAAAAAACTTTTTACAAGACTCGTTAAATCAGAGCCACCCTAGGAATTAATAATAAACTTAAATTTATATATAAGAATTGAATGGAAGATAAATATAAAGACAGTTCCCAATAAAATAATATTTATTGAAAATGTCTCTTTTTAACCGACTTCGAAAAAAGGAGAGGTTATCAATTCAATGGAATGTCCGTTTTTTTGTGTTTGAACATTTATTTCTCTTTGCCATGTGGACCGATTTCGATGATTGTTTTTGCATTGGGTTCAGTATAATTGCCGATTGGTTCCGTATAAATTTCATTCGTATTGGACCTTTTTTGTTATGTATGTTCACGCACAACTTCTTTGTTTATGAACCGATTTCGATGATTCTTTTTTTATTCGAAATGGGATACCGTAGGGGTGGTCCCTTATTAATTTGGTCAAGTTCTGATGATATAATCAATGATAAAATAACGGAATCTCCAATTTTTATGAGAGCAAATAATCAAATTATAATAAATAAAATCTTTTATAAAAAAAAAAAAACAATCTTAAACCATTCATTTACAACCCGCTAACGTTTCGAGATAATTTCTCTGTTTATGAATTGAAATTTTATTATCAATTTCTGATTCCTTCGCCTGAATTTTACGAGATGCATGCAAGGTATTAACATAAGTCGCTATTCTTAACATCACTAAAAAGAAAAAAAGAAAAATAATTTTTAGAAAAAAAAAACTTACTTCAAAAAAATTAAATGAAACAAATAAAATAATAAGAACTCAAAAATCGAATGTAAAGTAATTATCTTATTTAGTTACAACTAAACGATGAAATTGTTACATGAAATCACTTTTTGAAGTCGGTGACAAACAAACTATATAAGCGAGCTTACGCGATGTTGTCTTCATTACCCGCCAAAAGTACTAAGATCCGTCATAAAATGTATATGTTTGGCACCGACTTCAAAAAGTGATTTCATGTAATAGTTTCATCGTTTCGTTGTAACTAAATAAGATAATTATTTCATACCTTTTAGTGCATTTTATTTGATTTTTGAGTTCTTATTATTTTTTTGTTGTATTTAATTTTGTTGAAGTTTTTTTTTTTTTTTACACCTTTAAATCGAGGTTTCGGAGGAACTTACACCTTATGGAATTTCATGATTTTTTTTGTATAATGGACCTTTATAAAAATGAAACTCATTCATTTAATACCATTTAACATAGATATTTAATATTTTTCTGTATTTTTAACAATTTAAAAGAAATATTAGGCTGTTTTAGTGTCCAGATATGGCATTTGAACATGCTCCACAGTAGGTATGTATATGTACGATAATGTACCACCGGGAACCTGTTAAAGGGTGCTTTGTTTAGAAGAATTATATAAATTTTGTGCCAAAATTTTTATTTTTTCAACTGATTAGACTTTGAGCTCCCTATTACAATCACACAGTTCATTTCTAGAGATGTCATTCCAAAACGTCTCTTGTATATAAGTATATTAATTTAGTGAAATCAATTCGACTTTCATTTTTTGAATTTTATACAAAGGATATAATATCTTTTTGCTTAGAGTACCAACAAAAACAATATTTCCACATTATATTCTATGAATATAAATGTTTTTAAATCCAAAAAGTGAATTTCTAAAGGTTGATTACAGTGGACTGTAGTTGATAGGATCTGTGCCGCATAGAATGGGAAGAATTGTAGTAAACCGGGCGTAGTTGAAAACACTCAAATAAAGAACACTTCATATATAAAAACACCATCGACTTCATTATAAAGGGATAAATAAATACAATAAATGAATCTATTCAAGGTATCGAGAAGACTTGGTGTTGCACAGGGTCAATTCCGGGAGAAAGGCAGAGGGTATGTGGCAGGGTGTTTTATAAGGAGAGAAAGAAACAGATAAGAAGCAGGATCGGGTGTCTTGAGAAAATAGTCCAGGAGAGTAACAGGGGTCAGTTCAGAGAGAGAAGGGCATTAAGAGTAAGCAGGGGTTGTCGCAGGTAGATCAAATAAAGGATAAGAATAGATAAGTAAAAAATTGAGTACGCTCAATGACGAATCCGAGTCAACTGCCGGTCGCTGGCAGGCAAGAAAATAGTCCAGGAGAGTAACAGGGGTCAGATCAGAGAGAGAAGGGAATTAAGAGTAAGCAGGGGTTGTCGCAGGTAGATCAAATAAAGGATAAGGATAGATAAGTAAGAAATTGAGTACGCTCAATGACGAATCCGAGTCAACTGCCGGTCGCTGGCAGGCAAGAACGACCTCTCACCTCCAGAGAGTCGCGGGGGGAGAAGAAGCCTCGAAGGCGTCCAAGGGTCAAATTTAAATTTAACCAAAATGGGAAAGTAATTATCTATTGATAGAGATTTTCTTTAGGAGACGGACTGGTATAAATATGCAATTGGATGTTGATGAAAGCAGTCCACGGTGGTTGTAAAAAATAAGACTATAGAGGTTTTATTATTTTACATTTATTTGTTAAACCGACGTTTCGGAGATTTATTCTCTCCTTCTTCAGGGTAACAAAAAGTCAATGAAAGTAGTTCAAAAAATAGTTACTTTCTGTCTCCTTTGACAATGCCAAAAACATTATAAAAATTCTTTTTCATCTCGAATAGAAAACAAAGTAACAAGCAATTGATGATCCATCATATAACATATGGATCATCAATTGCTTGTTACTTTGTTTTCTATTCGAGATGAAAAAGAATTTTTATAATGTTTTTTTGGCATTGTCAAAGGAGACAAGAAAGTAACTATTTTTTGAACTACTTTCATTGACTTTTTGTTACGCTGAAGAAGGAGAGAATAAATCTCCGAAACGTCGGTTTAACAAATAAATGTAAAATAATAAAACCTCTATAGTCTTATTTTTTACAACCACCGTGGACTGCTTTCATCAACATCCAATTGCGTAATTATCTATATTCGAATATTAATAATGTCATAGTTTTCTCCAATATATTGGCATTAATTCCAAAATAACATATTGTTTTTAATACTAATATACTATATATACATACTATTTATTTTAGTGATGTGTCAAAAGGTTTTTTTAAAATTGAGTCAATCAGAAAAAGATACTCCAACAACGGGTTTGGTTTTAAGCGATAAATTTGGAAAAATAAATATTACAATATATGAAAACGACAATGAAGGCGCAATCTGCACTCCAAAAATAGATCCCTGTGTAAGTATTAAATAATGATTTTATTTCTTTTACCTTAAAACAAATAAAAATGAAATTTCTATATTTTTATTTCAATAATTTAATAAAAACTCTTTTCTTTAATTAGGATGTATTTGTAGATCCTGGACCAATTACTTTTACCTATAAAGAAGATGAATCGATTCCACTTGATAGCCACCAGAGCTGTTATTATTATGAAATTGTTCAAAGAAAAAGTTAGTATTTAATATTATTATGATTGTAAACTTTCTAATAAAACTGAAGAGTTGTTTCCTTATTCAATTCTTTCTAAAATATAGAAAACTTTTTACTAAAGCTTCGAAATATCCACACCAAAATATTTAGTTATCAATATTAATATATCGTATACATATTTATTCTATTATAATATAATTATTATGAACAATTATTTCTTGCATAAAAAAACAACATAATTAAAAATTCCCACACTGTGATGCAGAAAGACAACTCAACTTCTACTGCATTATAGGTTCCATTATATCTTTATGGCAGTAGAGAAAGCGTTATAAGAAGAATTAAAAAAAAAAAAAAAAATACATTCCCTAACTATAAATTTTCATAGAAAAAATTATAAGGTGACCACTGATCAATCGTGCTCCTTTAGCGATGACAGTCCTTTTTTTATAAGCTCTGACCTCGCCCGAAAAGTGTCCTCCTACATGTCCTCCTTTTCGATATTTGAAGACTAATCTGTAGTGGTGTAGATGGATCAAGAATAGTGTTTTGGAAAGGTACATGCCATTTGGAGCCTGGTTCCCGATCCGCGATGCCTTGCGTAAAATTGAATACGCCGTGTGTGGGCTGTGGGCGCTGCTCAAGATATTGAGGGCCAAAATGCCCTTTTCTGAATCTGTTCAGAAAGAAAAAGGTTGGTTTCTTGCCGCCTGGGTGGGCAAGGGAATATATATGTTGTTGTTTGCCAAGCGATTCGTGCGAACAAAACATACATTTGGCTAAGCGTGGCTTAGTTATGTTATTAATGAACCTTTCAGGATAAAAGAGAAAAACAATTAAAGAAATGAACTAGTATAGGATATGAATTTTAGCTATGAGAATATTCTTACCTTTCAGGCCCATACAAGTCTATCGAATAACACACATAGAGTAATGCTAAGAGATGTTTACCCTGTGGTGGTTGAGAGTATAAGAACTAGTTTGGCGCGGTCGCCAGGGTCTCGAGAGCAAACAAGGTGGGGGGAGTAAAGTTGTAAATGCCGACAATAGAGGGTTGGAGTGCGAGGGTGAAATTACTGATTTGAACTAGTGAAAAATTGTGGCAATTTTGAACAATTGCATTAAAGAAACAAATGATAGTGCTTATAAATAAAGATTCGCCACTGCTTTAATCTTAAAACTAAACAATAAATGGAGGCTGTAATAAAATACAAAAAAAACGTACAAGTTGCAAGTGGCTGAGAATAAGTTAAGTCGAAAAATTAAGCTTAAAAATAAGGTATAAATACTGTGATTTTGATGAGAAAGATGTGTATAGTTGAACTGGAAGAGAGCCCCAATTGGCAAGGCCAGAAATTCATACATTTATGAACTCCGGATTCCTCAAAAGAAAGAAAAGTCGGCACCCAAATTGTTGAAAAAGAGATGAGTACAACACGATGCACCCACAGGGGGAAAATTCTTAACACCTTGATCGAGAAAATATAAACGCAGCTTCTCGGTGGAAAGTAAATAATCGAATGAAATAAATACTAATTAGTAAACAAAACAACAATAGCGATTATCTAGTTGGCAGCGACCAGGAGATGGTTATTGTGAGCCCTGGCGCTCTTTTTAGATGGATTGGTTAAATACATAATTTTTAAGAAAAAATAAAACCGACTTCAAAAATTTAAATGCAACAAATAAAATACACTAAAAGGTATAAAATAATTATTATCTTATTTAGTTACAATTAAACGAAGAAATATTAACATGAAATTACTTTTGAAGTCGGTACCAAACAAACTATACCTATAAGCGAGCGTACCCGCCAAACGTACTAAGTAAGATCCGTCGAGTGCGATTCATAAAAGATATATGTTTGGCACCGACTTCAAAAAGTAATTTCATGTTAATATTTCTTCGTTTAATTGTAACTAAATAAGATAATTATTATTTTATACCTTTTAGTGTATTTTATTTGTTGCATTAAATTTTTTGAAGTCGGTTTTTATTTTTAACCGACTTCAAAAAAGGAGGAGGTTCTCTATTCGATTGAATTTTTTTTTTTTTTTTTTTTTTTTTTTTGTGCCTATGTTACCTCATATCTCCGCCAATTCTCAACCGATTTTGAAAATTTTTTTTGCATTGGGTCCAGTCTAGCTTCCGATTGGTCCCATTTTTTTTTCGTTTTTTTTTCATAGGTATTAGACCTTTTTTATTAGGTTTGTTTAGACCTAACCTCTTTGTTTATGAACCGATTTCGATGGTTCTTTTTTTATCCGATAGGGGGTGTCTTGGGGATGGTGCGATATTAATTTGGTCAAGTTCTGATGATATGATCACTATTAATAACATCACTAAAAAGAGAAAAATAAAATAATTTTTAAGAAAAAATAAAAACCGACTTCAAAAAATTAAATGCAACAAATAAAATACACTAAAAGGTATAAAATAATTATTATCTTATTTAGTTACAACTAAACGACGAAATATTAACATGAAATTACTTTTTGAAGTTGGTGCCAAACATATACCTTTTATGAATCGCACTCGACGGATCTTACTTAGTACGTTTGGTGGGTACGCTCGCTTATAGGTATATTTTGTTTGGTACCGACTTCAAAAAGTAATTTCATGTTAATATTTCGTCGTTTAGTTGTAACTAAATAAGATAATAATAATTTTATACCTTTTAGTGTATTTTATTTGTTGCATTTAATTTTTTGAAGTCGGTTTTTATTTTTTTTAACCGACTTCAAAAAAGGAGGAGGTTCTCTATTCGATTGAATTTTTTTTTTTTTTTTTTTTTTTTTTTTGTGCCTATGTTACCTCATATCTCCGCCAATTGTCAACCGATTTTGAAAATTTTTTTTGCATTGGGTCCAGTCTAGCTTCCGATTGGTCCCATTTTTTTTTCGATTTTTTTCATAGGTATTAGACCTTTTTTATTAGGTTTGTTTAGGTTTGTTTAGACCTAACCTCTTTGTTTATGAACCGATTTCGATGGTTCTTTTTTTATCCGAAAGGGGGTGTCTTAGGGATGGTGTCATATTAATTTGGTCAAGTTCTGATGATATAATCACTATTAATAACATCACTAAAAGGAGAAAAATAAAAATTTTTAAGAAAAAAATAAAAACCGACTTTAAAAAATTAAGTGCACAAATATAAAAATACACTAAAAGGTATAAAATAATTATTATCTTATTTAGTTACAACTAAACGACGAAATATTAACACGAAATTACTTTTTGAAGTTGGGGCCAAACATATACCTTTTATGAATCGCACTCGACGGATCTTACTTAGTACGTTTGGCGGGTACGCTCGCTTATAGGTATAGTTTGTTTGGCACCGACTTTAAAAAGTAATTTCGTGTTAATATTTCGTCGTTTAGTTGTAACTAAATAAGATAATAATTATTTTATACCTTTTAGTGTATTTTTATATTTGTGCACTTAATTTTTTAAAGTCGGTTTTTATTTTTTCTTAAAAATTATTTTATTTTCTTAAAAATTATTTTTATTTTTCTCTTTTTAGTGATGTTATTAATAGTGATCCTATCATCAGAACTTGACCAAATTAATATGACACCATCCCTAAGACACCCCTTTCGGATAAAAAAAGAACCATCGAAATCGGTTCATAAACAAAGAGGTTAGGTCTAAACAAACCTAATAAAAAAGGTCTAATACCTATGAAAAAAATGGGACCAATCGGAAGCTAGACTGGACCCAATCCAAAAAAATGTTCAAAATCGGTTGACAATTGGCTGAGATATGTAACATAGGCACAAAAAAAAAAAAAAAAAAAAAAAAAAATTCAGTCGAATAGAGAACCTCCTCCTTTTTTGAAGTCGGTTAAAAATATCTAGTATTAGAGCCAAATATTATTTTGGCTCGATCAGGTGTTGCTTATTAAAATTATTTCTCATTTGAGACCTATAACCATCAGTATTATATTTCTCATGGTAAAAACATTTATTTATATATTTTCTAGGGATCGTTATAAGCGACAATAGAAATTTTGCAATAACCAAGGAATTCGAAGGGGAGAATTCGATTTTAATATGTATAAATTTCTTACCTGACACTACGTGGATTGTGGACAGGAATTTCCCTTCAATGCCTCATCAATTTCAAGGTGAAAATTTACTTATTGGATTCGTAGAGTTGTTTTGTTGGATTAATAAACTAATGATTTTCAGTTACACCTCGTTCGAAAATTAATCATTTTAGAACGCCTAATGCTATCTTTCACGTAAAACAAGTAACAAAGGAAGATTTCTATTTTAGTCCAAACATAACTATAGGAGAACCTTATAGGCCATGTTCATTCACATTTACAAAATTAAAATTAAATGGTATGTATAGCTTATTTATTAATTTTTAACCTCCACTTATAACTATATCATTAGGTATATAATACTACAGTACCTGGCCACCGAGCGATGCTCGGTAACTTTTTGCTTCAGTTAAAAGCTATATATTAATCCCCGAACCCCCACTCGCCCCCCTGACCCCCACCACACCATTTCACCCCCTATACCCCCAACCTCGCCCCCTCAAACCATTTACCTCCACCCCTCTCCGTACCCCTTCATCACTGCACCCCCCCACATCTACCCCCACCCCTCACCCAGTTTTTGCATTTCTAGCCTTGTAGTGGCCCACAGATTATCTGTATATATGTATAGGTATATAAATAAATACCGTATAATTTTTTTACTTTATCCAATGCGAAGCATGGGAGAAAGTATTGGAATCGCTCTCGCGGCAAGCGCGACTTCAAAGAGTCCTCAGGTAAAGACTACGGAACCCATGGACTCAATTAAGGTCACAAATTGAAGTATTCAATGAGATTGAATTTTAGCACGTGACGGTTTTGCCAAAAATTACCTGGGATCTCGCCGAGAGGCCAAAAAGTGCCATTTTTTTTGGAAGTGCGTGGGGATGGATGGATGATATGTGTGTTATCGTTTTTTTCGTCCACGAATTTTTCCACACCGTTGCACCGAATGAATTGAAATTGAAAACCTACCAGTATTTTAACAAAATGAAGCGCTGATCAGTTTTTGGTACATATCGGTCCACAAACATTAGTACTTTATTTCAGTACTTTTTTAGTTTTTTCTAAATATCTTGAAAATGACTTAACCAATTTTGATGAAATTTAATATCCTAATTAAGTACCTTTGGACCCACAAAAAAGGTTAAATAAAGTTTTGAGTAAAATTATATTTTAAAGTACTTTACTCTAGAACATATTAATATTTCAAATGAGTTTGGATAAAGTTTAGCAACGATCCGTTGCAGTTTATTTAATTAATCAATTTAATTGCCAAATTCTAATATATTCGTGGGATTTAAAACTCGATTTTTGGTCAATTAATTTTTTTTTCTAATTTTATTGAACCAATTATTTTACATTATAAATTTATAATAATAGTTTTTTATATAAATAGATATTTATTTTTGAATTGAAAATCCTTTCTTTGTCTGTATAAAAATAAAAGCAATATATTTTTTGTGAAAAATTTTGATTTAAAGTTTAATTGTTCAAGTTTAAAAAAGTTCAAGATTCTTGAGCAATTGAGGCCTAAGCCAACAATGTATTGTAGTTAAAATAATAAAAAAGATTAAAGGATGTTTCGTCGCGTAGTGGAATTGTCTTTTGACAAAGAGTGATAGAATGAGGTATTTGAGTCTTTCTATGTAATCAATTTATATTTATAATAAGTTTTTCTGATTTCCTATTTTATCATTCTAGCCACTGAGGAAGTCGAAATTAATCGACGAAACGTCTGGCCCATTCAATAAAAACTCTGTTTTTAATTTTTGTCCAATTCTCTGCTATTCCTGTTAATTAATGCTTATTATGGATACGAGTGATTTACCGTTATATATAATAATATTTGTAATGATCTATTGGTGGAATTTAAAATTAAAAAACCAATTAAAAATTAAAAGGAAATTGAATAAAAATGTAAATATACATTTTTATCGAGACAATCACCTGTGAATAATTATTTCAATTAACAAAAAACCCATCAAAAACAGTTTAGCCGAAGTTGAGACCGTGACAGATCGAATTGCCAACACAAACCCCTTCTAACCCGTGAATTTCATTCAAATCGTTAGAGCCGTTTTCGAGAACCCGATTGGATCTGAAATAAGGATGATATTTTTCAGTGTATCTGGTTCCAGATACCCACAATTATTAAATGACAGAGATTATTTCAAATTTGTTGAATGTTTAACGTCTTAGTAACAAACAACTTTTAGCGTCTAGCCTATACAATATATTTTAAATTGCCTTATTTTTTGAAAAATTTAAGACTAAGAAAGAGTCGTTTTCTTTTATTTTTAATTAGTAGATTATAACTAACAAACTCCAAATAGGTTGTTCTATATTAGACATGGATTTTATGTTCAGTGAATGGACTATATCGGGTTCATTATTAAAAATTCACCATTTAAAATTTACTTTTTATCTACTGGATAAAATAGCTATTTATTTCATCAATAAATAGGTATATAATTGTTTCAATTACCTAGAAGGGATTATTTATAGCATTATTCTCTTTTCAGACTCTGATAATATTAGTAACGATTTAAGTAATACCACTGTTAAAATGCAATACATAAAATCGTCCAATGGATTTGATTTCAAATGTGAATCTTTAAAAAATCGCCCGTATGTATGTTGGATGAAGGTTAGTACTTCACTCATCACCATTTTCCGGATTGAGTAGATGATAAGCAAATGTTGAATCTGTTCTGTTATTTGGTGCAATTTTGCATCTTATCTGGTCAAAGTAATAATTACCACATTCCAAAGATAGGGTGCACATACCACTAAGATAAAATTTTCACTCTGAAATTGTATTATAGGGTCAATCCATTTCAAATCCCCCATGCAATGTTGCTCAATTTTCCTGATTTTTTATCATGAGTTCCCTTAGTTTGACAGTCACAAAACACTACTTGAAAAATTTATGTCATAGTTTTTTTTGGCAGCATATTTTAATAAAAAATCGTGGTATGCGGAAAGTTTAATTGACAAGCTATTTTTAAAGATAGCAGAATAATTAAAAAATCAGTGTGTTCAGCATGAAATGAACTTCAGGTATACATTATTTTAATTTTTCTATCATGCAAGAGAAGCAGTCAAACTCTTTCTGTAAAAACTCGGAAAAAATGTATCAATCGTTACTTTTTAAGACCATAAAGTTTTATGAAAGAAAAGAGACTCATTAATAATAAGTTATTTCTGTGTTGTATACTTATATAACTACCTGCAGTATAAGTTGTAGTCCTGAGAATGCACTCGTTTTTTTTCTAGAGCTTTTCAAAAATGACCGAAAGCCTTTTAATGTCAATTTTCTCAGGTCAATATCTGAAAAGGGACTGAATGAAAAAAAGTGTAAATTTTACAGTATGTTATTTATATAAATAGGAATATCTCACAAAAAAATTATGACTGATACACAACTACATTTAGAGTAATAGAGCAGTGAATTTCAGTAAAAATGTTACCCGTCAACACACTTTTATCCCTTCGGGGCTTAAAAAAGTTATTTTTTTCGAGATGTTCCATCGAAATTATACTCATTTAAATCTATTTAAATCTACTATTTATAATAGGTTTAATTTTTTGAAAATTAATATTTTTTTTTCTATAAATTATCAATAGAGTTGATAAGGGTCCCTTTGTAACAATGTTGCTTTTTAGAGAGGATTAAAAAAGTTATTTTTTCGAGATATTCCATCGAAATTATACTCATTTAAATTTATATAAAATCTACTTTATAATGGGTTTAATTTTTTGAAAATTAAAAAAGTCGAAAAAAGTTTCATTTTATAAACTTGAAATTTATGTGAAAGGTGATAAGGCCCATCAGTTTTCCAATCTTTTTGGAAAATAAATATTTGAATTTCGAAGGGATTATACTTATTTCTAGTAGAATATTTGATAAAGATATAGGAAATTATAATTTCGTCAAAGAAAGTCGAAAAAAGTTTCATTTTATACCCTTGAAATTTATGTGAAAGCTGATAAGGTTCCCCCCTTATCATCACTTTTCCAATTTTTTTAGGAAAAAAATATTTGAATTTCCCTTCGAAATTAGAAATATGAAGATGATAATAATAATTCTTTAATCTTTGCTAACTTGGCACTTCAAAAAGTAAGTCTAACTGTCTAACTAAGGGAACTCATGATAAAAAAAACAGGTAAAAATATATAATCATAAGCAATTATATTGGGTGATTTGAAATGAAGTGACCCTATAGGTACTTCACAATTTCTCTTGGATTCAGTTGGTTTTATGTTAAACAGACGGGCCTTCGACTTGAATTTGAGTTAGATGTGCTATGTAAAATTATTTTTCTTTAAACATTTTCTAGGATAGAACACCAATTAAGTCAAATAAAAGAATAATTATGAATTCTACTGATTTAATACTGACTCAATCTTCAAAGAAAGATTTTGGTGTTTACCACTGCTATGCCCATAATGGGAGAGACTTTATAAGTAAGCCTGCCTACGGAATAGTTCATCTTTCGATTAGTAACGAGAATGTTGATATTTTCATGATCATCGGAATTATTTTGGGCTTGCTATTCATTTCTGCATTGATTATTTATTTTATAATAAGAATGAAACAAATCAAGGTATGCAACTTGTTTGTAATTAATTCAAATTAATTGACATTTGTTTTGACCTATTATCTACTTTATCACTATTTTCATGTTTATTAGAAGAGAAGAATTATTGATTCGAAATTTAAAAATGGTTCAATTTCACTTTTGGATTTACAAAAATCAATTCAAGAACAAGCTGAATTGCTGCCTTACGACGAAAGATGGGAATTTCCAAAGGACCTTTTGGAATTAAGTAAATATACTAACTCAACCAACCAAAACTCAACCAAAATTTGTAAATATAAGCAGTGGACCCCCAGAAGTCTAAAAATGCAAAAACTAACCGCCCAAAATGGGGGGGGGGTGTAGGGTCAAAAATTAAAAATTTAGTTAGTTTGAGCAAACTCAACCAAATTTTGTATACATAATCAGTGGACCCCCAGAAGTCTAAAAATGCAAAAACTAACTGCCCGAAATGGGGGGGGGGGGGGTGTAGGGTCAAAAAATGAAAATCTTGGCCATTTATTAAACTCAACCAAATTTTGTATACATAATCAGTGGACCCCAGAAGTCTAAAAATGCAAAAACTAACTGCCCGAAATGGGGGGGTCAAAAAATGAAAATCTTGGCCATTTATTAAACTCAACCAAATTTTGTATACATAATCAGTGGACCCCCAGAAGTCTAAAAATGCAAAAACTAACTTCCCGAAATGGGGGGGGTGTAGGGTCAAAAAATGAAAATCTTGGCCATTTATTAAACTCAACCAAATTTTGTATACATAATCAGTGGGACCCCAGAAGTATAATAATGAAAAAACTAGCCCCCCCTACATGATTATAAATAATTTTAGGGGCCAGGTTGTATGATAAAGTCAAGTGGATGGCCACATCAGAACACGTCAGCTTATTTTTGGTTAAGTTAAGGGATCAATTTTGACAAGTAATATATACTTCATTTACTGTTTTAATACCTATTCTATAATTATTTGCATTTTCAATTTATTTTCAAAACTATTATTACCATAGCAACGCGTGGTCGGGTCAGCTATTATCTATATAAATTTTAACCATAAAACGAGACGCTCTCCGCCAGGGGCTAGGTGACTAATAAATAGCTAGTAAATAATAAATTTAATTAGATTGCAATCTTCTAACTTAAAGTGATGTACTCGTTTAATAAAAAATATGAAGAGATATGTGAGCACCGATAATAAATAAAATTACATTAAAGAAACAAATGATAAAGCTTATAAATAAGGGTTCGCCTATGTTTAAATCTTAAAAAATAAACACTAAATGGAAGCTGTAATAAAATACAAAAAAACGTAGAAATTACAAGTGGCTGAGAGATTAAGTTAAGTCGATAAATTAAGCTTAAAAAATAATGTATAAATACTGTGAGTTTGATGAGAACGATGAGTAAAGTTGACCAGGAAGAAGGTCCAAATGGCAAGACCAAAAATTCATCCACTTACTGAAGTTTCCTCAAAATGAAAGAAAAGTCGGCGCCCACTCGGCCGAAGAGAAAGTTAATGGTTGCAAAAGAGTAGAGTAAAAACGAAAAAACATGACTCATGCGGCGTTACCTCGCTGTGAGGCGTTCCATTTAAGGCTTGAAGTGCAAGCGAGAGCGCGGAACGAGCGACAAAGATTGAGGCGGGCTTTTTAAAAGCTACAGTTACAGTAAAATACGATGCACCAACAAGGGGAAAATGCTCAACACAATGATCGAGAAAATATAAACACAGCCTCTTTGTGAATAAACACAGCCAATCCGTGGAAAATAAATAATCGAATAAAAAAAAATTAATTAGTAAACAAACAATAGAGGGTATCCAATTGGCAGAGGGCGGGTCAACAGACTACTCTCATGAGCTGTGATGCACCTTCTAAATAGTTTTTTTTTTGACGTGACAACGTCTTATAATTCGATGGAGCCGGCTGCACGCACGAAAAAACATGACTCATGCGGCGTTACCTCGCTCTGAGGCGTTCCATTTAAGGCTTGAAGTGCAAGCGAGAGCGCGGAACGAGCGACAAAGATTGAGGCGGGCTTTTTAAAAGCTACAGTTACAAAAATTTTAATGATGTTTCCAAATTTTAAATTTTAAATTTAAGATTTATGAACAATAATTTAATCACAGTTTATTCTTATAATAAATTATTCAAAATTATTATTTTTTTACAACAAATTACAATTAAATTTGCAAAAATAATTAAGTAACTAATTGAAAAACAACTTTTATTCAGTTTACTTGCTGAAAGAAATAATGTCAATACAAAATTTATTATTATAAAATAATAAAATCAAAAATTAAATTTTAACAGTCGAGTAGAAATTTAAACAATAAATTTTATTCAAGTATTTTGTAAATTTCAAATGATTTTCTGAAAGAAGAATTTTATGAAAAAATCTGTTGTCTGTAAAGTCGGTTTACTGACGATAGTTGAACGTGACAACGTCATAAGAAAATACCATTCCATCAGCATTTTCTTATGACGTTGTCACGTTCAACTATCGTCAGTAAACCGACTTTACAGACAACCGATTTTTTTTAAAGTCGGTGCTAAGCAAACTATATAAGCGAGCGTACCCGCCAAAAGTACCAAGTAAGATCCGTCGAGTTCGATTCATAAAATTTAGTACCAGGAGGCACCGAGCGATGCTCGGTAACTTCTTCCTTATGATAAAATCTTTATTTTAATATTATTTTTAATTTAAAATTCTGATAAAAAGGTCGATTTTTATTTGAGAGCCGTTTTCAAATTAAAAAAAAAAATCTATCTATATAGTATTCGACCACTGTACCCCCCACCTCCACCCTGCTCGACCTCACCCCCAAAACCTCGCCCTACCCCCGGATCCCCCACCACTGCCCCCACCTTCTGCACCCTCCACATCCACGCTCCGCATCAAGAACGCTTTCTCATCCTCAAAACTTGTCAATAGAGTTTGTTTCATCAAAATAGTTAGAGCCGTTTTTAAAATTAAAAAAAAAAAAATACAAATACTTATATACTGTATATAGGTATACCTGGAAGACCGAGCTTTGTTCGGGTTTAGTTAATGCTTGACAACAACACACCACAATCACTATAGTTCTTCAAGGCCTTTGAGAACAATTAGACCAACCCATTGTTTGTCTGGGTACAATAGTAAAAGGAAAACCTTTTTTTAAAACCTTAAGAATGGAATTTTTCTACCTGAGAATAATTAATTTGATTACGATAAAACCCATCAAAAACAATATTGTCGAAGATGAGACCGTGACACATCGAAAACCCCCTAACCCGTGAATTTCATCAAAATCGGTAGAGCCGTTTTCAAAATAGAACAATGATACAAATATATATATAAATAAATATACAATTTTTGCTCGTTTAATAAGAGTAGATATGTTTGGCACCTACTTCAAAAAGTGATTTCATGTAAATATTTCATCGTTTAGTTGTAACTAAATTAGATAATTATTTTATACCTTTAGTGCATTTTATTTGATTTTTGAGTTCTTATTATTTTATTTGTTGCGTTTAATTTTTCGTCGGTTTTATTTTTATTTTTTTTTTTTATAAAAATTATTTTTACAATATTTTCAATCACGTTTTCAAATAAAATGATTGACATGGTTAAACGATGAAGTATTTATTAATTATTCCTTATTTTTGAAGAAAACCAATTAGGATCCGGTGCTTTTGGAGTGGTCTACAAAGCATATGCCAAAGGTATCATTAAAAAAAACAAGAAGAGTATTGTGGCCGTGAAAATGAATAAGAAAATATCGATGAATGCAACCCAAATGACATTGTTGATCTCTGAGCTGAAGATCATGATCTACTTGGGACAACATCTCAATGTAATTAATTTACTCGGGGCCTGTACCAAAAACATCCAACAAAGTAAATATTTGATATTTCATGTAATTCTTAATTTACTTATTACTTTCACTAACTATTAATTTAATTTCAAGTGGAATTGTTTATCATTGTGGAATATTGCCGTTACGGTAATTTACATGATTTTCTAATAAAAAAACGTACAAATTTCCGAAATTTATTAACGGAGGATGGAGAAATTGATTTTCAATTGGAAACCAGTAGGGAATTACATTTAATAATACATTTAGTTATTTAGTTATCTATCTTCTATCTATCTATCTATCTATATATATCTATATATTTATATAAAATTAAGGTTTTGTCTGTACATTGGTCCAAATCACTACAAATTTTGGTTGCACACGTTTCAAGCAAAGTTATGAACGAAAACACCCTCAACAAAATTCCTGTATGTCTGTCTGTATGTTTCCGTGGTTTCCGCGAAAAGTTGCTCACGATTCACGTCAAAACGGCTAAAGGGATTATTATGAAATTTCATATTTGGATCAAGTGTCTTCTAACTTACGTTTATAGCTATATAACGTTTTGATATTTTGACCCCAAAAGGGAGTATGGGGGGGGGGGGCACTAATGGAAATTATCAATTAATTCCTAAACTATTATCTCCACTGCAAATTTTGTTATGAGCAAAGTTGTAGATGTGATTTCTGACAGATTTTGTTTAAAAAAATTAAAGGGGGGGGGGGAGGGGTGAAAAAATGTAAATTCTTTACCTTGGAGCAAACTAAACCAAATTTTGTATGGGATGAGGGGGGAGATGCAGGGTTGGTGGAGTGGGGAGGAAGGGGGCGTGGCGGGGATGTGGTGCGCGGGGGTGATACGAGGGGTTGGGTACTGGGTGTGTTTCGGGGTGTGGGGTCTGAGGGCGGCTAGCCCCCTGATTAGCAAGAGGGCCGCCGAAGGCGGTTCTTGTTGATAGTATTCAATAAAGTTAGAAAAGAGAAAGTGCTCAATAGGATTACTGAGGAATATTTTAGAGACTAGGGTAGATATGAAAAAATTTTAAGAACTCAGATAAAGAGACAATCGGAAACCACTGGTTGCATCAAAACAGTCACTCTCGTTGACTCTCGCAAAAAACTTTGACACTTATGAAAATCAGTATTGTTTTACAATTTTTTCCGAAGTATACTTTTTTGCAATGGGCTAGATTCTTCGAATTTTCCAGAATTTCGGGGGGGGGGGGGGCTTTAGCCCCCTTTGCCCACTCCCTGGGTAAGTGCTTAAAAGAAGGTTGTGTTGGTCTAGAGAGAATAACTCAATAAAGATGTTTAAACTTGAAGGTTTCATTCAAACTTTTTCATTTTACTAATGTAATTATAAATATATGTTTGCTAAAGCTAATCATTTTACTACCATATAGTAGGGAATTCAGCAACAAAACCCTCTATGATGATGTTTTAAATGAAGAAAGTCAATCTTCTGTGGATAAGAAAATATCATATCAACAAACTCACAACCTATACGATGATGTGATTAATGAACAAGGTAAATTTGCTCAAAATTTTATCCAAATAAACATTCGAGGATAAGTCAAAAATTACCTACACTTTTCGTTCTACAACTTTATTAAACTAAGATAGGAGGCGGCCGCATGCGCATGCTTTGAGTTGGCACGTCTGTGGTCACGTGTGCGGAATTTAATCACGATCGCGTCAGTTGTCGTCTAGCTACAACAGCATAAGCATGTCAGCTCCATTTTCAGATTGCACAAAAGAGGAGCAACGAGGAGTGGTCAGATTTTTGTGGTCAGAGGGTGTGAAAGGTGCTGAAATTCACAATACGGAGAAAGTGCTTTATCTCATAAAAGCGTTTTTTATTGATCGAAATGTTTAAAAGTGGCCGAACGAGGGTAACACAAAAAGAGGGAGCTGGGCGACCGCCAACTTCGACCACTGACGACAACATTCAGCAAACTCAAGAGATGATTACAGCAGATAGGCGAGTTACCATAGATAAGGTAGCTTCTTCTTTAACATTAGTCACGTTTCTGCTTTGAGAGGTCGTCGATTTGACTCAGACATGGAGGTTCGGGATACGGTGCAAAAGTGGCTTCATGACCAACCGAGAACCTTCTACCAGGAAGGCATCCGGAAGTTTGTGGACCAAGTGCATTGCTAAAGATGGAGACTATATCGAAAAAGAATGTATCTGTTGTACACCTATCTTAGTTTAATAAAGTTGTAGAACGAAAAGTGTACCTAAGTAACTTTTGACTTATCCTTGTACATCAGATAGACATACAAACAAAGTTTGTTTTTTTTTACTTAGGGAAAGTGGTGTAGGTTTTAGGTGAAACATGATATTAATTAATAAAGTAAAGGGTGTGTAGTTTCTCAAACTCCTGATGATGGACTAATAATCCGAAATATATTGAGTTTGTATAAACCTCTTTGAGTTTTATTTCATTCACTGTGAAACTACATACCCTTTACTTTATTAATTAATACAAACAAAGTTCTATAAAATGTCAAAATATGTCAATTGTATTCCAAAATTCTAGTCCCGACTTGATTTAACTAATTTTAATCCTGTTTTTGAAGATTACAGCGAAGAAATCATCATCTCGACAAAAGATCTTGTCTGTTGGTCTTTTCAAGTGGCCCGTGGTATGGAGTTTTTAGCAGCGAAAAAGGTATTTTTCTCTTTTCAAAAACACAATGTACCTCATAAATAATATTAAATTAAATTCGAATTTAGATTATTCATGGCGATTTGGCGGCCAGAAATATTCTTCTAGCTGAACAAAATGTAGTCAAAATATCCGATTTCGGTTTATCGAAAAATCTTGGTAATTATAAATATTATATTAAGAACAGTAAGGTAAAAAGAATTGAGCTTATTTGCGTTGATAAAATGAAAATTACTTTAACATTAGCGATTTTTTTTTATAGAATCCGGTGCCACTGAAATGGATGGCGATTGAAGCGATTCGAGATTTGAAATACTCTGCAAAATCGGACGTATGGTCATTTGGTGTGGTCCTCTGGGAGTTCTTCTCTTTGGCGCAAACACCTTTTTCAGGTCTCTATTTAATCTGTGGTTGAATTTCAACCTAATTACACTTGAACAATTTTAAACTTGAATTTTCAATTTTTCTCTTTTCAGAAATGAGAGCTGATAGATTTTTTCTAGAACATCTAGAAGCTGGTTATCGGTTGCCGCAGCCGGAATTTTGTCCAAAAACAATGTAAATAAACTATTTCTTAGGTAGATTTGATTCTTCCCTCGTTGTTTGTCAAAAGTGAAACTACACGGATTAAACATATTTTTAGTCGCCTGATTAAATGCAAAAAGGGGATTTCTAAGGGTTGATTATTAGTGGACTGTAGGTGATAGGAGCTGTGCCGGATAGAATGGGTAGAATTGTAGTTAAACCGAGCGTAGATGAAAACATGCAATAATAACACTTCATATATATGGAATTCTCGAAAGGCTTTGACCAGAAATAAAAACTTAAGACCTTTTATTAAAATACTTGTTTATTAAAATGCTTTTCAAAAATAATAATAACGAAATGGTTTATACAAAGTGATATAAAATGCTTTATATAATAAACGTAACTTGAGAATGTTTGTTTATCTTGAGTAGAAAAATACTTCTTGCTGGTTAAATTTTTGGTAAACTTATACTTGATGAATTGTTCGTGTCGGATGGGTAATAGTAACTGCCTTGTGGTGCTCGGAGAACCGTCTTTTAATCCGTCGCTGGTGGCGTTGTTGAAACGAGGGGCCAATCATAGGGCTGAAACGCTGGGAACTTGAACCAATCAGAGAGCTGGCTTGGTTGTGCGGCGACGGTGGTGAGAAAAGGGGATAAGCGCGCGCAGCCTGGAGAAGTGGCGGGGAGTTGCGAGCAATGGGAGATGGCTGATGACGTAGCAGCAAAAGGGGAATGAACTCGCGCACTAGGGAGGGGTATCGAACATGAAAGCACTGGGGGTGGGGGTTCACTCACACTCTTCTGCTGAATGCTGGCAGGAATCAGGGTGGTTTATGTCATGGTGTGTAGGACCAGGGTAAGTTGGCTTGGCTGGATCCCATATATATAAAATTTCTCTCGCCTTTATTATAAAGGTATAAATAAATACAATGAATGATTCTATTCAAGCCAATGGTATAGAGAATGCTTAAAGAGCACAAGGTCGGTTTCGGGAGAAAGGTAGAGGGTACGTGGCAAGTTTTTTGTAAGGAGAGAAAGAAACAGATAAGAAGCAGGATCGGGTGACGAGAGAAGATGGTCCAGGAGTAACAGGGGTCAGATTAGAGAGAGATTGGCAATCAGAGTAAGCAAGGGTTGTCGTAGGTAAATCAGATAAAGGATAAGGGTAAGCAAGAAAGTAAGAAAGAAAGTGTGTACTCGATGAAAGAACAAGGTCGACTGAACGTGGTAGACAGGCAAGGACGACCTCTCACCTCCAGAGGGGTGGGGAAAGATAAAAAGGTAGAGAAGAAGCCTCGCAGACCGCCAAGGGTAAAATTTGAATTTGGAATAAAATCTTTGGGAGATTTAAAATTGAAAAACCAATTATTTATCAAGGTTGTTGTTTCGTGACAATACTGGCAAAAAGTTAATGCTAGAGTACCTATAGAACGGACAATAAGGATTCATAGTACATAAGCCCAAAACTTTTTGCTGTTTATGTACCAATTCTAGCCAATCCCGTGCTCGTTTGACAAATTTGGCACCATTGTAAGAGATTGAATATTTTTATATTAAAATGACAGATAAAATACATTTTAAATTTCTATAAAAATCGTTTTGTTATTTTTTAACAAATTAAATCAACGCCTACGATACACCTTATGAAAATTATAATTTTGAAAAATCTAGCGCATTCATCTTTCGCTGGTTAAATAAATGCGCTGTTGCCAAATTGTTTCTAGTCTAAATTTTTTTTTATACATTTTTCATTATTTATTCCTTATTATCTCGGAAACTGTTGTAACTATGAATCAAAATTGTCTTAAAATATGTATTGGTTATTGTTTAATGTTGGTTTAGTTTTTTATAAAAAAAAAGAGTTTCTTAATTATAATTCAATATCTATGTAAATTTTTCGATATCCCGTTAAATAGCCTGAAAAACTCGATTTTTGAAATTTAATATCTATATTGTTCATAAATTTCGTTTTGCCACCAATCGATGCAGAAGTATTTAAATAATAATCTGTCTAAATTTCAAAAAATCCTAAGAAAACGCATTTGGCGGAACAACTACCTTAAAAGGAAATTGAATAAAAATGTAAATATACATTTTTATCAACCCAACCACCTGTGAATAATTATTTCAATTAACAAAAAACCCAACAAAAATAATTTAACCGAAAATGAGACCGTGATAGATCGAATTGTCAACCCAAAAACTTCTTAACCCGCGAATTTCATCAAAATCGTTAGATGCGTTTTCAAAATAGAGAAAATATACAAATATATATATAAAGAAACAATTTTTGCTCGATTAATAAGAGTAGATAGATTAATTTGTTTTTTAAATGACTAGTTAAATCTGTTAAAATTACTATTATTTTAAAGATAAGAGTAAATAAATATTATATTTAATATTGATCTACTATGAGTTAAGGATACTAGGTCACTTATTTCACATTAAATTTTAATGTGAAATAAGTGACCTAGTACTCTTAACTCATAGTAAATCCATATTAAATATAATATTTATTTACTCTTATCTTTATTAAAGATGTTTCACCTTGCACCAACACCACAATCTCTACTAATTATTACTATTATTTTTTTTAATTTAGTCATACAATTATGGAAAGATGTTGGAATTCGGATCCAGAACAACGGCCACCTTTTGAAATTCTTCAAGAACAAATTGGTGATATTTTAGAATCGTCACTTCGGACGGTAATTAAATAATATATATTATAATAATATAAGTGTAGTAAGTAGTATCTAAGTAAGTCCTATTTTTTTGGCTGGTTCCACAGGTTTAGAGCCTCAGAGAAAAATTCTCGGCCGGGATTAGGGCGAGAATTAGCTCACGGGCCTCTACTTGCTTAAGAGATCAAACTCAATGAACCTATGCACAAATTCTTAGACCATGAAATATATAAACACGCCCTGGTGTCGATTTGGTGAGGCCAACCTCAACTAGAGAACGTGACGTCATCTGTAGGTAGGAACACCCAGAAATAGCATGGGGTCTATAGGAATTATTATACATTGAGATAAATTTATCGTAGTTTAGATTATTTATTTTGGATTCCAATAATGGCAAATTAATATTAAATTAATATAACCAAAATATTTCATCATCATCATCTGTAGGCGATGTTGGCCTCACTTTGTGTGGAGAGTAGCTATATATTTCATGGTCTATACATAAATCATATTTTTATTAAAATTTCATTTGATTTCTTTTTCAGAATTACATTAAAATGAACAAGGAATTTGTCCGAAGAGTTTCTCATCATGAATAATTTACATATTTATTAGGGAATCATAAAATAATCTCAACTTAAAATTAAAAGTACCTGGAGCCACCGAGCGTTACTCGGTAACTTTTTACTTCAGTAAAAAATTATTAAAATTTTTTTTTTTTTTTTTTTTTTATAAATTTTATTAAACCAATTATTTTACATTAATTAATGTATACCATGTATTTTAGCTTCGATTTCGGAGATAACTTCTCCACCATCGAGTGTCCTTATTTATCTTTAGTCCTTGTTTTTAATAAGAGGAAAAATCTAATTAGATAAAAAAACCTCTTTTCCGATAATTATTTAATTCCATTATTCCCCAATCAAGTCGATTGGTTAATCTTCCTTCCTCTCTCCCTCTCCTCCATCATTATTAAAATTTCATAATTTTAATATAATATAATAATATTTGTTATAACCTATTAGTGGGTTTTAAAATTAAAAAAACAAAAAACAATTAATAAATAAAAGATAATTGAAAAAAATGTAAACAAACTTTTTTATTGACATTTTCATCTATCAATAATTAATTTAATTAAGAAACGATCAATTATGATGAATTTCGATGAGGTCCAGACCTAGCCAAATCGCTTTCTCATCCTCAAAACTTGTTAATAGAGTTGGTTTCCTCAAAATCTTTAGAGCCGTTTTCAAAATAAAAAAACATACAAATATATAAATAAATATATAAATATACAATTCGTGCTCTTTTAATAAGAGTATTGCTCATCTATCTATCTATCTATCTATCTATCTATCTATCTATCTATCTATCTATCTATCTATCTATCTATATATATAAAATAGAAAAGTATGTGGATATGTATGTGGAAACGATCTGATTGGCCAGTGACAAAGCGTTAAATTGTTAGAACGAGTTTGATTGGTCAGAAAGCCATTGTGCTTAGGCAATGAGTTAAATAAATCTTATATTTCCCTCTATTGTTTGACAGTACACACCCTGCTTAGACAATGAGTTAAATAAATATTTTCTTATATTATTGAATCAATTTCATTCAATTTCAATTTTTAATAAAGAATTTTAAAATCTTTTATTTTAACCCAAACTTCTTGAGAATTTATGAATTTTTTCTTTAATTTAATAATTTATCAATACCTCTATAGAAAAAATACAAATCTTTTAATAAAGAATTTTAAAATCTGTTATTTTGACCCAAACGTCTTGAGAAATTATTAATTTTTAATTTAATTTAATAATCCATCAATATCTCTATAGAAAAAAACAAATCTTTTAATAAATAATTTTAAAATCTTTTATTTTAGCTAAAACCTATATATCAATTTAATTCAATTTCAAAAAGTATACATAGTATCATTTTAATTTTAAAAAAACTATCTAAAACTTCTTTTCTACGTTTAATTTATTAATTAAAATTAACATGTAAGTACTATTTAAAATCTTTTATCTACGTTTTATTAATTGCATATTACTTATTTTAAAATATATTTTAACATGTGGTTTGAAATTAATTTTTTAATAATTTTTTTCAATATATTTTAACATGTGATCATCTCTGTTTTATTGATAAAAGTTTTGTATTTTTTTATATAGATAAATAAATAGATTTATTATTTTTTTCTTTAATTTAATAATCTATCAATATCTCTATAGAAAAAATACACATCTTTTAATAAAGAATTTTAAAATCTTTTATTTTAATCCAAACGTCTTGAGAATTTATGAATTTTTAGTTTAACTTAATAATCTATCAATATCTCTATATAAAATATACACATCTTTTAATAAAAAATTTTAAAATCTTTTATATTAAGCCAAACGTCTTGAAAATTAACAAATCTTTAATTAATTTTTATTTTTTATTCAAGTTTGTATAGGATATAAATAAATTATAATTAAATTTAAATTATACTTTATAAAATTATGTATCTTAGCCTTTATCCTTATTTTTCTTCTAAGCCCCCTATATAAACAAAAACAAAGAAAAAAATCAAATCCGGCGCCTATGCTTAAACCGATCTAAGCCAAATTTAATTGTGAAGATTTGCTGATATTTTTTTGCTGTTCCTTGAACAATTTCATTCATTCAAAGAAAAAAAACAATTTTTGCCCTCCTCAAGACGCTGCCCGCCAGGGCAACCCGCCCGGAGGGCCTAGCTGCAGAGGGCGTGCCGAAGGCAGAAGAATTCTTTCCATTGTTTGATTTTTCTCTATTATTAATATCAATAGTATTTTTCCACGTTCCTTTTCCCTTTCATTTATAAGCACAGGTATATAAATATTCAAACTCCCAAAATAACCTTTTTCAGAATCCTTTTATAAAATCTAAATTCTCAGTACGACATCAATCCCCCCCTTTATTTTTTCTCAAATAAACCTTTACCTCATAGTTTCTAATTTTGTTTTCAGTTTTCTTTGTTAACTCCGGTGCCTATGCCTAAACAGATCTAAACCAAATTTCTTTGGGAAGATTTGCTGATATCTATTTTTTGCTTTTCCATTCATTCAGAGAGAGAAAAAAAAACTTTTGCCCATCTCGAGACGCTGCCCGCCAGGGCCACCCGCCCGGAGGGCCTAGCTGAAGAGGGCGTGCCGAAGGCACGCCTGGAGCAGCTAGTTTAATAATATAAGGAAGATACTCTGGAGCTATCGAGCTTCGCTCGAGTTTAGTTATTGCTTATTTGAACAGTCAATTATTTTGTTTTGATTCAACCACATGATTCATTTTTATTCATTCAATTGTTAATAAATTAAACCTATCAAAATGTGTTATTTTTTTCAGAAAATTGAGACCTGCTTATGCTTATAAGATATTTTCAAATAAATTCTTGATTATTATTTATTCTATTAAATAAATAAGGTTCTTTATAAAAACAATTATAATACGTTTATTAATAATTCTAACGTTTAGGTAGACAAAATATGTTAAAAACCACAATAACAATACTCTCCCCCCCAAGGCGCCTTTGAGAACAATGAATTAACCCAACCCATTGTCTGTCTGGGTACAAAAGTAAAAGAGAAACCTTTTTTAAAACCTCAAGATTGGCATTTTTCTACCTGAGAATAATTAATTTGATTACGAAAAACCCAACAAAAACAATTTAGCCGAAAATGAGACAGATCGAATTGTCAACCCAAAAACCCCCTAACCCGTGAATTTAATCAAAATCGGTAGAGCCGTTTTCAATATAGAACTAAGATACAAACAAATATATAAATTATTGGATAAAAATACTTGGTAGGTTTCACATTAAGATATAAAAAAATAAAACGAATTTATTTTTGGAGAATCTTTAATCTTGACATATATATATTTCGGGTGACTAACCCATCTTCAGGAGAAACAGAAAGTAACTGACCTGGATAAGTCGAAATTGAATACAAGTCAATGGTAAAATTTATTTTTTAAAGATAACAAAAGGGTAAATATTTAAAATTAGTGGATGGAGAAAAGGTAGGGAGTCTACTTTTGTTTAATTTTCTTCCTACCTTTTCCCTCAACTAATTTTAAATATTTACACTTTTGTTATCTTAAAAATAAATTTCATCATTGAGTTGTATTCAAATTCGAAATCCTCATTTCTCAAAAGGCCACTCAAAATTAAACAAAAGTAGACTCCCTACCTTTTCTCCCTCCACTAATTTTAAATATTTACACTTTTGTTATGTTTAAAAAATAAATTTTACCATTGACTTGTATTCAATTTCGACTTATCCAGGTCAGTTACTTTCTGTTTCTCCTGAAGATGGGTTAGTCACCCGAAATATATATATCGAGATTAAAGATTCTCCAAAAATAAATTCGTTTTATTTTTTATATCTTAATGTGAAACCTACCAAGTATTTTTATCCAATAATTTTAAAAAATGTTTCACCAAGTACCAACACCAAATTCCTTAAAAACTAAAAATATATAAATAAACAATTTTTGCTCGTTTAATAAGAGTAGATTTTGAGTTAAGGGCTTGGTGAATAACTGGTTAACTCAACTCGTAGGATCAACTGGAAGGGCTTACAAAATAATTATTTTGACTGTTTTAAGCAAAATCTGGATTTTACCAAGCAGTTTCTAACTTTGAAATCGCTCTCATGAAAATTTACTAAATTCCACTTACACACTTATTCACAATTCTTCTAAATAATTACCGTACTCTATTTTAATTCACTAAAATAAATTTATAAATGTAAATTTTTTTCAAATATCAAATATATTTTTACCGTGTTTACGATCATAAACATTTTTGTAAGAGTTGATACCAAGGTAGCACAAGAGATTCTACGAATATCCACCAAGTATATTAAAAGTACATATATATTCCGATTATCCTCAGGAGATTCTTAGAATATGTGCACAATAAAAATTCTTGAACGAATCTTCTGGGAATATCCTTAGGTGGATAATCTAAGAATATTCTAGTGAATTGAATTAAATGTCCTACACGAATATTTTAGTTTTAAGAAAATTCCCAGAATATCTACGAAGAATGAAAGTTTATTCACAGGATATTCCAATGTCCAAAAAAAATATTATCAGTATATTTATAGAATATTCTTGTATGGGCAAAAATAACCTCACAGTCAAAGCGCCTTTAATAGTACAACATCCCGACTTAGGTCCAACTCACTTATCGAATTTTCTAATGAAATTAATATTTTGATAATATAATGTATTTATAAACAAAACTTGATAGGGTCGACATCCAATTTCCCTGAATAGCTATTTTAAATAAAAATTAAAGTTGTTAATTTTATTACATATGTATCCGGATAAATATATTACTAATTGAGGGAAAATATGCATATAAAATTCCAAAGTTGGGTCGCCATCTTTTTTCCTTGCATAAGACAGGGTAATTAGTATTTTGTAATTATAGTTCCCTTTATTGTTATATATGAAAATGTATTGATAGATCATTAAAAAAATAAAATAAAATAAATAAATAAAAATAAATAAATCTAATAAATTAGATAAAATAGCTATGTAGGGAAATTGGATGTCGACCCTATCAAGTTTTGTTTTTAATACATTATATTATCAAAATATTAATTTCATTAGGAAACTCAATAAGTGAAGGTGGACCTAAGTCGGGATCTTGTACTATAAATTGTTATCTATAATATCACTAGAAATATATTTGAAAGAAAAAAATAATATATGAAGTAAGCATTTGATTGGAGCGCCTGATAATGATAGGATATGCATTCAATAGAACGAACTGACTTGTCGGTTGCATCAACAGGCGCTAAATCTGTATAAAATTGAGCTCTCAATCTAACAGGCAGCTAAATCTGTATAAAATTGAGCTTCTCAATGAAGCCACTATTACAGCGAGCCAAATGGAGCCTTGAAATCAAACGTTAAGGTATGATTTTCTTAAAAAATTTTAAAATTTATATTGAAGTCAGTATTACAGCGATATCCAGCAAATAAAAAAATTGTTGTCTGTAAAGTCGGTTTACGGGCGATAGTTTTACGTGATAACGCCATAAAGAAACATTGATGAAAAATTGAATTCTTTAATGAATTGAATTGAATTATTATCACTGAATTATCATTATTTTGTATAATACAAAGTACCTGGAGCCACCGAGCGATGCACGGTAACCCCTGACCCACTCACCCCCTCCCGAAACCACACACCTCGCCCCACCACAGCACCCTCACTCAGCCCCGCCACACCCCACCCCAACCGCGCCCCCCACCCCCGTATTCCCCACCTCCTGCACCTCCCACATCCACCCCACCCCGCACCCAGTTTTTGCATTTCTAGCTTTCTAATGGTCTATATATTATGTGTATATTTGTTTACTCGTACACCAATTTGCCCACATTCGTTCATATTGATAAACATTATAAAAAATAAATAGGAAAATATAATAAAAAAAATAATCTTATAGGATCTGAAATAAAAACATAAAATTAAATTAAATAAGATTTGATTCCAAGTTATATAAAAAAAAAGCCACTTCAACCACTATTTGTAAACACACCTGTTTTGTTATGATTTAGACACCTGTTAATTTTTTTTTTTTTTGGCTTTTCGGCCTTTCTAACCATAAGCCATTTTACGATACTATATATTTTTTAAATTTGTCCCTATCCCGGGGGTCAGATTTTAGCCGAATGCCTCGAGTCGGATTCGAACCCGGGTCCACCCACTTGGTTAGCAGTGGATGATGCGCTACCGACTAGCCTAATCTGACCCCCCCAGACACCTGTTAATTAAAAACAAACAAAAAATTCCTAATTTTAATATATATATATATATATATTTATATTTGCTATAACCTATTAGTGGGTTTTAAAATTAAAAAAACCAATTAAAAATAAAAGTTAATTGAAAAAATGTAAACAAACTTTTTTATTGAGATTTTCATCTATCAATAATTACTTTAATTAAGAAAAGATCAATTAAGATTAAATTTGTCGAGGTCCAGACCTAGCCAGATCGCTTTCTCATCCTCAAAACTTGTTAATAGAGTTGGTTTCATCAAAATCGGTAGAGCTGTTTTCAAAATAGAACTAAGATACAAATATATATATATATATATATACAATTTTTGCTCTTTTAATAAGAGTAGATAAGGAGTTAATGGAAAATTACAGTTTTTTGATAAATTAACATCTATTTACACTCGTTAATTAAAAATATTTTTTTTAATAATTTATTTTAAAAAATTATTTTAAATAAAGAAAAAGTACTTATTGTTACATTGTTAATTAAAAATTGATATAATAATTTGATAATTGATATAATTATTATTATTTATAATTAATATTAATTATTTTATTAATTTATCGTTTATAATTATTATAAATTTATTTATTTATAATTAGTATTTATTATTAATAATTATTAATATTATCAATAAAATAATTTGATATAATTTGACATAAATATTTTTAAAACTGGTTAAAAGCATTAATTTTTAATTTTCAAATATTATTTACAGTTTTTGCAAATTTAATTTAAATAAGTTGTTTAAATATAATCACGAACAATTAGTTATAGTCATAATATGTCATATTATTCTTTATTTATTATTAGTCAGTATTATTATTAAAATGCAAGAATTAATTATCTTTTTTGCCGCTGTTTTGAGAAAAACAGTTAATTGAGGTGAACAAAATGAAATCAGACTCACAAAGAGAAACAAAGAGGTTATCCTCTGCTTGATGCAAATAAACATACACACATTCTAAGCTGACCATCAGTGAAGGAACATCAAATTTTCAAACATCCATACGATATTGACTCCATGAAAAACAACATTTATAATTTAAAAAGACTGATGATGAAGACCAAGTCTTCGAAACAATAGTCTCAAACAAATAAATAATATATATATACAGATATATCATCTCGATATATATGTGTGTATGTTTATTTGCATCAAGCAGAGGATAACCTCTTTGTTTCTCTTTGTGAATCAACAACTCTGCTACTCTCGGCAAAACAAAAACTTTTCAATGAGATCAGACTGAAAATTATGAAGGAAATCAATTAAATCTTATTAAATTGTAGAAAAAAACAAAACACGTTGTCTCGTATGCAACACTTGTTGCAGATAATGGCTTCCGTCGAGGTGGGCGGAGCTTATTGTAGAAGTTCTCGAAGAAGCTCGCGTGGCGGCGTTCCAGTAGCAGAACTATTCCAGGCGGAAAGTGACACTTTTTCATCGATTTATAAGACGTTATCACGTCAAAAAAAGAGATAATATTGTAAGATTTAATTCTCTACTCCTTTCAATGTAAAATACTTTTAAAAATAAAGATTTATTTTTGCCTTGAGAAAGGCACTTGCTTGTTGTTTACCCGTCAGGATTTTTCGACCGAATGACAGGTGAGCGGCAAAGACACGCCCCTTTTATAATGAGAAGCAGCGCGCGAATATTTATGCTTGCGTCACCAGCAAACCACCACCAATTAACCAATCAGTTTCATTGCTAATTAGGGCCGCGAGATTTATAAAGGAAGCTAGCCCCTCGACGCAGAGTCAGTTGTCAGTTGTTATTCAGTTGAGCTGCTGTTCAGTTGTTGAAGCTCATTGAATGGGACAACTCTCCGAGGTGACTGATTACCTGGGAACGAATTGGTAAAGAGACGGTTTGTGTCATGAAGCGAAGAAGTATACACGTTCTGTAATGAAAAGGTAATAAATGCGGGGCTTGTGACAATATTTTATTTAAAGCATGTTTCTGCGGGCTTTGTGTCATTATTCTATTTAAAGCATATTTTCAACTGCCTCTGGCAAATTCATATTTTATAAAAACATTTTCTGAGTTTACGCCGCCAAGAGAGATTCTAATCTCTGAAGATCATCTATCATCCAAGCCCGGCGAATATCCTTCTAACTAACCCTTCGAGCTAAAAATAATAAAAATCATCCATCATCTTAATCATTTCCTATAATATAATTCCAAATATTTCCAAGTAATTCCAGTAATTCCTAAATAATTCCACATAATTCCAAAGTGGTGTACACATAATTCCATTCGCGGTTCACTCCTCGATGAACGAGTTCTGTGGAACATCCTGTTTACTCTAAGCTTGATGATTGGGTGATATCCCCTTGGGCTTCAAACAAGGCGGGAGTGACGTCACACTAATGGAGTCTAAGCGTGTTGCCAATATAGACTGCAATATCTTGAGATTTATTTATATTTAGAATGGCCGCCTTTTGGTGGCTTTACTTTATTGATGGAAATCTAAGTGAAGAATTTATGCAAAAGCAAACTGCACCTTTCTATCTGAGCTATCTATCTTTGCGATGGTCCATCAAGAAAAAGGATCAAGTTGTATCATTCGGAGGTAAAATAAAAGCAAAAAATAAAAGAAGAGGAATGTCTGGACGTGCTTTCTAGTAAATACGTCGACTAAAGTCAGCCAAATCCTTGCTGATGGTCCTATATGATTTTTTTTCGATTTATGGAAGAACCCGTGGTAAAATGCAAAATATAAATGGATAGATATACAAATGGTGCACATTTATATTTCCCACCCGATATCTTAGATAGAAATTCTACTCGAATCTTATTTGAGCTTTAACGAATTCTGAAATTAAGGCTAGAAATAAAGCCTCACATACTATATCCTTTGTTTTATTTCATTGAAAATATTTTAATATAGACTTTTTCCAATTTTCTTTAGTAGTTCCTGGAGCCTCCGAGCGATGCACAGTAACCGCAAACCCCCCCCCCCCTCCCGAAACCACACACACCTCGCCCCCACCATTGCACCCCATCTCACCCCAACCGCCCCTCCCACCCCCGGATCCCCCACAATTCCACCCCACCTCCTGCACCTCACACATCCACCCCACCCCGCACCCAGTTTTTGCATTTGTAGCTTTCTAGTGGTCCACATATTATGTGAATATTTGTTTACTCGTACCCAATTTGCCACATTCGTTCATATTGATAAACATTATAAAAAAAAATAGGAAAATATTAATAAAAAAAAAAAATGGTATAGGATCTGAAATAAAAACATATAATTAAATAAGATTTGTTTCCAAATTATATAAGCAAAAAGCCACTTCAACCACTTTATTTGTAAACACCCTGTTTTGTTATGATTTAGACACCTGTTGATTAAAAACAAACGAAAAATTCCTAATTTTAATATACCAATATATTAATATTTGCTATAACCTATTAGTGGGTTTTAAAATTAAAAAAACAATTAAAAATAAAAGATAATTGAAAAAAATGTAAACAAACTTTTTTATTGAGATTTTCATCTATCAATAATTACTTTAATTAAGAAAAGATCAATTAAGATTAAATTTTCCGAGGTCCAGACCTAGCCAGATCGCTTTCTCATTCTCAAAACTTGTTAATAGAATTTGTTTCATCAAAATTGGTAGAGCCGTTTTCAAAATAGAACTAAGATACAAATATAAATACAAACAAATATATATATATAAACAATTTACAAGTACAATATCCTTATGAATTCGTCAAAATAAATACATCAAAATATATAAAAATATAAATACAAATATCTCAAAATAACAAATAATGCACTTGGGCCACTTTCAAAATAAACGGCTCATATAGTATTTTTATAGATATCACACCTGTGGCATGTAAAAAAATGTTTTTTTTTCTTTTTGTTTTTTTTCGAGGAAACAACGCCAGCGCCTCTCTGGGGGAAGCAAACAAACAAGATGGCCGATAATGGCTTTTTGGAAATCTTTCAACTGTCAATATTATTTTTGGTTAAGGGAACAATTTTAACAAGTAATATATAATTCATTTACTGTTTTAATACCTATTCTATAATTATTTGCATTTTCAATTTATTTTCAAAACTATTATTATTTTTTAAATATATTTAAATTTTTGATCAATGCGTGGTCGGGTCAGTTATTATCTATACAAATTTTAACCATAAAACGAGACGATTCCCGACAGGCTAGTGACGCCGGGCCGAAGGCCCGGGCGTCAGCTAGTATATATATATACTAAGGCAGGCCGTGCGCCTCCGGCACGCCATCTGCACCTTGGCCCTCCGGGCGGGCGGCCCTGGCGGGCAGCGTCTCGAGACGGCCAAAAGTTTGTTTGCAATATAATTTTGTTCAACTGTATTTTAATTAAATATACTCGTATTTTATTAATTAAAAATCAGCTTCAAGAAATAATCTAACACATTGCGAAAGCAAAATAAAAAATTCTGAGTGTGTCAAGCTTACGCACGACGGAAGTGAAACTTCTAGTATTCCTCTCTCTCTTTTCATTTCATTCTCTCTTTTTTCTCTCTTACGTTAGTTTGAAGATTATAGGTTAAATAATTCAACGACGAAGCATAGATTTACTCTTTCTAATATTTTCTTATACATGAATGAAATTTGATTTATGTACAGTTCCAAAAATTCTTTTTAATGTTACATACAGCATTTTCATTTGTTTGAATGTTCAATAATAATTTTAGTGTTGAATGTGCTGTTTTTCCTCCGTCTAATAAAGTGGCAGCAATTCCAGATGATGTCATTTGTGCCAATATGAGCGAAATTAAAAATGTTTCCCTGTTCCACCTGGTGCATCCAAAAAAAGAAACCATCTTCTTGAGCAGCGACTGCATGCATAATTTTTGTTCTGGTAACAATTTTGGTTCATTTGCTTGAACATATGCATTTAAACCATCAACATTGTACGATTGTTTTTTTTTTTTTTTTTAATGCAATCGAATGCAAGAAGGGGTGCACCAGTAAAGGTGTAGCCCCTATGGATCTCGAAAGACCCTTGCATTACCGAAGAGAAGGGAAATTTCAATAAACAAATCTAGTTTCGAAGGAGACAATAAAAGAGTGTCGTTCTGCTGGAATTATAAATTTTATTTATTTATACCGAGACTATAGTTTCGAGGTGTTCTCTCTTCATCAGTCTATTATAATGGATTAACAGGAATTAATTTTCATTCATAAATTAATTTCTGTGAATACATTGTAATAGACTGATGAAGAGGGCAAATCCCTCGAAACTATAGTCTCGTTATAAATAAATAAAATTTATAATTCCAGCAGAAGACACACTCTTTTATTGTCTCCTTCAATATATAAAAATTCTGCTACTCTCGGCAAAAAAAGTTCCTTAGAAAAAAGATTTTTATTTACAAGAGAAGCCACCAACGCCAGGAGGCCTTAGTATCTCAACTTCATCACCGAACAACGTTAAATTTTACGTATATTTCATATTACTTAAAATCTATTCAAATGGTAAATTATGTTTAGATGATAAGCCATACATTTTCTAATTTATAAACAAGCCAGACACGAAATTTCAAAAAAGTAATCTTTTAAGATGTAATCATTTTTAGTAAGACGATTTTGATTAAAATTTTAATATACTTTCACATAACATAAATTAAGAGATTCCTGTAAATCATATAAAATGTTTAGAATTTGGAGATTTGATGCGGCAAGTTGAAGAGGAAAAGAAAGAGGCGCTCGAAGTGTTACCAATTAAAAATACTCTAATTTTGTCAATTTTTTATTTTTTTTTATTTAAAAACTTCAGTATATCGTAAAAAGATTTCAAATTTTAAGAAAAATATGTTATTGTTCGATGTAGCCACCTTTAGCGCGGATAATAGCATCGACTCTTTTTTTTTTTTTTTTTTTTTTAATGCAATCGAATGCGAGAAGGGGTGCACCAGTAAAGATGTAGCCCCTATGGATCTCGAAAGACCCTTGCATTACCGAAGAGAAGGGAAAGTTGTTTAAGTGAGAGGGTGTAGACGTAGGTGTCTATGCACCCTGGTTTTGAAGGTTTGAAGATCATAGGTGCTGGGAAAGATAGAGGCTGGGAGAGAGTTCCAGTTCCTTGAAGTCATGGGGATATATGAATTCGCGAATGAAGTGGTCCGGCACTTTTCTAATTTGACCGCGAAAGAGTGTTGGGAGTCGGCAAAACGTGTGCTGCGTGCAAAGCATGCTTTGGGGGGAATTATTGATTTTATCTCATCAGAGCACCTGCCGTGATAGTATCTATAGAAAAGGGAAAGGGCGGAGACATCTCTTCGATGAGCCAGCGAGTCGAGGGAGTCGGTGAGGGTAGAATCGTCAATTAGCCTGACGGCTCGTTTCTGAATTGCATCAAGGGTAGCAAGAGAATATTTTGAGGCTCCTCTCCACGGATGAGAGCCGTATTCGAGATAGGGGCGGATTTGGGCCTTGTAGATGGTGAGAAGTTGTGGGGGTTTGTAAAATCGCTTGGACCTGAATAAGAAGCCAATCTTCCTTGCTGCAGATTTCGCCACAGAGGAGATGTGTTCATTCCAAGACAGGTCAGATGCGACAGAGACGCCCAACATGGATAGGCTGTCACACATTTTCAGGGTATTCGAATCGAAGTGAATATCAGGGAAATCTCTATTTTCGCGCCTAGAAATTAGACAACATTGAGTCTTGTTTGAATTGAAGTTAACTAAATTTTGAGAGCCCCATTTATTCAGTTTGTCTAGGTCGAGAGTAATTGAGGAGGCAATATTGATTCGATTATTCGGGAGAGAGGGTTTGCCGTGTAGAGTGCTATCGTCGGCGTAACAATGAGTGGGGTTTGCCGTTTGATCAATAAGGTCGTTTATATAAATAAGGAAGAGTGTGGAGGAGATTACAGAGCCTTGGGGAACACCAGAGTTTGTAGAGAACGATTCAGATGATGTTCCATCCACCACAACTTTTATACTTCGGTTTGTCAGAAAGCTTTCTATCCATTTGCGAAGTGTTGGTGTGAATCCAAAGGCTGGCAGTTTGGCAAGAAGATTTTTGTGCCAAACCTGGTCAAAAGCTTTGGAGATATCAAGGGCTACAGCGAGGGTTTCTTTTCCGGCCTCTAGAGTATTGTTGAAGGTGTGGGTGACATAGGTTAAGATGTCGCCTGTGGAACGATTTTGTCTGAATCCATATTGCCTATCGTGAATTAATTTATTGTTTTCTAAGTGATGAAGGACGTGTTGGTTTATGACTAATTCCATTAATTTGGAAAGAACAGAGGTGATCGAGATAGGCCTGTAATTAGAGATTTGAGATGTGTCTCCTTTTTTAGGAATAGGTGTGACTCTGGCTATTTTCCAGCTTTTGGGGAATATGCCCGACTCGTAAGAGAGTTGGAATAGCTTGGATAAGATAGGGGCAAGTTCAGGGGCGCATTTTTTAATGAGAATTGGTGGGATGTTATCCGGGCCTGCGGCGGATTTGGAATTTAATTTATTAATGGCTTTTATGATTATTTGGGGCCTGAAAATTATTTTGTTCATGAGGTTGGTTTGGGGGGTATAAGTGGGCGGGTTAAGCCCTTTGTCATCTAAAGTGGAGTTAGTTGCGAAATAGGATGCTAGTGATTCGGCTTTTTCAGCGGGGGTCGTGGCTACTGAACCATTTGGGTGAAAGAGGGGCGGAAGTGAGGGGGACGCGAAATTTCTATTTATTGCCTTGTGTAACGAGAAAAAGGCCCGTTTTCCATTGGGGCAAGATGCGAGACGGTCAGCTATCCTCTGGTCGAATGATTTCTTTGCCTCAGAGATGATTTTTTTGCATGAGCTTCGCGACTTGGTAAATGCAACTCGGTCGCATTCTAGCTGTGAAAGTTGCCATTTCTGAAAATATTTGTTTTTTTTACGGACGGAATCTGCGCATTGTCTACCAAACCAAGGCTTAGAATCCTTGTTCCCTTTAATCAATTTTGAGGGGATATAGGTTTCTAAGCCTATTTGAATTGCCTCGTTAAGGGCGTCTGCGAATTCTGAAGCGTTTTTATCTCTGATGCAGAGTTCATTCCACTGGTAAGCGGCAAAAAAGTTACGCATGTCATTCCAATTAATGTTATCGTTATCGACTAGCCATATTTTTCTGGGGTTGGAGTGGGGTGACGGGGGTTTTGGTAAATTGGCGGAGGTTTTAATTTTTATCAGATTGTGGTCAGATTTACCTAAAGGGGCCGAAATTTTTGCTTCATAGGACGAAGGGTGGGAAGTGATGAAAAGATCGAGAAGATTGGATTTTTCATTGGCTTTGTCTGGGATTCTTGTGGGGCCGTTAATAATTTGTGTGAGGCCACATGCCGTTGAGAAGATTTCAGCGTCGGAGCCTGCGGGGGAATTATGGCTAGAAAATTTTAGCCAATTTTTGTTGTGGACGTTAAAGTCACCTAGGAAAGATATTTCAGAAGATGGAAATTCTTTCAGGATATTGCAATGGCACTCAAGGAGGTAGTCAAAAAATTGTTTGTATCTGGGGTCTTTGGGGGGCAAATATATTATGCAGAAGAATTTAGTTGAGTGGCCTAACGTGATTTTGATCCATATGGCATCGAATTCATTGGATTCTAGATTAGTTAAACGCCTACTAGGGATGTCCTTTCTAATATAACAGCAGACACCTCCTTTTTTCGAAATTTTGAATGAAGTGTATAGTTTTCGAATTGGTAGTCACGACCGTTAGATTTATTCGCGTCAATTATAGTTTCGGATAGGCCTAAAAGAGCAGGTTTTTCATGTTCGAGATGTTGAAGTACGTCGTGTAAATTCGAATTGCGAGATAGACCGCGAATGTTGCAGAAATTGATTTTAATTGATGTCATTAGTAAGGAGAGTTTGAGGTGGAAATGAAAAGGGTGACAAGAAAAGTAAAGATAAGAGAGCCGGTAAACCAATTAAAACTCCGAACTTGGATATATTTTTGAATATATTCAATATCAGTGAGCTCTTAGAAATTGGACAGTGGTTTTCCACCGGGCGATTTGAAAAGGTTTAAATCTACCACTTGGATTGATTGTTAGTAAGGGGAAAATTATGAGCTATTTAATAAATTGCTAGATTAAGTCTTAAATTAATTAAAACTAGTTGATGTTGTTAGTGGGGAGAAGAATTATTTGTTATTAATTTAGATACTAGATTTTATAATAGATATATTTTAAATTATAAGATTATTGTGTATAGAGATTATTATATAATTATTATAAAACAATTAATATTTAAGGACCGTGCAATAATAAGAAAATGATATTAATAAAAAGATAATGAGAATTCGATTGAAAAAAGTTAAGGTAATATTTAAGATTTAAAATAAGATATTAGTTGAGTTTATTATAGAACAATTAATGTTTAGAAACTGTGTAATAATAGAACATATAATATTAATAAAATGAAGTTTATTTAAAAATATATATATTATGTATTTTAGAAATGAAAAAAATGAGAAAACGAATTAGAATTAAAATTAAAAGTAAGATGACTTGAAATTGAAACAGTTTAATATTGAATGTTCGGAAATAAAATATTCGATTGAAAAAAGTTAAGGTAATATTTAAGATTTAAAATAAGATATTAGTTGAGTTTATTATAGAACAATTAATGTTTAGAAACTGTGTAATAATAGAACATATAATATTAATAAAATGAAGTTTATTTAAAAATATATATATTATGTATTTTAGAAATGAAAAAAATGAGAAAACGAATTAGAATTAAAATTAAAAGTAAGATGACTTGAAATTGAAACAGTTTAATATTGAATGTTCGGAAATAAAATATTCGATTGAAAAAAGTTAAGGTAATATTTAAGATTTAAAATAAGATATTAGTTGAGTTTATTATAGAACAATTAATGTTTAGAAACTGTGTAATAATAGAACATATAATATTAATAAAATGAAGTTTATTTAAAAATATATATATTATGTATTTTAGAAATGAAAAAAATGAGAAAACGAATTAGAATTAAAATTAAAAGTAAGATGACTTGAAATTGAAACAGTTTAATATTGAATGTTCGGAAATAAAATATTCGATTGAAAAAAGTTAAGGTAATATTTAAGATTTAAAATAAGATATTAGTTGAGTTTATTATAGAACAATTAATGTTTAGAAACTGTGTAATAATAGAACATATAATATTAATAAAATGAAGTTTATTTAAAAATATATATATTATGTATTTTAGAAATGAAAAAAATGAGAAAACGAATTAGAATTAAAATTAAAAGTAAGATGACTTGAAATTGAAACAGTTTAATATTGAATGTTCGGAAATAAAATATTCGATTGAAAAAAGTTAAGGTAATATTTAAGATTTAAAATAAGATATTAGTTGAGTTTATTATAGAACAATTAATGTTTAGTAATAGAACATATAATATTAATAAAATGAAGTTTATTTAAAAATATATATATTATGTATTTTAGAAATGAAAAAAATGAGAAAACGAATTAGAATTAAAATTAAAAGTAAGATGACTTGAAATTGAAACAGTTTAATATTGAATGTTCGGAAATAAAATATTTAAATCGGAATGTTCAGATATAATATTTGTATATCGGATGGAAAATATTTGGGCGAAAACAGTTGTTGTCAAAAGCTGAATTTGGTTGTTTGTTTAGGGTAGGGTGGGGTGAATGGCCTGTCAGGGCATGTGTCTTTTTCGGAACAGAATATAGATAGATAGATATTAAAATAAGATATTAGTTGAAATTATTAAAGAATTATTTTAGAACAATTAGTATTTAAAAACCGTGCAATAATAAATAAATAATATTATTAAAACGAAGTTTATTAAAAATATATATATACGTATATATTTAAAAATGAAAAAATGAAAGTACGAATGAAAAATTAAGAAATCGAAGTAGAAAGATCTATTTGATAATATTTTAAGAGAAAATATGTGTTGTTTGAAAGGAAGGGAGATTGACGGGGGCTGATTTATGATGGGTTTCTGGAAAGTTGGGTTGACTGGCTAGCTAAAAGGGATGGTGGCTGCAAGTGCCCTTGGTAGATTTAGCTAGATGTTAATATTATATTGAAATAATATATTGATTGAATTAAATTAGAGGGGATGAAAATAAAAATAATATTTTTATATCACTGGATTAAGAAAAAATTTATGAGGGTTTTCGTGCAAATTAAGAATAAAAGATTGAGTGTGAGTGTTAAATATTCACGAATCGTTGAGGAGCACAAAGTGACAGATGCGTACTGTCGGACGTCCAAGGCTGGAATGAATTGTTCACGTTGCATATCGCGATTAAATAAATCACTTACTGGCCGATTAACTGATGGCATTCCTAATTTAATTAGTGGTTGATTCGAAATGATCATGCATAAATCTTCCAACTTAATCAAAGATTCATTTATATATTTCTGGCGAGAAATTTATATCTGGATCTCCTCGAATTCTACGTAGAGCATGTAATACATCTTCACTCATTGAAGCCTTATATTTTCCCCATAATTTAGGCGGGTTAGTTGGAAAACACGTTGTCAATAAAATGGCAAACAAACATCGTATTTGATGTGGCGATGAACCGAGAGCAGCATCGGCAAAGAGTTGTATCCCAATGCAATCTCTTCTAACAATCGTAATGCTAGGCATGCACCATGATTCGTTTGTATGTAATGCACTGAGATACTGGGAAATGTATTTATAATAAAAAACATTGATTAAGATTTGGAATGTTTCTTTCCGACAGGCTCAGGTTAGCCAACTAATAACAATAAAATAATCACATTTAATAATATAAATTTTTCTTTTTACTTAAGAGAGAATTGTGTATTTCTGTGAAACAGTTTAATTCTAAAGTTTAGGGAAAACAAAATATATCTATAATATAATCATAATACTTCTTCAAGGCCTTTGAGAACAATGAATTAACTCCAATACCCATTGTCTGCCTGGGTACAAAAGAAAAGATAAACCTTTTTAAAACCCCAATTGGCATTCTACCTGAGAATAATTAATTTAATTATGTAAAATCGTGTGAAATCAAATCAAACCGATTTGGCCCAAAATTTAGATAAACCATCTGGAACACTAAACAAACATATGGTGTGAATATGGTTTCGATACGTTCAGTGGTTTAGGCATGGGTCGATCACGCACATACATACTAAGGATTATATATATATAATATATAAAATTAAATTTACAAATTATGTCTGTATTCAAAATAGATTTTATTATCTTAAAAAAAAAGTTTCTGAAATTTTGATCTGACTACCTGTATACCCCTTTCTTTTGTTAAGAGGGGTTTCATTGTTTAAGACCTGACCTTTCAGGGTAGGGATAATGTATTGTTTGCTTGGCCCTTTTAGAGGCTCTATTTCTATAGATCTTATCTGTCAATTATTACGATCATATTAATTAATACTCGTAATCTTATTCAAAAACATTTATTTTCAATAAAATCAACAAACATATAAATATAAACACAAACAATAGAAAGATTAACAATACATCAAGTAAGCTTTGTACGCATCAATTCTCCCCTCCTTAGAACACGGACGCAGCTTCCCACAGGATCATTCTTCTTTCTTCCTAGGTTTAAAATAACTCGAATGATATTTAACTAACCTTCCCCTTTCTTGACTATTTTCAATAATTTTTGCTCCATCCATCGATTTTTCTAAATATATTTTTCTTTGATGAAGTAACTCTTCCTTATTTTGATTTAATTTCATCTGACCAGCATCGAGTTTCTCCTCTTCCATTATATTCAACTCATCCTCCTTGACTTCCTTCAACCAGTACGGAATTAAATCATCTTCATTAGTTAATGCCCTTCTACTTTCCTCTATTTGTAATTCCATTGATGGACTAATGATTTCCGAAAATTTATTCACACAACAAATAATATGACTACCGATCTCACTTTCTATTCCTACTTTCTTAGGGAATCCTACTGCTTTTTGGACAAGGAACTCCCTTTTTCCTTGCCCCTCCACTCGTTTCCCTTCTTGAAGCAAGTGTCTTCCCCATGTCCTTCCCGCCTACAGAATCCACAAAAACGTCTATCCTGAATGCAACTTCTATCCTGAGTGGGACTTGTCTTCTCTTCTTTATCCATATCCTTTAAATCCCTTTCTATTTCTTCTACCGTCTGCATAAACCCTTCAATATCAGTGAATTTCATTCCCCTAATGGACGATCTAACACGTGGAGTAATCATCTCCACTAAAACTTGAAGGATTGAACCAGCATCTTCGTCCGGAAAAACTCTCTTATATAAAGCCATCTTATTCTCAATAAATAACCTTATAGGTTCGTCTTTTTCTTTGTTTCTCCTCATAAAACATAACCTTTAACTTTGAGACTACGATTAAACTATCGTATTCTCGGAGAAATTTCATTTTAAAATCTTTCCAATCCAACGCTGGAAATTGATTGACCACCCGCCACCATGTCTTGGCCTTATCTAACAACTGATCCGAAACCACCACGAGCCAAACATCTTCCGGTACTTTATATTTTAATAGAGTATTCTCGACCTTTTTTAAAAATAACTTCGGATCTTCCTCTGGGAGAGCTCTAAACACCGGAAGGAATTTTCCCACGTCTGCTAATTGAATATTCCTATTAATCTCGAAATCACTTCCCTTTTCCGAATTTTCCTTCCTTTTTATTATTTCTTCCTCTTGTTTCTTTCCTCTTCCAAATCATCCTTTAATTTCTTTATTATTTTTTCAAAATTATTTTTTAAAATTTTTAAATTTTTTTAAATTTTTATAAATAAATTATAAAAATATATAATTATATAATTATTATATAAATTAATTATTAATTATTAATTATTATATAAATATAATTATATAAATTATAAAAATTTTATAATTAAATTTTAATATTTTTAAATTTTTCCCCTGTTCGGGCGCCAATATTACGATCATATTAATTAATACTCGTAATCTTATTCAAAAACATTTATTTTCAATAAAATCAACAAACATATAAATATAAACACAAACAATAGAAAGATTAACAATACATCAAGTAAGCTTTGTACGCATCACAATCAATTAAATATAAAAATAAAAAATAAAATCAAACCGATTTGGCTCAAAATTTAGATAAACCATCCCCAGCACTAAGCAAACATATGGTGTGAATATGGTTTCGATACGTTCAGTGGTTTAGGCGTGGGTCGATCGCGTACATACACACAAATGATTTTATATATATAGATATATATATATAAGAATTGCTCATTTAATATAATAAGAAAAATATTTATTATTTGTATACTCACATATAGCCCTTTTTACTAAGTTGGGAGCGCATCGTTGCGGACATTTCTGTGACGTAAACAGGATGGAAACCGAGAGCGGCGATGTTGCTGGTGACTCCGCCATCCCCTGCCCCGATGTCAAGCAGAGAACCCTGGAATTGGGATGTGTTCCATCCACTTCTCTGGAGAAGGGCTGTCAACTGCGATGGCGAGAAAACAAACATGGTACCTCGACCCAATAATCTGAAAACAAAAATATAATTTTAGAAGAACAAGATTTTCAATTAAAATAGAAAACTAATAAATATTATGAGTAAACCGTATCAAAATCGAGTAATTAAAATAGTTCTTTGGTCCAGTTGTAGAGTGCTTGCCTCAGATGCAAGAGGTCTTAGGTTCTAATACGACATCCGCCGAAACATTTTTTTTGACCGCCTCCGTGGTCTAATGGTCAGAGTAACTGACTGGCAACCCGGAGGTCTCGGGTTCGATTCCCGGCTATACACAGACATTTTTTCTGTAAGTATAGGGTCTGGTAATAAAAATTAAGTGGGAGATAAATTTAACCGAATTTATCGCGCGGAGAATTTACCTACTTTTTTGATTTTCAAAGGATGAACAAGTATTTTTTTTTAAAGATATTTCTATGAAATAATATCCATTTATTTCTACATGAAATACTAATTAAAATATTAGTATAATTTTAATGAAAATGAAATTTTATTTTTCTATCAAAATCGACTAACTGATCATTTCGATTATTTGTTCATAAGAATTGTAGATTTTCGTAATTTTATCATTGATAATATCATCAGAACTTTTTTTTTACTTAGGGAAAGTGGTGTAGGTTTTAGGTGAAACATGATATTAATTAATAAAGTAAAGGGTGTGTAGTTTCACAGTGAATGAAATAAAACTCAAAGAGGTTTATACAAACTCAATATATTTCGGATTATTAGTCCATCATCAGAACTTGACCAAATTAATATTGGACCACTCCTAAGGTATTCCCTTTCCAATAAAAAAGAATAATCAAAATCAATCCACATGGAAAAAAATTCTCGCTAAACATATATAAAATAAATAACTGACTGCACTTGGAGCTATACTGATTCAAACGCAAAAATAATCATTAAAATCGGTCCATAAACAAAGAAGTTATGAGTGAACAATGAACATACATAACAAAAATGGTCCAATACCTACGAAATATATGTGTTTCTTTTTACTTTTAATTATTTTCTAAATTATAATTTTTGCTTTTTCTTTTTTTTTCTTACGAACTATTATTAATATTATTGCACGGTTTTTAAATCTTAATTGTTCTATAATAATTCTATAATAATTTCAACTAACATCTTATTTTAAATTTTAAATATTATCTTAACCTATAATTTATAATATATCTATTATAAAAGCTAGTAATTAAGTAAATTTTAATTATTATCTTAACTCTTAATTTATAATATATCTATTATTAACACTAGTATCATTCTAGAAGTAGTTATTAAGCAAATAATATACAATTTCTTTCTCCACAGATTCAACATAAATAATTAAGTGGGAGATAATTAATTAATTAATTATCGAATCGGAGAATTTACCACTGCTCAAGTGATAGCCTGAGTTAATTGGATTTCATCTATTTAGCTATTGATGATTTCTAACTTTCTTTGTCTAACTTGTGATACCGATTTCTATTCTATTCTATTATTTCTGACTACCACATCAAATAATCCACACCCACCCCTCTATCATGTCCACGCTAACCCTGCATTATACAAACATCCGCGGTCTCTTTAGTAATAAAGCCTCTGTATTCCAGCATCTTGAAAACGACCAACCCTCTATTCTAGCCCTTAGCGAGACCCAAATTGATCAAAATAAATCTAACGCCCCTGATCTTCAATTTCGCAAATATATTCTCCACACCATGTTTCGTCGCTATAATGGTGTCTGCTGCTACGTTCGTGACGATGTCCCCTGTCAGCGTTTTTCCTCTTTGGAATCAGATAAATTCGATGCGTTATGGCTTAAAATTTCCTCAAATTCATCTTCCAGATTTCTCTGTGCAATATATAGGTCCCCTAATGATTCGAAATTTTCAGAATTTTTCAACTATCTCGGTAAATGTTGCGACCAAATTCAATCACAATTTCCCAATTCAGAAATTTCTTTTCTTGGTGATTTCAATGTCCATAATAAGGATTGGTTGACCCATTCCAGCTCCAACACGCGCGCTGGTCGCGAAGCCTATGATTTCTCTATAGCCTGCAATCTCACTCAAATCATTGACTGTCCTACTAGAATACCTGACAATCCCAAACACACAGCGTATCTTCTTGATCTATTCCTGACAACTGACCCATCGACATTCACATTCTCTATATCCGCCCCTCTGAATAAATCCGACCACTCTCTGATAAAAATTAATGTTCCTTTCAACTTCTCTAAGCCTAAGAGCCAACAAATTAAAAAAAAATATGGCTATTTAATAGAGCCAACTTCGATGAGATGCGTAGCTTCTTTGGACAATTCCCGTGGAATGACGCATTAAAAAATAAAAATGCTTCTGAATGTGCTTCTGTATTTGAAGAAGTAATTCAGATGGGCATTGAACAGTGTGTTCCCTATGTAAATAGGAAAAATTATTCAAAGCCCTGGTTCAACAAGCGATGTGCCGAAGCTGTTCGTGAAAAAAATAAAGCATTCAACGAATGGCTTTCCTGCCAAACGGACATCAAACGAATTGCCTTTTCAAAATCTCGTAACCAGTGTAACAAAATTATTAATGAAACCAAGAAGTCTCTAGATGAAAAATGGGCTGACCGATTATCAGCATGCCCAGCTAATAAAAATCGATTCTGGCATCTCACGAGGAAATTAACTACCAACTCCTCCAAATCTTCGTTTCCCCCCTTAATCTTTCCAGCGGCTCAATAGCCACCGACGCCCTCTCTAAAGCTGAAGCATTCGCTTCATTCTTCGCGACCAATGCCACCTTAGACGACAAGGGACTTGACCCCCGCCCTATACCCCTAGCACCAATATTATGTCGGATATTAAATTCAGAATACCAAAAATATTAAAAGTAATAAAAAACCTAAATGTTAATTCAGCCGCTGGCCCAGACAACATTCCCACCAGTATAATCAAAAATTGCGCGCCTGAACTTGCTCCTATTCTCTCAAAAATTTTCAAACTTTCATATACCACTGGCTCATTTCCGGAGAGCTGGAAAACAGCAAGAATTCAACCAATTAAAAAAAAAGGAGATCCTTCAAATGTAGCCAATTATCGTCCGATCGCCATAACTTCGGTTCTTTCTAAAATCATGGAAAAAATCATTAATGAGCAAGTTCTTCACCATTTAGAATCTAATAAACTAATCCATGATAGTCAATACGGCTTTAGACAATTTCGGTCCACCGGCGATATTTTAGCATATATAACTCATATTTGGAATAAAGCACTAGAGACTGGTAAAGAGACTTTCGTAATAGGCTTAGACATTTCAAAGGCCTTCGATCATGTCTGGCACAAAAATCTTCTTGCCAAATTACCTGCATTTGGCCTTCCCCCGAGCCTCTGCAAGTTGCTTGAGAGCTTTCTCTCAAACCGCTCTATTAAAGTCGAGGTTGACGGAATATCATCCTCGTCCTTTAATACTAATGCTGGAGTTCCTCAGGGCTCAGTCATCTCTCCCACACTCTTTATTATCTATATTAATGACCTATTAAATCTGCCCTCCAATCCAATACATTGTTACGCTGACGATAGCACCCTCCACAACGCTCAATCCTTACTAGACAATCGCGCAAACATAGCCTCCTCAATAAATTCAGATTTAAGCATGCTTAAAAAATGGGGATCTCACAATTTGGTAAACTTTAATGCTGGCAAAACACAGTGCTGCCTAATTTCTAGGCGCGCAGATAGGAACCTTCCGGACATTTCCTTTGATTCGAGCTCATTGGAATTCCGTAATAAAATATCAATGTTAGGTGTCACCTTAGGTTCTGACCTCTCTTGGAATGACCATATTATCTCAGTAGCAAAAGCTGCAGCATGTAAGCTTGGCTTTCTTTTCCGAACCAAACGATTTTTCACCCCCACTCAACTCCTTATATTATACAAGGCTCAAATTCGCCCCTGTCTTGAATATTGCTCGCATTTGTGGAGAGGAGCCTCCAAGTATTCTCTTAATACCTTAGATGCAATTCAGAGGCGAGCTATAAGACTGATAGGCGATCCTACATTAACTGACACTCTCGACTCCCTAGCCCATCGTAGATCTGTCTCCGCCCTATCCCTTTTTTATAGATATTACCATGGCTTTTGTTCTGACGAAATAAAATCGATAATCCCACCAAAGGCCTCATTTGCCCGAAATACACGATTTTCTAAAATTCAACACCCCTACGCGCTTAAACTAGATACTAATCGAACAAACGCATTCGCCAATTCATTTATCCCTATGACATCTAGAGACTGGAATTCTCTTCCCCCGACCGTCTTTCCAGCTACTTATAACCTTCAAACTTTCAAGACCAGCATCCACAGATACCTTCGACTTCTACCCAATCCCTAAATCTCCCCTTATCTTCACGTTACAAGGGTCCACCACGGACTTCAGAGGTTGTACCTTCTTGGTGCAACTTCTTCTTGTATCAATATCATTATAAAAAAAAAAAAAAAAAAAATATATATGTTACCGACTCGGAAACTATACTGAACCCAATGCAAAAAAATTATCGAAATCGGTTCAGAATTGGCGAAGATATCAGGTAACATAGACAAAAAAAAATCAGTCGAATTAAGAACCTCCTCCTTTTTTGAAGTCGGTTAAAAAACATATTTATTTTTATATTATTAGCGAGATTGTTTATTTATTTGATAAAATAAAACTATAAAATACTGCAATCCGCCATGTTAGTTTGAACACCAATCAGAGCGAAGAAACAGAACTGACGTCACGAGCAGACGAAATATCAGCTGCGGGATCATTTAGTGACTTTTGTGTTGTCAAAACATCTATATATATAAAAGCCATTGTCATGTCATGTGGCGCATCAAAGAACGATGTGGTGAGAAAAAGCAACTAATAGTTAGATTGTCAAATTTTTCAAATAAAATATCTCTATATTCTCTATCTATAATATCTCTATATATTAATATTAATATATTCCTCTATATAGCTTAGAATATTAGATTTACGGCGTGTCTCATTTGAAATTTTAAAATATATATTATATTTAAAATATATATTATACCGGGAAAATTAATTTTTTTTGAATTTAAGAAAAATATAAATTCTTGAAATTTTAGCAGTCCGGAGGGCCGAGTGCCGGGCGTGCCGTAGGCACGCGGGTACTGCTCGTAACCAAATAAAAACATAGCTACTAATAGTTCCAATTTGCCTAGAATTGATGTTGTGAGGTTTTCTTTCATTAAACAAGGACTAATAAATAAATAAAATAAACTGAGTCAATTTCCACTTTAGATATGAATGAACAAAACCGTACAAAAGACTTAATTTATTATTAAATTTAAAACCCAAACAAGGTCATCATGCACCCACCATTTGATAATCTACAAAATAAAGTAAAAACTTACGTTAAAGTGATCTTTACAGAAATAAATTGTAGTATTTAGTAATATTATTATGTTTTATTGCACTGAGGGACCGCACAGCTCTTATTTACTTGAAAATTCTAATACCCAAAATAATTAAAATTATTGCACTAATAACATATTTGACACTGTTGAGAAGTAAATAAAGCTGGTGTGACGTCACAGCAGCTTCGAGATCCCGTGGGGGGAGGGGGGGGCGTTTTTGCGTGAAAAACTTAAAATTAAAACTTTATTATCTGCAAAAATTAAATCTTTTTTTAGGAAATAATAGATAATTTCCAACATAAAAGCACAGTATTTCAAAATCAGTCATCATGCATATTATAAAGCTCTTGTGGGTTGCATCAACAGGCGCACAACATCAATTTAGAGCGTTAAAAACCAGAACCCGGATTATATTAAAATGCAAATTGACCAAATTAATATGGGACTACCCCTACGGTATCCCTTTTCGAATAAAAAAAGAATCATCGAAATCGGTTCATAAACAAAGAAGTTATGCCTGAACAAACATAACAAAAAAGGTCTAATACCAATGAAAAAAAACGGGACCAATCGGAAACTATACTGAACGTAATTAAAAAAAATAATCAAAATCGGTTCACAATTGGCGAAGATATCAGGTAACATAGACAAAAAAATCAGTCGAATTGAGAACCTCCTCCGCTTTTTGGAAGTCGGTTAAAAAGTTTTCCCTTTCATTCTAAACTAGCTTCAAGGCCCGCCTTTTGCTAGCCAGGGGGCTTCGCCCCTGGACCCCCACGTGGCTGTTTTATTAATGTTTTATACACGTGTAAAGAACACTTTCATATATCAACTCTTGTGAATCAATTGTAATAGATTAATCAAGTAAAGGGTGTGTAGTTTCACAGTGAAACTACACACCCATTACTTTATTAATTAATATCATGTTTCACCTAAAACCTACAGCACTTTCTCTAAGTAAAAAAAAATGTAATAGATTGATGAAGAGGACAAAGTATATCTCTTTATGAATGAATTTAAAAAATTTATTTTTTCAGTAGAAGGCAATATTTTATTGTCCCCTTCTGCTACCCAATTATTCGGCAAAAAGTACCTTTCAACTTAAATTAAAATAAAGTTTTTGTCTTGTAAAAATTCAATAAATCAGGTAAAAATCGTCATTTGGGGAGAATTAAAAAAATTAAAAAATAAAAATAATAAGCTTTTAAAGTTTATTATTAGATTATAGAAAATGTAGGTTTAATTAGGCTTAAAATAGATTTTTAATAATTTCAATAGGCTGAAATTTCCTAGATTTCAAAACAATATAAGAGATGGGTTTTCAAATGATTTTGTTTTCTTTAAAGAATTCTATAGGCTAATTGAATTTTGGTTTTAATCTTCAAAATATATTTTTAAAGAAATTCAAAAACTAATTAATACTTTTCAGTTAGTTTAGTTAGTATAGTTTCAATAGTCCTTTATAATTAACTTTGAAATAAATAAACAATATTGAAATGAACGAATGGGCTCGAATACAAAAGCCAAACGGCTTAGTTCTTTTGAAATGGCTGAGGGTCTTATATTCAATAGAAAAAAGATCAAGTGAGATTCCCGAGGGTATTTTTAAGAAAAATGATTTTTAAATAACATATTTTATTTTAAATTAAATATTCTTTATCTATATATATAATCAAAAGCTTGGCAGAAACTTGTTTTATTTTTTTCTACCCTATTAAAGACGGTTTTCAGAATTTTTTCAAATTTTTTTCACCCAACTCCAAAAGAAGTTAAGAATTTTTGAAAAAATAGCTTTTTTTTAAATAACCATAACTTTTTCTAAAATTTAGTTATCATGACGATTTTTTTTTAATTTTTGGCTTTAAATTTACTTTAAAAAAATAGATAGTTTTTTTAAATCTTTGTTGGAGTATTAAATTCTTCTTCAACGATAATGTGGTTAGAACTATTGAGAATGAATGACACTCAAAAATCAAACAAACAGGGCTACCAACACTTGTGTTTTTTGCTAGTTTAGTTCTTTTATAGTTTGGCAAGCTATGTTGGCTAACCTGAATTTTCCAATTTTCTGGGCAAGTTTTCCAATTTTTTTTTTACGTATTAACCTGAATTGGACTATTACGAAGATTAAAAAAAAAAATAGCCAAATCGTTCCAGGCATTTGAGAGATCTGCGCTCACAAAGAAACAGAAATTCATTTTTATTATATAGATTTATAATTTTTGGAAAATTTTTGATTAAGTACTAAGTAAATTAACACAAAATCTGTTTCAAAAATCTTCAAACGACTCATCGATGGAGAAGATTACGATTCTAATTTAATCACAAAGACAGCGATTGGATTGTTAGCCATTTAATTGATTAAATTTTGGATTTAATTAAGATCACTTAAAAATACTTGTTGAGCTTTTTTAATATAGAATCAATTTCAATGTAGAGAAAACCAAGCCCCTTTCTATTCATTTCCTTTTGGAACGAATCTCCGTCCTTTTTGGAGCTGATAGTGCTCTTCCGAAATGGAGAGACAACTCCAGAGGCGAGGGTCTAATCAATGCCCGGCTGAAGAAATAGATATGCAAATTCTACGAAACACAAAGGGCATCTCAACGAGGAGGCTAGCCAGGGGGTGGATAAAGGCCACTTGAATGAGCCTGAAGCGGAAAAGGAGATTCTAATTGAGAAATAACTTCACCCTGGGTCGCCTTCCCTATTCACTAAAATGGAATTATTCTAATTGTGTACAAGAGTGAATGGAAATCATAAATTGGAGGAAAAAGTGAAAACTTTTTTAAAACGTAGTACGCTTTCCACTTTCCATAAGAGGCATTTTTAACCGACTTCAAAAAAGAGGAGGTGACTTTAACATACAGGGTATGGTCAAGTATTGTAATCGTGCATGAAAAAGTGTTTTTTTTCATTCTTTTTTCGAAATATCTCAGAAACGGCTGAAACTATTTTGATTAAAAAAATTAACCGAAACCAGGGCGTTTTGGTCTACTAGAAAGCCCTAATAAGTGAACATCGAAAAAGCTATATTTTTCGAGATAATAATTGTTTTGTCAAAATGTCTGTTAGTTCGTCTGTGCGTTACCAAATTTTTGTGGACGAGCTAGCTCAAAAACTAGTGTGAATATCGTAACCACATTTCACACGTAGCTTTGGTCCATTGAGATTAAGAGCTGATTAGATTTTGGTGCATATCGACACAAAATTAAGGGGGATGGAGGGGGGGGAATAACAATTAAAAATCTAGGCCATTTGAGCGAACTCAACCAAATTGTGTATACATAATCAGTGGGACCCCAGAAGTCTAAAAATGCAAGAACTAACCGCCCAAAATGGGGGGAGGGGGAGTGCAGGGTCAAAAAATGAAAATCTTGAACAGTTACCAAACTCAACCAAATTTTGTATACATAATCAGTGGACCCAGAGTAATCTAAAAATGCAAAAACTAACCCCCTCCCCTACATGATTATAAATAATTTTATTAAATTTTAAATATAAGTGAGGGGCCAGGTTGTATGATAAAGTCAAGTGGATGAGCCACATCAGAACACGTCAACTTATTTTTGCCTTGTGTTCAAACTAGTTCCCGATTGGTCCCGTTTAAATTTCATTGGTATTGGACTTTTTTGTTTTGTATGTTCAGGCATAACTTCTTTGTTTATGGACCGATTTCAATGATTTGATCAATGATGAATTAACGTAAATTTCTAATTCTTATGTGCAAATAATCGAAATTTTATTATCATTTTCTGATTCATTCGCCCGACGCTTTCTTTTACGAGATGCATGCAAGGTATTATATTAAGTCAATATTAATAACATCACTAAAAAGAGAAAAATAAAAATAATTTTGGGGAAAAAAATAAAACCGATTTCAAAAAACTTAAATGCAACAAATAAAATAATAAGAACTCAAAAATACTGCACTAAAAGGTGTAAAATAATTATCTAATTTAGTTACAACTAAACGACGAAATATTAACATGAAATCACTTTTTTAAGTCGATGCCAAATAAACTATATAAGCGACCGAACCCGCCAAACGTACCAAATAAGATCCATCGAGTTCGATTCATTCATATTTCGTCGTTTAGTTGTAACTAAATTAAATAATTATTTTATACCTTTTAGTGTATTTTATTTTACTTTTGAGTTTTTATTATTTTATTTGTTGAATTTAATTTTTTTGAAGTCGGTTTTATTTTTATTTTATTTTTATCTTTTTAGTGATGTTATTAATAGTGACTTAATAAATACCTTTCATGCATCTCGTAAGAGAAAGCGTCGGTCGAATGAATCAGAAAATGATAATAAAATTCAATTCATAGAAATTGTCTCGAAACGTTTGTGGATTTTAAATGAATGTTTTAAGAATTTTTTTATAAAAATATTTTATTTATTATAGTTTCGATTATTTGGTCATAAGAATTGGAGATTTAGGTTATTTCGTCATTCATAATATCTTCAGAAATGAGATAGGAATCAAGTTTCTTGAATAAGTGGTTTTCATTTTATGAAGGAAAACTGCGATTATTTGCAAAAAATTGCATTTTTTCAAAATTTCAACCTCATGTTACTATTATCCAATTAAAATTAAACTTTAGTTAAATTGTAGCAATTTTAATCTAGTTTAAAAATGTATAGAGAGTCTTCTTTGTAGAAAACGTGCTCCTTCATGATCAAAATGGGGAAAAATCGAAAAAAAAGTACGAGTTTTAGGGATATTCAAAACTTATCGCTGGGGCTCTTTTTGACAAGCGCTAGTACCGGTTATACTAAAACTAAATAGATGTAATTGTTATCATTTTACGCGTAATTTAAAGAGCTTTAATTTATCAAATGGATATTTTTTTGATTTGATAAGCTGTTTTAGAGCTATTCAATAAAAACTGAAAAAACTCTGAAATTTTCTACTTATTTTATACCATTTAGTGTATTTTACTTTATTTTATACCATTTAGTGTATTTTATTTTATTTTTGAGTTCTTATTATTTTATTTGTTGCATTTAATTTTTTTGAAGTCGGTTTTATTTTTTTTTATAAAAATTATTTTTATTTTTCTCTTTTTAGTGATGTTATTAATAGTGACTTAATATAATATTTTGTATGCATCTCGTAAGAGAAAGGGTCGGGCGAATGAATCAGAAAATAATAAATTTATTAAACCATTTATTTTACATAATGAATATATGCATACATTGTTTTTGTGCTTCGACTCCGAAGATTAATTCCCCACCATCGACTGTCCCTGATCATCTTTTAGTCCTTGTATTTTAATAAGAGGAAAACACTAATTAAATAAAAAAACCTCTTTTCCGATAATTATTTTAATTCCATTATTCTCGGTGTAGCGGCGTACACCAGGGTGGGAGAGCGTGTAGGAGGACTGAAGGGCCGGACTGAATAACAGCTCTTCAGTATTGGGTAAATGAACAACACTTCACACAAATATATATAATGCAACAATTTATTACCCGCTATTTGGCGGGGGTGAAATATACATAAGATTATGATTGGTGAGAGAATTAAGCGAAAGGGGCGAGATCGACTCGCGAACAACGAAACACGACGGCTCCACTTGAAGCTTTGAAATATACGGAAATGTGCTGGTCTTCCATCCGAGCACGAACGGAGGAAGAAAGGTATGAATGACTTCACCTCGAACTGGTACAAGCGAGAGTCCGAGCGAGAGTGTCCTGCAAGCCTTCAGTCCAACATCGAGAGACGGCCGGCGACTCAGCCGCCCTCTAGCGGCAGACAGCGGGCCAGAGACAACAATATGAAGAAGGCGTCGGGGCGGATAATTTTAGGGTAGTGTAGCGACTGAACATCCCGCCCGCCATGACCGCTGGCGGTCATCATAATTTGGAAGGACCGCCGATTGGCGATTGGATGAATGCACCGCAGGCGGGGCCATTGGTTCAAAGAGACATCGGGGCAGTACGTATGTGGTCAGCAGGGGGGGGGGGCAGGTACACGAGACATCCCTCAGAAGGCGAATGATCCTGACGTCAGGAGTTAATCCTCTTGCTTGAAGTGACGGAAGCGTAGATTTAGAAAATGGAAGAAATGAGGAATTTTCTGAGGAAGATTTTTAAAGACTCGTATCTGTCGAACACGGAAGAGGATGAGGTGGTGTGTGTAATCTTCTGGTTGGAAGGTGAAGATATATGATTTAAGGCAGAAATAACGAATGAATTTTAGATGTGTCATAGGATATGACTCAGAGAAGAATTTAGTTTATGGATTAATGGAGAAGAATGGGTGCGTAATTGAGGGAAAGAAGTATGGTCTCTTGTCTATCTCGTGGCGTGAACAAACAGAATAGTCTCTCATTCAAGCGTGAATGGGATAGAAGACGTCCTGGTGAGATTCTCAGGGAAACAATTGACATTCCCGCCCGCCATGAAAAGAATGGGGACTTCTGTTGACAATTGCTTCTTGATATTTATCAACTTGTATGTTCTCTTGGTGATGAATTTACTCGTTTTTCAATATTTTCATTTTGTGGAAAATGTGGGATGTAGATTTCTTGAAATGGGCGTGGGCGATATTTTATTTTATTTTGAACGAGTAAGAGAGAATGCCACAGAGAACGAAGGATGATGATTGGTGTGATCTTCAACCAAGAACGCGCTCACGAGAGTTCCGGCTCAGACGGTAGCAGAGAGTTGTGGGCGCGACGTCCGAGAAGGGGAGGCGGTATCGCAAACGGCCGACCGGATGATATGATCTGTGAAATTTTGTATGTTTCGGCCGATTAGATAATGCGGCTGACCTCAAGTGCCACTCAGGCGGATGCGCCTTCCTATCATCAGGGTGGCCGCGATTAGAGGGCGCGATCCGCGCGTGATGGCAGTATCGTAAACGAAACACTGGATGATGCAATCGCCGGAACTCAGTTCGTCTTGGTCGATTTGATAGCGCAGCCGATCTCAAATGCCATTCTTGTGATGGTCTCTTCTTGAATCGGGGACGGCAGTATTGGAAATGGACAGCCGGATGGTACAATCTGCGTAGCGCACGCTTCGGGCGATTGGATAACGATGCCAACTTTAAGTGCCGATCTTGTGACTGTCTCTTCCGGACGCGGTGGCGGCGGAGCCGGCGCATGCCGGGGGGTCCATCACGAGAATAAATATAACCACGAGACTTCTTACTTGAAAGGCCAGATGGGTGCTTTTGTAGTGAGTTCAGCGATGACAGTCCTGCTTGGAATCGGCGATTGGAGGAGTAGTTCTGAATAAGGATTGGATGTGTGAGCAAATGTGAAGGAGCGGGAGCAGTTTTAAAGTTAGAAGTATTTCCAAGGACAGGAAAAATGGCAAGAGCGGATGTGATAGCAGGAGTATAGACATTATTATGAGATGCAGGATCCGCAGTGTTGACAGAGGAAGCAGAGAGAGTGGCAGTAGGGGTCTCAGGTGTAAGTGCGAGAGTAGGCGTGTGGACGGAATGAGAAGGATTGGCAATAGGGACCAAGTCGGACATGAGCACAGAAGAATTGATGACGGCGAAAGTAGATGCAGCGGTTGTAGTGGAAGATGGAGCCGTATTAATAGCAGAAGGGGTGGCAGAGACGGGGGTGTGTGCGAGGTAAGGAATAATAGAGGGGGAAGCAGGTTTAACGAAGGCAATTGTAGTGGAAGATGGAGCTGTATTAATAGCAGAAGTGGTGGTATCGACGGAGGTGTTTGCGATGGTAGAGAGAATGGAAGGGGAATCAGGCTTAACTTTGGAAACGGGAGCAGAGTGTAAGAGGCCCTCTGAACTGATATGAATTCTGTTAGCTCGTTGTAAATGCTCATGAAGGCGTCCTGTATCGGAACGATATCGAGAGGTCTCTCATTGCTCTTATTAGTCGTGGCGACCTGCACGAGTATTTTTTCAAAGCAGTACTTGGCCCCATTAGCATCCGATTCGTGAAAGTCTAACATCTCGTTCCTGATCCCGTGATGTGAAATGGAGCGCCGACACCGGCTGGAAATCGTGGTAATCTCTTCGAGCCTATAACGGAGACTTTTTTGCAAACTTTTAATCGTGCGTATAGGAATGGTAACACCAGCAGAGGGGGTTGGCGATGAGACAGAAATAAGTATAGGACCAGCAGCAGCGAAGGCTGTAGGTGAGATAGGAATGAGTAGAGGACTAGCAGCAGAAGTGGCTGTAGGCGAGACAGGATTGAGTAGAGAACTAGAAGCAGCGGCGGCTGTAAGCGAGACATGATTGAGGAGAGGACAGGTAGCATCGGCGGCTGTAGGCAGTAGAGAACTAGAAGCACCGGCGGCTGTAAGCGAGACAGGATTGATTAGAGGACAGGCAGCATTGGCGGCTGTAGGCAAGACAGGACTTAGTAGAGAACTAGCAGTAGTGGCGGCTGCATTGGAAATAGGATAGCGTAACGGGCTTGTAGCAGCGACGGCTGTAGGCGAGACAAGTTTGAATGGAGGACTAGCAGCATCGGCGGCTGTAGGCGAGACAGGATTGAGTAGAGAACTAGAAGCAGCGGCGGCTGTAAGCGAGACATGATTGAGGAGAGGACAGGTAGCATCGGCGGCTGTAGGCAGTAGAGAACTAGAAGCAGCGGCGACTGTAAGCGAGACAGGATTGATTAGAGGACAGGCAGCATTGGCGGCTGTAGGCAAGACAGGACTTAGTAGAGAACTAGCCGTAGTGGCGGCTGCATTGGAAATAGGATAGCGTAACGGGCTTGTAGCAGCGACGGCTGTAGGCGAGACAAGTACGCGTGGAGAACTAGCAGCAGTTGTGGCTGTAGTTGAAATAGGAATGCGCAATGGATTTGTAACAGCGGGGGCTGTATATGAAATAGGATTGCAAAAAGTGTTTGCAGCATCGGGGGTGTAGATGAAACGAGAATGCGTGGGGGACTAGTAGCAGCGGTGGCTACAGACGAGACGAGTACGCGTGGAGAACTAGCAGCAGTTGTGGCTGTAGTTGAAATAGGAATGCGCAATGGATTTGTAACAGCGGGGGCTGTATATGAAATAGGATAGCGAAAAGTGTTTGCAGCATCGGGGGCTGTAGACGAGATGGGGGCTGCAACTGCGGCTGTAGATGAAACGGAGACAGGGATTCTTGGGCAAGGTGCCAGTGCTTGCAGTCGGATATTCTTGTATTGTATCTGCGAGATCATTTCTTCGAAGGCGATGGCGGCTTTCTCGGTATCAAGTCGATCCTTGAGGTCCAGTAAGGCATTGGCCTCGGTGATCTCGTCTTGAAGTTTTTTGAATTTCGCAGCATTCTTCTGAGCTGCTGAATAAATGATTTCCATCATATCCGCCTTGGTATCTTTGAGTTTGGCGGTTTGATCACAAAAGTCAGTGACCACAGCAAAAACATGACTTCGTAACATTGTCAAAAGAGATAATTTTCGTGGCATTTTCGCAAATAAATAATAGTTAGTAACCGTTGAGCGAGATCTGAATACAGTCTTGTTTGTTTATTTTTTTTTAAATGCTCCAAGCGATGAATATTGACAGATGTGAAAATAAATATATATGTATATAAGAATAGGGATAGATGTCGATATTTTAAATGTATTCTTGTTTACTGTTTTACATATGTTTGCATGTTTGTAGACGATGTAAATAATGATGCGCTAATTGTTTTCTTCCTTTATATTTGTATATGTGAAAAAACAATTATTCCTCCTTAACATAAATATAATGTATTATGTGAAGATTAGTTGTTTATTTATTTTCATGTATACATATTTATGCAATATGCAAGGAAGAACATATATTTATTATTTATTCAATTTTTCTTTATATACTTGACAGCGAAACATTAATATATATTTCGTTTATTTCATTTGTAAATAAATATATTCGAAACAATATTATTTTTTTATAAATATTATGATGTCTTCATGTGAAAATTATTTTTATAATTAATTTCCAGCTATTGGCTTAGCTCGTAGCGAATGAAGGAGAGGCGCCTTTTGCAAGAGGGGAAATATAAGAAAGTCGATGGTGGGAGATGAATGCAAGTTTGTTGAAGCAATCTTCATAATGTCGAAAGAATTTGTTGAATTTTGTAATGTGACCTTTGTACCGTATTTGAGAATGTTTATATATAGATTTGAATTCCTGAATGCATGTAGAACACTTATTTGTGTGTATTCGCGGAAGAACAAAGGAATTCTGATTTTGCACTAATAGACACTTGAAGGCGATAGGGCACTGTTTCTGTCCACTGATTTAGGTAACCAAAATGTTCTGTACATGGGGTTCGGCACCAAAATGTGGGGCACTGTTTCTGTTCCCGGGTTTCGTTCACCAAAATGTAGCGGCGTACACCAGGGTGGGAGAGCGTGTAGGAGGACTGAAGGGCCGGACTGAATAACAGCTCTTCAGTATTGGGTAAATGAACAACACTTCACACAAATATATATAATGCAACAATTTATTACCCGCTAGTTGGCGGGGGTGAAATATACATAAGATTATGATTGGTGAGAGAATTAAGCGAAAGGGGCGAGATCGACTCGCGAACAACGAAACACGACGGCTCCACTTGAAGCTTTGAAATATACGGAAATGTGCTGGTATTCCATCCGAGCACGAACGGAGGAAGAAAGGTATGAATGACTTCACCTCGAACTGGTACAAGCGAGAGTCCGAGCGAGAGTGTCCTGCAAGACTTCAGTCCAACATCGAGAGACGGCCGGCGACTCAGCCGCCAAAATCTAGCGGCAGACAGCGGGCCAGAGACAACAATATGAAGAAGGCGTCGGGGCGGATAATTTAAGGGTAGTGTAGCGACTGAACACTCGGTCAATCCCAAAAAATGATAATAAAATTAAATTAATAAATATAGAAATTCTCTAGAAACGTTTGCGGGTTTTAAATGAAAGTTTTAAGATTGATTTTTTTATAAAAGATTTTATTTATTATAATTTCGATTATTTGCTCATAAGAATTGGAGATTTCCGTTATTTCGTCATTGATAATATCATCAGAACTTGGCCAAATTAATATGGGACCACCCCTAAGGTAACCTCTTTCCAATAAAAAAAGAATAATCGAAATCGGTCCACGTGGCAAAAAGTTCTTGCCGAACATACATAAAATAAATAAATACTTAGATATCTTGACTATCTTGGAGCGATACTGATCCAAACGCAGAAAGAATCATCAAAATCGGTTCATAAACAAAGAAGTTATGGGTTGAACAAACATATCCAAAAAGGTCCAATACCAATGGACGGGACCAATCGGATACTATACTGAACCCAATCCAAAAAAATCATCAAAATCGGTTCACAATTGGCGAAGAAATCAGGTAACATAGACAAATAAAAATTCTGTCGAATTGAGAAGATTCTCCTTTTTTGAAGTCGGTTAAAAATACTTTTACTTTTTCTTTAATTTCAATTTTTTTGATTTTGTTTCTTTTTTATTAAAAAGAAAAGAAAAAAAAGCCGAGAGAGGTGAACGAAAGGAAAATGATCATCTTTTGAATAATTTTGTGATCTAGTTGAAAACTTTTACTTTAGTCTATATAGTTCAATTTCCACGCAACTGAATCGCGGATCTTCAATAATGATTCAAATGGCACTACAGGTATATAAGCTGCACCCCTTCATCCCCCAATCCCCCCAACACACCAAAAGAAAAAGACGAAGAGAAAAAAGAGAAGAAGAAGAGAACAAAATGTCTTTTTGCACTCTTTACTTATTGTGTGTGTGTGGGGTGGGTGGGTGGGGGTGGGGGGTTTAAGGAAAAGAGAAGGGTAGGGGGACCCTTTTGCAAATGCATTAGACTTTTAAAAAGTGAAGTTGAGGGTTTGAGGGGGTGGCGTCACGGTTGCCAGGGTGACGGCTGGAATGGCTATTCCCTCCAAGAAATATTTCAACGTTGTATATGTATATGTGTATATAGTATAAGTATATTGAGTGTCTCAAAAGTGGTGGTCCAAATTTTTTGTTACCTTTCATATTTCGATTAACCACAAATTGTTTTTTAAAAATAAATAATTAGATAATAATTTTTTTTATATCTATCTATCTATCTACTCTTATTAAACAAACAAAAATTGTATATACAATTACATATTTATTAAATTAGTGTTGAGGATAAGAAAGCGATCTGGCTAGGTCTGGCTCTCGACAAATTTCATCTTAATTGATCTTTTCTTAATTAAAGTAATTATTTAAAGATGAAAATGTCAATAAAAAAGTTTGTTTACTTTTTTCAATTATCTTTTATTTATTAATTGGTTTTTTAATTTTTTTTTTTTTTTTTTTTTTTGGCTTTTCGGCCTTTCTAGCCATAAGCCTAATTACGATACTAGTTATATATATTTTTTTTTAAATTTGTCTCTACCCCCGGGGCTCAGATTTTAGCTGGATGTCTCGAGTCGGATTCGAACCCGGGTCCCCTGGTTAGCTCGCTGTCACGCTACCGCCTAGCCTATCTGACCCCCCCCCCCCGTTTTTTAATTTTAAAACCCACTAATAGCTTATAAACAAATATTATTATATTATATTATTATTATTGAATTTTTTGTTTGTTTTTAATTAACAGGTGGGGGGTCGGGTAGGCTAGGCGGTAGCATGTCAGCCAGCTAACCAAGAGGACCCGAGCTCGAATCCGACTCGAGGCATCCGGCTAAAATCTGACCCCCGGGGTAGAGACAAATTTAAATAAAATAAATAGTATCGTAAATGGCTTATGGCTAGAAAGGCCGAAAAGCCAAAAAAAAAAAAAAAAATTAACAGGTGTCTAAATCATAACATTACAGGTAGATTCATAACAAAACAGGTGTGTTTACAAATAAAGTGGTATCAATATGAAAGAATGTGGGCAAATTGGTGTACGAGTAAACAAATATACACATAATATGAGGACCGAGTGGTGAACCGCGACCTAATATGCTGTACACCTACTTCCACTTGTACTTCCAATTATTTCCAAGTACATCCAAATTTTTTCATGTATTCCAAATATTTCCAAGTAATTCCAAATATTTCCAAGTAATTCCAAATAATTCCAAATAATTCCAAGTACTTCCAAATATTTCCAAGTAATTCCAAATATTTCCAAGTAATTCCAAATAATTCCGACTAATTCCAAATAATTCCAAGTAATTCCAAATATTTCCAATTATTGCAAATATTTCCAAATAATTCCAAATAATTCCAGATATTTCCAAGTAATTCCAAATATTTCCAAGTAATTCCAAATAATTCCAAATAATTCCAAATATTCCAACTAATTCCAAATATTTCCAAGTAATTCCAAATAATTCCAAGTAATTCCAAATATTTCCAATTATTCCAAATATTTCCAACTAATTCCAAATATTTCCAAGTAATTCCAAATATTTCTAAGTAATTCCAAATATTTCCAAGTACTTCCAAATATTTCGAAGTACTTCCAAATATTTCCAAGTACTTCCAAATATTCCCATGTACTTTCAAATATTTCGAAGTACTTCCAAATATTTCCAAGTACTTCCAAAATAGTTTTTAAGGAATTTGGTGTTGGTACTTGGTGAAACATTTTTTAAAATTATTGGATAAAAATACTTGGTAGGTTTCACATTAATACTTCCAAAATACTTACAAAGAGGTGTACACCTACTTCCAATCGCGGATCACCCCTCGATGTGGACCAATAGAAAGCTATAAATGCAAAAACTGGGTGCGGTGTTGGAATGGATGTGGGCTGAGGTGCGGTTGTGGTGGTAGGGGCGAGGTGCGTAGTTTCGGGGGGGGGGGGGTCCAGGGGCGTGTACTATATATATTTGTATTTTTTTAATTTGGTCACCGTGCATCGCTCGTTGGCTCCAGGTACTAGCTATTAATAAGGCCACACTTCGAAATGAATACTTCTCTTCGACGCGAGGGTGTCTTTTAGCAAGAGAAAAAAAACGACAAAAGGGCAGCGAACCGAAGAGCCTACGAGTTGAAATCGATGCATTTTTAGTGGAATCTTATGTCTTTTGCATGTCACAGTAGAAGAGAAGAAGTAGTAGGAGAGACAGGATCCGAAAAAGAGTGAGAGAGACACGAAAGTAAAAAAAAAAAAAACCCCTAAGGGCTGCAACGGAACGGAAATGAAATTGAGATCTGTCGTATCCAGGCTGTACAGGGGAACACTGCAGCAAATTCACAGACCCAGTTGATTTCGCTTTTCCTTCATTTTCTCCTATTTTAACAATCAACATTTTCATGCTCAGAATAAGATATGTTATCTTGAAAACAAGAAAGTAGTTAAAACTAGATTTAATGTAGGTGTTTCACCATAAGGGTTTTCTTAGGATTTTTTTCGAAATTTTGACATATTATTGAAGGAGACAATAAAAGAGTGTGTCTTCTGCTGGAATTATAAATTTTATTTATTTATAACGAGACTATAGTTTCGAGGGCTTTGCCCTCTTCATCAGTCTATTACAATGGATTCACAAGAATTAATTTATGAATGAAAGGTTAAATTTTTTTTCATGTGGCTAGGTTAAGAATTGTTCAGGGTGGCCAAGTTAAGAATTGAAATTTATACTTGTTTTATTATTTTGGCTGTAGGTGGCGTTCATGACGTTTTTATTTGAGAGGCTATTTTCAAAATAAAGCTTTCGGGAATTTCTATTTTTCGATTTAAGATTTTTTTTGGTGAATTATTGTATGATTTTAAAATTTCTAACGATTCGAAAATACTGATTTTTAAGGGATCTAATTCTGAACTAATTAATTTAATATTTGATTCATCTGGAAAACAATGTTTCTTAAAGATTAAATGGTCTGCAAATGCACTATAGCCCGAACCCCCTTTAAAAACTATTTTGTGTTCCGAAATGCGTGTGTTTAACCAAAATTAATAATCCTATACTATGGAAAAATTTAATTAATTAGATTTAAATTAATTAGTATTTTCGAATCGTTAGAAATTTTAAAATTATACAATAATTCACCAAAAAATTCTTAAATCGAAAAATAGAAATTCCTGAAAGCTTTATTTTAAAAATAGCCTCTCAAATAAAAACTTCAAGAACGCCACCTACAGCCAAAATAGAACAAGTATAAATTTCAATTCCTAACTTGGCCACCCTGAACAATTCTTAACCTAACACATGAAAAAAAAATTTAACCTTTCATTCATAAATTAATTCCGTGAATCCATTGTAATAGACTGATGAAGAGTGCAAAGCCCTCGAAACTATAGTCTCGTTATACATAAATAAAATTTATAATTCCAGCAGAAGAAACACTCTTTTATTGTCTCCTTCAATATATAAAACTTCTGCTACTTTCGGCACAAAAACTTTCAATTTGACATATCTATCTACTCTTATTAAACGAGCAAAAATTGTATATATATTTATATATTTGTTTGTATATTTGTATCTTAGTTCTATTTTGAAAACGGCTCTACCGATTTTGATGAAACCAACTCTACTAACAAGTTTTGAGAATGAGAAAGCGATCTGGCTTGTTCTGGACTTCGACAAATTTAATCTTAATTGATCTTTTCTTAATTAAAGTAATTATTTATAGATGAAAATTTCAATAAAAAAGTTTGTTTACAATTTTTTCAATTATCTTTTATTTATTAATTGGTTTTTTAATTTTAAAACCCACGAATACTTTATACCAAATATTGTTTTATATTAGAATTTTACAATTTAATTGAATAAGATTTCTCTTATTAAAAAACACGGACTAAAAATACTATCACAAACTAGAAGATCAAGTACAGTCGATAGTGGGAAAGTATTCTTCGAAGCCGCAAATACAATGTATACATTATTTCATGTAAAAAATTGCTTCGATAAAATTATTATTTAATATTTATTTAATTGATTTAAAAACTCGATAAATTGTTAATTTAAAAAAAAATATACGGAATTTATATACCTATATACACATAATCTGTGGACCACTAGAAATCTAGAAATGCAAAAACTGGGTGCGGGGTGGGGATGAATGTGGGGGGGGGGGGGGGGTGCAGTTCGGGGGGATCCGGGGGTGGAGGTGCTGGGTTTCGGGGGGTTTCGGGGGCTTGTATTTTTTTTTAATTTGGTTACCGGGCATCTCTCGGTGGCTCCAGGTACTTATTATTTAAATAGTTGTGCATCGATTGGTGGCAAAATGAAATTTATGAACAATATAGTTCCGGAGATATTAAATTAAGATAGAGTTTTTCAGACTTTTATACATTGCACTATACTGGATATCGGAAAGTTTACATACATATTTAATTATGAGACCGGATTTTTATGCAGTAAAAACTGCCAAAATATGAAATAAAATATGCAGTTAAAAATGCGGAAATATATACAAGTAATATGCAGAATACGGTGTAATATGCAAATATATTCAGTAAAAAATGGAAAAAAAATGTTTTCATGAACTAAAAAATTAAAATTAAAGTCAAAAAGATTATAATTTGAAGGTGTGCTATGAAACAAATAAACTAATAAAGTATATTATACACACCAAGTGTCAAATATGTACTTTTATTGAGTAAAAAATTGCACAAAATTCTCATTATATATACGAGCCCCGTCCCATCTCAATTGGCCCACCAATATTTTTTTCTTTTTAAATAAAATTATGCTAATTCACGGTAAATTTAATTTAAATATTTATTTTTATTATCATTTGAAACAATTTAAAACATTTTATTGTAACATTTAAATTTAAATTATTTTTTAATTGTTAAAAACATATTTTTATATAAAAAATATTTCTCATTCGGGGGGTCAGATAGGCTAATCGGTAGCGTATCATCCTGCTAACCAAGTGGACCCGGGTTCGAATCCGACTCGAGGCATTCGGCTAAAATCTGACCCCGGGGTAGAGACAAAATTTAAAAAAATATATAGTATCGTAAAATGGCTTATGGTTAGAAAGGCCGAAAAGCCAAAAAAAAAAAAAAAAAAAAAAAAAAAAAATATTTCTATACTTTTCACGATTTTTTTTTAATGAAAAATAACATAAGACCGCTTTCTTTCTTATATATAATTAGTACCTGGCCACCGAGCGATGCTCGTTAAATTTTTGCTTCAGTTAATAGCTATATATTAATCCCCGAACCCCCACCCTCATCGCCCCCTGGACCCCCATCAATTCACCCCACCTCCTGCACCCTCCCACCCCACACCTACACTCCCACTGCGGCCTAGAAACCCCATACATCCCCCCGGCCCCCACCACTGAACCCCACCTCCTGCACCCCCACATCTACCCCCGCCCAAGCACCCAGTTTTTACATTTCTAGCCTTCAGTGGTTCACAGATTATGTGTATATAGGTATATAAATAAAAACGGTATAATTATTTTTTTTAATTAAATAACAATTTTTGAGTTCATCAATTAAATTGTCAAATTAATATTTGTAGGATTTAGAACTCGATTTTTAATCAATTAAATTGAACCAATTATTTTACATGAATTAATGTATACATTGTATTTGAGCTTCGACTCCGGAGATTACTTCTCCACCATAGACTGTCCTTGTTCATCTTTTTAGTCCTTGTTTTTAATAAGAGGAAAAAACTAATTAAATAAAAAAAAACACTTTTCCGATAATTATTCCAATTCCATATTTTCATTTATCATCATCCGTTTCCATAATAATCTATTAAATTGGCAAATTCTAATATATATATTATTTGTTATTAACTCTTTGTGGGATTTAAAGCTCGAATTTATAATCGATTAAATTGTTTAATTTTAATATATATTAATATTTGCTATAAAATATTCGTGAAAAAACAATTAATAAATAAAAGATAATTGAAAAAAATGTAAACAAACTTTTTTATTGATATTTTAATTTATCAATAATTATTTTAATTAAGAAAAGATCAATTAAGATGAAATTTGTCGCGGTCCAGACCTAGCCAGATCGTTTTCTCATCCTCAACACTTGTTAATAGAGTTGGTTTCATCAAAATCGGCAGAGCTGTTTTCAAAATAGAACTAAGATACAAATATATATATATACAATTTTTGCTCGTTTAATAAGAGTAGATAGATATAAAGATACAAGCTCGGACAGTGATTTTTTTCTTTTTGCTTCGTATTTTCGAAATATCTCAAAAATTGATAAAATTATTTTGATAAAAAAATAAGGGGGTAGGGAGTTTCGGTCTAAGATAAATTTATATTTTAAGAGATATAAATTATTTTGTCAAAATATCTGTTAGTGTGTGTGTGTGTGTGTTACTATATTTTGTTTAGGTACACTCTAGCTCAAAACCAATAAAGGTATCAAAACGAAATTTTATATTGAAATTAAGAGCTGTGATTACACTTTTAAAAATTTTTTATATAATCTTACTATAAAATAAAGTAAAAATGGGAAGTCCGATCACAAAACTTTTTAGTAATATTACATACCAGTATTGTACTATAATCTTAAAATATGTATATAACATTTTAGTTAAATTGATTGTAAGAAATTCCCTGGAAGATGCTTCTACCTAGCGGCGCAAAATTGAAGTATTTTTCTCCTATTTCTTATTTTGAAGCCAAGTACTTAATTTTTTATTGTCTTTCGATAAACTCGTATTGGATTTTATTTTATTATCCACTTCCTTGATAAGGTTGAATCTTTTATATAGAAGTTTATTTTTCAAAAAAAAAAAAAATTGAACCCAATTATGATCCGCTCCAGAAGATTTCATTTTCATTTAAGAAGAAAATTTTCGTTATCTATTTTGACTTTCACTTATTTATGAAATAAATAAAATATTTTTATTTCAGTTACTAGTATACAACAAATGGAAACGGGATTTCCTATATACCGAGTGAGTTTTTTTTATCTTGAGACAGTCTTATAACTCAAAAACAATGCATATTATGATAATAAGCTGACGTGTTCTGATGTGGCCATCGACTTGACTTAACCATACAACCTGGCTCCTCACTTATATTTAATATTTAATAAAATTATTTATATTCATGTAGGGGGAGGGGTTAGTTTTTGCATTTTTAGACTCCTGGGGGCCCACTGATTATGTATACAAAATTTGGTTGAGTTTGGTAATTCGTCAAGATTTTCATTTTTTGATCCCCCCCCCCATTTTGGGCGGTTATTTTTTAAATTTTTAGACTTCTGGGGGTCCACTGATTATGTATACAAAATTTGGTTGTGTTTGCTCAAATGGCTTAAATTTTTAATTTTTAACCCCCTCCCCCCTCCACCCCCCTTAATTTTTTGTCGATTTGCACTAAAATCTAATCAGCTCTTAATCTCAATGGACCAAACCTACGTGTGAAATTTGGTTTCGATATTCAAACTAGTTTTTGAGCTAGCTCGTCCACAAAAATTTGGTAACGCACAGACCAACTAACAGACATTTTGACAAAACAATTATTATCTCAAAAAATATAATTTTTTCGATGTTCACATATTAGAGCTTTTTTGTAGAGCGAAATGCCATGGTTTCGCTCAATTTTTTTAATCAAAATAGTTTCAGCCGTTTTTGAGATATTTTGAAAAAAAAAGAAGGAAAATAATCACTTTTTTCATGCACGATTACAATACTTGACCATACCCTGTATGATAAAGTATAAGTTTCAAATAAAAGTTTATTTATATCGAGTGGAAACTAAACTATTGTTTGTCGACCTAGAAAAAGCTTTCAGGGTTATTGCGAGGTCAAGTTCTGTTTTTTAAATGGGAACCTATATGTTTCTTGTAAAAACTGAAAAACTTCATTAGAACTATTTTTTTATACAACATCAAATAAAAAAAAATATTAAATCAATTAGATCTTAAAAAAAGATCCAGATAATAATTATTGTTAACAATTATTCAACTTAATTATCAAATAATAATGATCAAATATTTAATTATTAAATAAATAATATTAATATATTAAACGAGCAATGTTTAGGTCGGGTTCTCGAAAACGACTCTAACGATTTGGATGAAATTCACTGGTTAGGAGGGTTTTGTGTTGGACATTCGATCTGTCACGGTCTCATCTTCGGCTAAGTTATTTTTGATGGGTTTTTTGTTAATTAAACAATTATTCGCAGGTGGTTTGTCTCGATAAAAATGTTTATTTACATTTTTATTCAATTTCCTTTTAATAAATAATTGGTTTTTTAATTTTATATCCCACAATAAGATTATTACAATTATTATTATATTAAAAATAGGGCAATTTAATTGATTAAAAATCGAGTTTTAAATCCCAAAAATATTAATTTGACAATTTAATTGATGAACTCAAAAATTGTTATTTAATTAAAAAAAATAATTATACCGTATTTATTTATATACCTATATACACATAATCTGTGGACCACTGAAGGCTAGAAATGCAAAAGCTGGGTGCGTGGGCGTGGGCGGGGGTAGATATGGGGGTGCAGAAGGTGAGGTTCAGTGGTGGGTGGCCGAGGTGAGGTACTGGGGGGCGGAGTGAGTGTGTGGGAGGGTGCAGGTGGCGGAGTGAAGTGATGGGGGTCGGGGGGCGAGGGGGGGGGGTGGTTCGGGGATTAATATATAGCTATTTACTGCAAAAATTTACCGAGCATCGCTCGGTGGTCAGGTACTAATTCTAATGAAAGCTATTCAGTTTTTTTTTCTAGATTAAGAATATGTACAGAAATATATATGTATTTTTTATTTTTTTTTCTAAAAATTTTTAAAACATGATAAAATGAAGCTCCTGAGGGCAAAATTATTCAATTATTAATTATTATTAAATAATATTTTTAATAATTAAATATTTGATCATTAATATTTGATAATTAAGTTGAATGATTGTTAAAAATAATTATAAGATTTTTTTTTGAGATCTAAATTGATTTAATATTTTTTTTTTTATTTGATGTATAAAAAATAGTTCTAATTAAATTTGTTCAGTTTTTTTTCTAAATTAAGAACATGTACAGAAACATATAGGTTTCTATTGAAAAAACAAAACTTGACCTCGAAGCATGATAATCAGCTTATAAAACTTTACTGGTATACATTGTTAGGTTTACAGGGAGAAATTTTTGTTTAATTTTTGTCGATTATTATAATATAGGACCTGATTAGAAGTGCTCTGTAGGAAAATAAAACTTTAAAAACGTAGAAAATGTAATCAATACATAATTTAACTTTTTCTCATTATTTTATGAGACCATTTTTAACAAAAACTCAAGAAAATTAGTAATTTGTGCCAGTATAGGCCCCATTTTGTTTAGGGAGTGAAGACGCGTGTTTATGTCAAACCAGTCTTAGGAGTGTATATACTCGATGATGATGATGAAATTGTAACTATAGATTAAAATAAAATAAAGAATTTTATTAAAATTAAAACTTAAATGCTATAAATGCCAATTCGTTGATTAAAGATGTGTATTGAGGTTCATACCTAGTCGTTTGAAAAACAACGTAAGTTTCAAGGTTCATAGTGTGTCTGCTGAAAAAAGAAACCTTATCAAACAAACATATGTACCTAAGCGAAACCCTACCATGCTGATTTCCAAGGATCTCACCCGTTTCTCAACAGACTCTGCTGAAAAAAGAAACCCTATCGAACAAACATATGTACCTATGCGAAACCCTACCATACCTGCTTTCCAATAATCTCACCCGTTTCTCAACCGACTCCTATGAAAAAAGAAACCCTATCGAACTAACATATGTACCTATGCTGCTTTCCAAGAACTCGCCCGTTTCTCAACCGACTGATGAAAAAAGGAACCCTATCAAATTAAAGTTAGTGTTAAAACATGCGATCAATTGCGACGTTTTGCCAATTTATTATGGCTTCATCAGGCTCTTGATCAAATTTATAAAACACTTTGTCATTTATTTTCATACTAATTAGAATATATATATCGTATATATACCGGGTGAGTTTTTTTATCTTGAGACAGTCTTATAACTCAAATCAGTGCATTATATGATAAAAAGTTTCAAATAAAAGTTTATTTATATCGAGGGGGAAACTAAAGTACGCTATTGTTTGTCGATCTAGAACAAGCTTTCAAGGGTATTTTAAGATAAAGTTCTGTTTTTTAAACGGAAACCTATATTTTTATTTACATTTCCTAAATCAACAAAAAAAACTGAACAACTTTAATAAAACTATTTTTTTATCTGACATCAAATAAACAAAATATTAAATCAATTAGATCTCAAAAAATCCTAATAATTATTTTTAATAATCATTCAACTTAATTATCAAATAATAATGATCAAATATTTAATTATTAAATAAATAATTATTAAATCGAAAACTCACAACAATGAAAATACTGACTAACAGACATTATTATCTCGAAAAATATAATTTTTTCGATGTTCACTTATTAGGGCGTTTTTGTAGACCGCAATTCCATGGGTTCTTAATCAAAATAGTTTCAGCCGTATTTGAGATATTTCGAAAAAAAGAAGGAAAAAACCCCACTTTTTTCATGCACGATTACAATACTTGACCCGAGAGGTGAACCGCGACCTAATATGCTGTACACCTACTTCCACTTGTACTTCCAAATATTTACAAGTACTTCCAAACATTCCCAAGTACATACTTTTAAATGTTTCCAAGTGCTTCCAAATATTTCCAAGTACTTTTAAATATTTCCAAGTACTTCCAAATATTTCCAAGTACTTCCAAAGAGGTGTACACCTACTTCAAATCTCGGATCACCCCTCGACTTGACCATACCCTGTACGTTAAAGTAATAAGCTGACGTGTTCTGATGTGGCCATCCACTTGACTTTACCATACAACCTGGCCTCTCACTTATAATTAATATTTAATAAAATTATTTATAATCATGTAGGGGGGGGGGGGTAGTTTTTGCATTTTTAGATTACTGTGTGTTTCCACTGATTATGTATACAAAATTTGGTTGAGTTTGGAACAAGAGCCTATATTTTCATTTTTTGATCTTACACCCCCCCCCCCCCACTCATTTTGGACGCTTAGTTTTTGCATTTTTAGACTTCTGGGGGGTCCACTGATTATGTATACAAAATTTGGTTGAGTTAGCTCAAATGGCCTAGATTTTTAATTTTTAACCCCCCCCCCTCCACCTCTCTTAATTTTTGGTCGATATGCACCAAAATCTAATCAGCTCTTAATCTCAATGAACCAAAACTACGTGTGAAATTTGGTTTCGATATTCACACTAGTTTTTGAGCTAGCTTGTCCTCAAAAATTTGATAACGCACAGACAGACTAACTAAAAGACATTTTGACAAAACAATTCTTATCTCGAAGAATATAATTTTTTCGATGTTCACTTATTAGAGCTTTTTTGTAGAGCGAAATACCATGGTTTTGCTCAATTTTTTTAATCAAAATAGTTTCAGCCGTTTTTTAGATATTTTGAAAAAAAAGGAAAAAGGAAATTTTCATGCACGATTACAATACTTGACCATACCCTGTATGGTAAAGTAAAAATCACTCGAATTGATAACCTCCTCCTTTTTTGAAGTCGGTTAAAAAGAATATCTATGTGGGTAAATTAGGAAAATTATTTCAAAAAATGGAGGATGTAGGTAAGTGGGAGTCGTATGGCTGTCCCACCCCCTTATCTGTTTTATATTTTATTGAAAAATAAAGCTAAATCCCATCTTTTTATTCTCCGAATTCATTAAAATACAAAATAATTGAACCAAAAAATAATATAATAGGCTTGGAAAAGAAGAAGAAGAAGAGGCGGGTGTATTTTTTATGTAATTGGCCGTTTGCATGGGCTTTAGCGGGTTCAGGTTCAAGGAGGGCTCCGGGGCGGGCGAGAGAGGCTTTCAACCAAGGGCATTATCGATTCGGATTTAATATTTGGACCGTGCGAGGTCCATAAAAATCCATAACTGCGCAAGGAGGTGAGCGACGCAGCCAACGACCGGCAACGTCCTCCGGGGCTATAATATCTTCAAGGTACTTTGTATCTTAAAAGCGATACTGAGAGAGAGAGAGAGGGAGATAATTCAGGAAAGCTCTCACTCTCACTCTCATCGTTTTTCATTTCCGTTCAGTTCGCGTAACATCTCTTAAAAAAATAAATAAATAATAATTTAGCACAATTAAATTGGTTTAAAAAAAAAACCGACTTCAAAAAATTTAAATGCAACAAATAAAATAATAAGAACTCAAAAATAAAATAAAATACACTAAAAGGTATAAAATAATTATTATCTTATTTAGTTACAACTAAACGATGAAATTGTTACATGAAATCACTTTTTGAAGTCGGTGCTAAACATTTACATTTTAAATAAATTTTTATAATTTTTCTAACTAATAGGGTGGGGCAAAAGTAATCACCCGATGATCTTTTGCTGTATTTTTTTTTTTTTTTAATGATAAACTTTGATTCTGCTTGTGAAATTTGTTTATTTAATCCATTAGAATTTATTCCTTCAAGTCGAGAAAATGATATCGGCCAAGTGGCAGCCGCAAGATTTAATGACCATACGGGCCCGTTTTATGGCATTTTCCATCACTCTTGCCAGAACTTCGTGCGACAGGCTCTCGCATTCCTGGCGAATATTCTCCTTAAGGGCTTCAATAGTCTGAGGCTTGTTGACGTAAACCTGCGACTTCAAAAAACCCCATAAAAAGAAGTCTGGAACGGTTAAGTCGGGTGATCTGGCCGGCCAGTGCAAATCACCAAAACGAGAGATCAAGCGACCCGGAAATGCTTCCTTCAGAATATTGGTTGTAGCTCATGCACCGTCCTGTTGGAACCACATGTTCTCCAGTCCCAATTCATCCAATTGAGGAAGAAAAAATTCGGTAATCATGGCTCTGTAGAGGGCGCCGTCCACAGTCGTCGTTTGGCCCGCGATGTTCTCAAAGAAAAATGGCCCGATGACTCCTCCAGCGTAAACAGCACACCATGCAGTAGCTTTGAGCGGGTGTAATGGCTCTTCGTGGGTGATAGGTACACGGATTTTCGGTGCCCCAGAAACGATTATTTTGTTTATTCACGTAACCGCTAAGATGGAAATGAGTCTCATCGCTCATGATAATTTTCGATGAAAAATCGTCCTCCTGGAATGGAAACAATTATTCCTCGTTCATGCGGAGTAAACCGATTCATGGCTTGTCGATTTGTATTCTGCGTTTGTTTACTTCACAAATGTCAAAAACGAATTGACATTTGGCGCCATTTGCAAAAGTTATAGCGTTTTCCAATAGGGTGATTACTTTTGCCTCACCCTATATAACAAAGAATAATTGACATATCAATGAGAATTGTTTTTGATCGTGCTTATTTTAAAAATATATTTTATCACGAGACTACTGCGGATTATGCTATTGAAGTCTGTGGAGTCTTAAGTCTGAACCAAGAGAGAAAAATATGTGATCCACTTAGCTACAATCCAACGTCATTTCGCGTATAGCCCGCTAGACATTCGGATGGATCACCAAGTAAATTTGAGATCTCAGATGTTATATATTCAATCTCCCAGTCCAGAGCGCTCGGTCTATTAGCATGTATGTTAGATGCTTGCTAAGTTCAAATATTATTTTCACTCAATATTTGACAAAAATTCCCTACAGTTGACTCTGTGATTGAATCAAATGTAGAAAACATTCGATTAATTTATGGCAAGCATCTAATATACATGCTAATAGACCGAGCGCTCTGTACTGGGAGATTGAATATATAACATCTGAAATCTCAAGTTCACTTGGTGATCCATCCGAATGTCTAGCGGGCTATACGCGAAATGACGTTGGATTGTAGCTAAGTGGATCACATCTTTTTTTTCTCTCTTGGTCCAGACTTAATACTCCACAGACTTCAATAGCATAATCCGCAGTAGTCTCGTGATAAAATATCTTTTTCAAATAAGCGCGGTCAAAAACAATTCTCATTGATATGATAATTATTCTTTGTTATATTAGTTAGAAAAATTATAAAAATTTATTTAAGATCATTATTTCAAGTTAGAAATATAGTTCAAATATTATTTTCACTCAATATTTGACAAAAATTCCCTACAGTTGATTCGTGATTGAATCAAATGTAGAAATCATTCGGTTAATTTACATTTTATGAATCGCACTCGATGGATCTTACTTAGTATATTTCGCGGGTAATTAAGACAACATCGCGTAAGCTCGCCTATATAAACTATTGTTTGACACCGGCTTCAAAAAGTGATTTCATCTATCATCAGATATTGACCAAATTAATATAAGACTACACCTAAGGTATCTCCTTTCCAATAAAAAAAGAATCATCGAAATCGGTCCATAAACAAAAGTTATGTGTGAAAATTAGGGTCGCCCTTATTTTGGGTATTTTCGAATTTTTACGCTCGCAGGGGCTCATATGGTTCGAAATAAATAAATAAAAATATCCCCCAAGTTTCAACCCCCTACTTCAATTTTAACCTGTGCCCCAGAGCGATGCAATTTTCCCATCTAAATAACATAGGGTTTTTGGCATTGAAAGATCAATTTTTTATTCGGGCCAAAGCAATGGTTCTCTGTAGAAACTCTGTAGACTGTATCCTTATAATAGTAGCTACCCTTCAGAATTTTTACAGATTTGTAACTATTATAATTTTGGAGTCTATAACTTACTAACACTAAGATATGGCAGTATTTTATCTAGCTGTAACACCAAAATTATAATAACTAAAAATCTGAAAAACCTCTGAAGGATAGCTACTATTATAAGGGTAAAGTCTACAGAGTTTTAAATTTTTTGAACAATTACTTTGGCCGGAATAAAATATTGATCGTTCAATGCCAAAAACCCCATGTTATTTAGATGGGAAACTTGCATCGCTCTGAGGCACATGTTAAAATTGAGATAGGGGTTGAAACTTGGAAGATATTTTTTTTATTTATTTCGAACCATATGAGCCTCTGCGAGCGTCAAAATTCGAAAATACCCAAAATAAGGGCCACCCTAGGGAACATTAGGGTGGCCCTTAGCTATACCTGGTGAAAATTTTTTTTCAAAAAGTTTTCGTGACGCCCCCTCAAATTGTGAGGTTGGGTAAGAAAATAATCTGTACAAAATTTGAAATCGATCGGACAACCTTTTGATGTGGCGCATCTCATTTGAAAATCTCAAATTTGAGGAATTTCTCTTTATTCTGTTATACGTCGTTAAATTGAAACAAAGAATAAAAACATCGATGGCAATGTAATTAATAAACATTATTTTGTGAAATCCCGCCCCTACCTTCGTTATTCAGTCATTATTGAAACACATACAGCAAATGAAAGAAAAAATTAAGTGAATTGAAATATTATGGGGCGTTGCCTACCTCCTAGGCGTACATCGAGAAAATATGAAATTCTACGCTATATTATCATTAATTATATATTTAAATATATTAATATTATTAATCAGTCAATTTATATTAATAATATATTAATGTTTTATTCTCAAAACACGTCTTTTTCTCTCTTCTCTGTAAACTCGAAACTCTCTCTGAGCGAAAGTCTAATGAATAGAAAATAATTTATTTTCAACTGTTTTTATAAATTTTAAAAAAGTTTGTATAAATACTTATTTTCCGATAATTATTCCAATTCCATATTTTCATTCATCGTTCAATTATCCACCAATCAGTAAATATCATTAAACCAATTATTTTACATGAATTAATGTATACATTGTATTTTTGCTTCTTTTCCGGAGATTACTTCTCCACCATCGAGTGTCCTTATTCATCTTTAGTCCTTGTTTTTAATAAGAGGAAAAATCTAATTAGATAAAAAAACCTCTTTTCCGATAATTATTTCAATTCCATTATTCCCCAATCAAGTCGATTGGTCTCCTTTTCCTCTCCATCTCCGAAATCCTCCCAACAGTAAATATTTTTTTTATAAATTTTATTAAACGAATTATTTTACATTAATTAATGTATACATTGTATTTTTTGCTTCGATTCCGGAGATTACTTCTCCACCATCGAGTGTCCTTGGTTTATCCTCCCTCCCCTCCACTCCAATCCCCAACAGTAAATATAAATAAATAGATATTTTATTTTATTTTTTATTTTATTCGATATACGGGAGTTATCCCAGTTACAATATACATTTTTATACAATAAATTAACAATTTAACAAAACTAAAATACTAATTTATAGTCTTAATTATTTTTATAGAGAAAAGTTTGCGGAATTTAACATAATGTAATGTATTTATTTTTATTATATTTATATTATTTCATTTAAATTGAGTAGGTAAACAATTATTTTTATAGAGAAATGATTGCGGAATTTAACAGAACAAAAATATCCCTCACACTACATGAAAAGAAGTCTAATTGTGAGGAGTTTGCCTCAAGCATCACTCTATTCAGACCTGTATTTTTTGAATAATTAGTAGTAATAGGGATAAAAAGGTTTCGACAATGCGACTGTAATATTGAGGTACTTTAAAATTAATATATTGGAGAATTTCACAACAATCAATCAGACCATTCAACAGTTTGCGAAGGAATATCAAGTCATTTTGTAGTCTACGGAATGACAAACTTTGGATATTTAGTTCGGTTCTTATAATATAATAATATAATATGAATAAATGGTAAAAAAATAATTTTAAAATATTGAAGGAGACAATAAAAGAGTGTGTCTTCTGCTGGAATTATAAATTTTATTTATTTATAACGAGACTGTAGTTTCGAGGGCTTTGCCCTCTTCATCAGTCTATTACAATGGATTCAGAGGAATTAATTTATGAATGAAAGGTTAAAATTTTCCATGTGGTTACGTTAAGAATTGTTCAGGGTGGCCAAGTTAAGAATTGAAATTTATACTTGTTTTATTTTGGCTGTAGGTGGCGTTCATTAAGTTTTTATTTGAGCGGGTATTTTTAAAATAAAGCTTTCGGGAATTTCTATTTTTCGATTTAAGAATTTTGTTGGCGAATTATTGTATGATTTTAAAATTTCTAACGATTCGAAAATACTAATTTTTAAGGGATCTAATTCTGATCTAATTAATTTAATATTTGATTCATCTGGAAAACAATGTTTCTCGGAGATGAAATGGTCTGCAAATGCACTATGCCCCGAACCCCCTTTAAAAACTCTTTCGTGTTCCGAAATGCGTGTTTTTAAATTTCGTTCTGTTTTTCCTATATAGGTCGAATCACATTCTCCACATGTTATGGAATAGACACCTTTTTTGTCCATTTTTTGAATTTTGTTTTTCTTATTATTGCTAATATCAGATCCCAATGTTCTAGAGGATTTGAAAATAGTTTCATATCCTAAAGTTTTGAATTTTAATTTTAAACTTTCCGAAATTTTTCCATAGTATGGGATTATTAATTTTGGTTTTGATTCTGGCTCGGACAGTTGGAAATAAATCAGATCCAGAGTTGACTTTTCAATTTTCTTTTTTAATAGTTTGTCAATAAGAGTTTCCTCGTGACCGTTTTTATTGGCTATTTGTTTTATTATTTCTAATTTATTGAAATTTGTTTTATCTAAAGGGATGTTGGTTACTCTATGAATCATTGAGTGGAATCCTGCTAATTTGTGTGTGATAGGTCTGCAGGAATTATTATTTATAGCTGTGTCTGTGGTCGTGGCTTTCCTAAATATTTCAAAAGTATGTTTTTTATTTGAAATTTTGATTTCTACATCTAAATAATTTAGTGTTTTATCTTTTTCGATTTCGCTGGTAAATTTAATTTTGTCATGGATAGAATTTATATTGTTGATAAAAGCACCCAGAACGCGCTTTGTACCTGTCCAGAGTAAATAATATCATCTACATACCGGTAGTAATAGTGTATGTATTTGAAATATTTGTATTCTACGTTAAGAAATTTTGTTTCGAAATTGTCTAAAAGTATTTCCGCGAGTAGGGGTGATAGGGGGCTACCTATTGCTAATCCATTCTTTTGTTTATATATTTTATTATTAAATTGAAAGAAATTGTGATTTATACAGAGGTTCATCAATTCGCTTAAATTTTGTTTTTCTCTGGCTTATAAATTAGGGGATTTAAAAATGAGTATAATTCCAGCAGAAGACACACTCTTTTATTGTATCCTTCAATATATAAAAATTCTGCTACTCTCTGCACAAAAAGTTTCAATTTAATTTTAAAATAGTTATTCGGTCAGCTAATTTTTTGGGATCCAAAGTAAAGAATATTCCATATTTGGATCCCACGAAGTGTCCATATTTGGCATTTTTACCTAATTTAAAGTTTTATTCATTTTTTAACCTAAATAAACTAAGACAATAAAATGCCTCTAAAACATTCAAACAAACATTTCTACAATGTATAAAAGCAATAAATATAATGATATTTGCAATTACATTACGAAAAATACTTAATATTTACGTGCCTGAAAAAGTTTTCTGATAGAGACAAAAAAAACACTCTTACCGAAGGCAAAGGACTCGCTCGACTGACAGGTCGAAACCGTATAGTCATTGGAAGAGATAGAAGATTACTGATTATTGCGTCTTGGATTATTTGTTTACAAGAAATGCCAGTATTCCACATTCATCATCATCATCATTGAGTATACAGTCCTAAGACTGGTTTGATGCAACAATCCGTCTCCACCCGACTCTGTCCCCCGCCAGCTGTTTGACCTCTCTAAATGTCTGGCATCCCATATCCATAATTATTTGGTTGAAATATTCTAATCTGGGTCTTCCCCTTTTCTTTCCCACCTCCCCCTCCAAGATATCCCTAAGCAGTCCCCCATGTCTCAGTGTGTGCCCCATCATCTGACCTCTTCTCTTCTTCAGACTCTTCCACAAGGTTCTTCTTTCTCCGATTCTTCCAAGAACTTCTTCATTTGTAATTTTATCCATCCAATTGATATTCATCATTCTTCTATAGCACCACATTTCGAAAGCCTCTAATCTCTTTCTCTCCGCTTTTCTAATTGTCCAGGTTTCACACCCATAAATATGTCTTCAATAGCAACTTTCTGTTTGCTAAGCTGATTGAGGAGGAGCATAGTAGTTTTTGTTTTGAATTAAACCCCATTTTTGCTTGGGCAATTCTTGATTTAATTTCGTTTTCGCTCCTCCTATCCCATGTTATTTTACTTCCTAGGTAGCGGAATTTCTTAACTTTTTCTAGGTTTTCTTGGTTAATTTTGATGCATTCCTGTCTCGTTTGTTCTTTTTTTGTACATACTAGGACCTTGGTTTTATTCTTGTTTATTTTCATTTTCATTTCTTCTATTAGGATTTGGTTAATTCCATTCAAGGCGTCCTCTAATTCTTTTTATTGCTTCCTAGAAGGGTAATGTCATCGGCAAATCTTAACATAGCGATCTTTTGACCTTGGATTTCTATACCTGTATCAATTTTGTCTTTGAATTCTTTAATCGCTTCTTCTATGTATAAGTTGAAAATCATGGGTGACAGCACACATCCTTGTCTTACACCTTTTTTTATTTTGGCTTCTCTTTGCTCATCCACATTAGGGACCCTATTCCATATTTCGTTACTTTCCTTTATTAATTAATCATGAATTTCCTATATTCGATTCGCGAGTGAATCAAATGTAGGAAACTCAATATTTCTTAATATATGTTCACCGACTTATTGGTATAAGTCGAAAATAAGAAAATAGTGGAGGGGATGAAAGTGATAGGTGTTGGTAGATGTATTTCTGATGCAGGTGAGATCCTCTGTGTCCTCCCCAAGGAGCCGATCTCAGAGGCTCTTGAAAAAAGGGGGGACAGGGTGGGGGGCACCCCCTAGAGGGCGGGGGAGGATGAGCTTTCGTCTTCGTCGTCGATCTATTGACAATTCTTGTATTTCAAGGCGACGGCGACTCAACCCCCATCATCTATCCCCCTTTTGCCAACACCAACCAACACTTCCTTCATCTCTCTCGGTTCGAGGGGGTAGATGGGGGTGCCTTCGTGCAAACGAGGCGCTCCGTCTCTTTCGCGCTCAACTCACATTTCACAAAGAGTGAGAAAGAGAAAGAGAGACGATAGGATGATGAAGAAAAAGAAGAAAAAAAAATCCCGGGATGGGGGTGAAAGAAACGGCGTCTGTTGGAGGGTGAACTGGCACCCCCGCCCGCCCGGCCGGTCGGTCACAAGGGGTGTTAAAAAAATTCTGAAAACAAGATCGATAATTTATAAGTGGAAGTGCTTGGACTGAAAACACCTAACATTAGAAAAAAATCGGGAATTTTCAAAGGCTGTATCAAAGATCTTAGTAAGAGAGCGCAAAAAAGGCATTTGCCTTTTTTCAATTATGAGCCTTATCAAGTTTTATTTCCGAGGGGTGATCCGCGATTGGAAGTAGGTGTACACCTCTTTGGAGGTATTTTGGATAGTAATGGAAATATCTGGAAGTACTTGGAAATATTTGAAAGTATTTGGAAATATTTGGAAGTAGGTGTACAGCATATTATGTCGCGGTTCACCACTCTTTTTTTTTATATGTCCACCGATCTAAAAAAATCAAACACATTTGTATATTTAAAAAAAAATGCCTTTACGGCCTTTTTGGCTTTTTTTGGTTTCCGTACCTTATTTGAAATAAATTTATGGTGCCTTTTTTGCCATTTTTTAAAAAAAAATTTCATTTTTATTTTCTAGAAAAAAAATCTTTTAGCGACTGTCGAGGGGTGAACCGCGATTGTAATTAGGTATACACCGTATTTGGAATTACTTTGGAATTCATTAGATAATCTATTATCATCTATTGTCTTCTACTTGGAAATGAAAGTGTGGAAGTGGAAGTAGGTGTACACGATTTTAGGTCGCGGTTCACCCCTCGGCGACTGTTTACGTCGTCCTTTGTATATTTTTTCTGCTTGTGTGTAGGTATGTTTATTTTGATTTATAGAAAATGTACCTAGTACTTAATATATAGGTATTATATTTTTAAAAAAATGTCTTTTTTGTGGTTCTTTGTTTTATTATATTGTTTTATAAAAATTCATCATTTCTATTATATTTCTATCCTTTCTAAGATATATAATAGCCTTTTTTGCAAAAAATCGACTCTTTTTAGGAGCCATTTTTTCAGAAAAACAGCTACTTTTTTCATCTCTGCCTTTTTTAGAGCCTTTATTTGCAAAAAATCAGGCTTTTTTACAAGCCTTTTTTGGCACTCTCTGCCTTTTTAGAGCTTTTTTTTGCAAAAAAAAAACACGGCCCTTTTACGAGCCTTTTTTTTCCGAAAAACACCCTTTTTTGGCGCTCTTTACTTATTACATACGTTTGATTATACCCGGCTACATATAACACAGCCTAGGGCCTTATATTGTCTTAATCCGCCACTGGCAGTGATACATCTTAATGATGGCCAGAGCGGGTGTAAACGTTGGTAAAAATATAAATTAAGTTTTATTTCAATTTTATTTTATTTTGGCTGCAATTAAAAATCGTCCCTTTTAACTGAGTTTAAAATTAAAAATAATATTAATATATCGATTTTAACTGAATCAAAAAATTACCGACCATCGCTCCAGGTACTTTTAATTTAAATAAATAAGATGATAAGTCATCCGTGTATTCTGTTTTGGAAATTCGTCCCTTGTTGGCGACCACAAGCTTTACTACACATTTTCAGTAGGTACAGTTTGATCATGAAGATTTTGGTTTTTGAAATTTTGTTGTCTAAGTAAATTGAAAAATCAAGATGGATTTATTTCGAAATGAGAAACCATTGTCATCTTGTGTGGAGAGTGGTTCAATTAACATTGCCAGAGAGCCGGGGCCGGGTCCGCCATGCTGGATGCGACAACGTCGTCGGAACAAAGCCACGCCTTCCCCTCCGCCGGCCCCCCACCACCGCCACTCTTAACCCTTTAGCAGTGTTCCCCCACCTTCAACCCTCGGTTTTTATTTTAATTACTGCTGCTAGATAATTACGCCCGCGAGAGGGGGCGCGGAGAGGGCGGAGTCGCTTCGAGGGGCAAAAGCGATGACGAACGTTCATTGGCCGCCCGCGAAGCGCGAGAGGGCGGGGCATCCGGACCGAAACTTACAGCATTTCTCAAGAGATGGCATCCAAATGGACCAAACCATCAGTGCTATGTTAAAAAACACTATTTTCAATAAATTTAACCATCTTTAAATTAAATTTAAAATTTTCTAATTAATATATCAAAGAATAATTAACATATTAACAAGAATTGTTTTTGATCGCCCTTTTTAAGCAAGATTATATATATCGCGAGACTACTGCTGGTTGAGGCTATTGGAGTCTGCTGAGTCTTAAGTCTGGACCAAAAGAGAATGAAAAAGATATGATCCATTTAGTTATAATCCAGAATCATTTCAAAAACCATTCTCGTTAATATGTTAATTATTCTTTGATATATTAATGAGAAAGTTATAAATTTATTTAACTTCATTATTTCAAGTTAGAAATATATAAATTCGGATATTATTTTCACTTAATATTTGACAAAAATCACCTGCTTTCGATTCACGATCGAATAAAATATAGGAAACTTATGACATCTTTAAATTCTTAGATATATCTCAATATACACTACGGTGCAAAAAAATTTATTAAATAGATAAATTATTTTTAAAATTTTTACAAATATTCATATAATTTGTTCCATGAACTCTTAAACTAACATATTCAATAAATATTGTTGATAATTTTTGAATTTTATAAAAATAATGAGTGAAATTAAATACAAAAGATAAAATTAGAAATTATCATACTTTCTCAATATCACTTTACATTTAAATAAATTTTTAATAAAAGATCAAATTCTATTTGAAATATCAATCAAATGAATAATTTTGAATTAAGCATCATTGATAGAAAGATAAAATATACAAAATGGATATTTCTAAAGTTCAAGCAGTTCAAATTGTGTGCCTAATTAATTAAGGGCTAAGGACAACAAGTGGCCATTACACTTGCAATAAGCAATAATTTCAATAATGTATGGTTCCTTGTAAAAAAATTAAAATTGATAAAGTTTTTATTGGTGGATCGATTTTTTTGCACTTCAGTGTATACCGGGCAAGTTTTTTATCTTGAGACAGTCTTATAACTCAAAAACAGTGCATTATATGGAAAAAAGTTTCAAATAAAAGATTATTTATATCAAGGGGAAACTAAACTACGCTATTCAACAAGCTTTCAAGGTTATTTCGAGGTCAAGTTCTGTTTTTTAAATGGAAACCTATATGTTTCTGTAAAAAGTGAACAACTTTCATTGGAACTATTTTTTATACATCAAATGAACCAATTACATGAATCAATTAGATCTCAAAAAAATCTTAATAATTATTTTTAACAATTATTCAACTTAATTATCAATCAATAATAATCAAATATTTAATTATTAAATAAATAATTTAATAATAATTAATACTTGAATAATTCTGAGACATTTCAAAGTACCTATATGGCAAGTCTTCTGGATGAATTCCAGTTCCAATTTCGTTATTTTAGCCTGTTGTAGTTTCTTCGTAGCCTTTACATTTCTTGTTTTTTTTCTTTTAAACAGATTTACAACACGATAAAATGAAGCTTTTGAGGGTGTATTCCTATCAGAAAAACGCTAGGCATCCATTTCAATGGGAGCCCGATAACATTTCTTCCAAATTTACCGTAAATTAAGACCATTTTAATTCTGACTTCAATAAAAAATGCTCTATTTTTATTATGGTAATATAATAATATAACTATCTACTGGATTGACAAGAGAAATAAACTTTTTTAAACTCAAGAATTTCAACTAGTTCTATTAAGTAGAAAATATTCTCTTAAATTTGAGTATATAACGAAGTTTTAATATCATTATAAACACTTATTTTCATTGTTGTGACTTTTTTGATGTAATGATTATTTATTTACTAATTAAATATTTGATCATTATTATTTGATAATTAAGTTAATTAATTGTTAAAAATAATTATTAAGATTTTTTTGAGATCTAATTGATTCATGTATTTTGGTGTGGTACTATTATAATTTAGATAATATTAAGTATGAATAATTTTGATTATACCTAGATGTGAAATTATTTGATAAGTAATTTGTATTTTAAGTTAGTTTTATATATTGTGTGTATTCAGTATTGGTAAAATTTGAATAAAAGGGTTTTAAAAGATACATTTTGTTTTTACTTACACCTCTATGATGTTATAGTTATTGTTCGACAAAAGATTTAATAGATGGCCCATTATTGGGGGCCCATTACTGGTACTTCGGATAAAATACTGGCCCATTATCAGTGCATCAGGATAGTTATCGTAAATATTTTTATTTTTATTTTTGTAAATGCCGCCAGTGTGCCAAAATTGCGGTTACAGGTGTAGGACAGATAATAGAATGACAGGTAAAAATTTGGACCAGTTTGCTTAATTTTACTGCAGTGGAAACTCAGTTTTACTTCAATTTTCTCTTAAATGGCCCATTACTGGAGCCTTTACCTTATGTAAAATTTATAATAAATTTAATTAAATCTAATTATATCTACTCTTATAATACAAGCAAAAATTGTTTATATATATATATATATATTTGTATCTTAGTTCTATTTTGAAAACGGATCTACTGATTTTGATGAAACAAATTCTATTAACAAGTTTTGAGGATGAGAAAACGATCTGGCTAGGTCTGGACCTTAATCTTAATTGATCTTTTCTTAATTAAAGTAATTATTGATAGATGAAAATTTCAATAAAAAAGTTTGTTTACATTTTTTTCAATTATCTTTTATTTTTAATTGGTTTTTTAATTTTAAAACCCATGAATACTTTATACCAAATATTAGTATACATATATATTAAAATAAGGAATTTTTTGTTTGTTTTTAATTAACAGGTGTCTAAATCATAACATTACAGGTGCGTTTACAAATAAAGTGGTTGAAGTGGCTTTTTTTATATAACTTGGAAACAAATCTTATTTAATTTTATGTTTTATTTCAGATCCAATACGATTATTTTTTTTTATTATTATTTAACTATTTATTTTTTATAATGTTTTTCAATATGAACGAATGTGGGTAAATTGGTGTACAAGTAAACAAATACACACAAAATATGTGTACCATTAGAAAGCTAGAAATGCAAAAACTGGGTGCTGGGTGGGAGGTGCAGGAGGTGGGGTGCAGTTGTGGGGGATCTGGGTGGGAGATTTTTCGAAATGCGACCCCTAAGGGGGTCAAAGGGGGCAAAGTGTGTTTTCACTGATTATGCGATATCTCTTAAGGACGATAAAATATCTACTTTCTTTTTACTTATAAAAATACTAAATAAAATATCTAAAAAAATTTCAGGATTTTTTGAAATTCAACCCCTAAAGGGGTCAAAAGGGGTAAAATATCTTTGCAATGTGTTTACACTAATTATGCATTTTCAATTAAGAACGATAAGATATCTACTTGATTTTTACTTAATAAAATTCTAAATACAAATATCTAAACAGTTATTTCAGGATTTTTTGAAATTCGACTCCCAACTATCCAAAATGTGAGTGGGGTTAAAAATTAAAACTCTCTCCTATCTTGATCAAATTTTGTAGAGTTATTCTTAATTACTTTAAGAAACTATTCCTGTAAAAATCAACTATCAAAATTGACTGTATGGGGGCGAAAGGGGATGGGGGCAAATTATAGAAATTTTTAGCTTTTTAGTACATTTACTCTTTAGAAAACTGAGAGTTATTTATTTGCAAATATCTAAAAAATAATTTCAACCTCCCAAAATGTGAGTGGGGGAAAAAAATTAATACTCTCTCCGATATAAATCAAATTTTGTAATGTTAGTTTTTAAGACTATATAAAATGTATGCTGTAAAAATCAATAGCCAAAATGAGTGCGTGGGGGCGAAAGAGGGGGAAAATATTACAAATATATATTACAGACCTAATAATCACATGCCGAGACGCCGCCCGCCAGGGCCACCTTCCTGGAGTGCCGAGCTGTAAAGGGCGTGCCGAAGGCACGCCTGGAGCATCTCGTAAAGCATATGTTAAAATTTGACACACAGGTTTGAATAATTAATAAGCCCTATTTTGGCAATAATCAGCTTTCTAACTCCAACCATTCTCTGACAAAAAAAAAAAAAAAATTACCTAATCATCAAAATTTGCAGACAGTAGGTATATCTACTAAATTTTGAAAAAGTGTAATTTTTCCTCCAAGAAAGAAATATTAATATATATGAAAATTAGATTACCGTGTACCATAAATCAAATATAATAATTCAAATATTTATCTAATTAATTCAACCAAATGAATAATTAAAATTAATATTTATATAATTCATTTGAATGAATATAGTAGATTCTACATCAAATGAATATTATACTGATCTTCTATTCAGAAATAAATATATTTATTATAAATAAAAAATATTCAAGTTTATATAATTTCTTGTCGTAATTACGTATTATTCCATTTAAATACCCAACTATTAAATTTAACTATTTCACTCAAATAACAATATTTTCATAATTTACTTATTGGTGCTTAGTTCAAATAGTGGCATCTTAACTATTAATATATCTAGAGTTGCTCCGAAAATATGAGAATACTTAAAAAACGTATATCATTTATTATTATTGACCTGAAATCGATTTCGCCATAATTAACTTCACCATCTATTCATATCAAATATAATTTCTTAACTATAAATATATCGTTTTTTCAGTGTATTTTTTAATTTTTTAATTTTAATCAAATAAATAAATAAATAAATAAATAATAAGAAAAGTGAATGAGATTGAAGGGCTGTTGGAACAAAGGCAGCCGTTGTCCAGGCAGGCAGGTTCCAGCTCCTCCAGCTCCAGACTTGCTCTCGTCAAGGCAAGGCGCATTCGCTCACGCCTCACCTCATCTACAAAAGCGGCGCATTTCATTCAACCAGATATTTCATATTTTATTTATTTTTCTAGTCCAAGGTATTCCTATTAAACATCGATTCACAATCTTAAACGGGGAAATATTTTCACTTAAAAAAAAAAAAAGAAGAAATACAATAATAATAATAATAATAATATGATATGTGAAAAGAAAAATGACAAATATTTTTATAAGAGTCTTAAATATTTTAGAATATTCTAGAATTCTATTAAAATTACTTTTATACTCTAATAAAGATTCAAATAACATACAAAAACCTTTTGTTTCTATATACTATATACATTATATATCCCTCCCCCTATATACCTACAGAGCTAGTACAAAATTCCTACACGGTTAGTTTAGTGGACACGCTCAAAAGTAAGACTATGTATTTGTATTCACTCTAAAATTATTATTTTACTTTACCATACAGGGTATGGTCAAGTATTGTAATCGTGGATAAAAAAAGTGGTTTTTTTCGTTCTTTTTTCGAAATATCTCAAAAACGGCTGAAACTATTTTATTAGAAAAATTGAGCGAAACCATGGAATCTCATCAGGAGTTTACAGTTTTAAGCTGTAAACTCCTGATGATGGACTAATAATCCGAAATATATTGAGTTTGTATAAATAAATCTCTTTGAGTTTAATTCACTGTAAAACTACACACCCTTTACTCTATTAATTAATACACCTAAAACCTACACCACTTTCTCTAAATATACAAAATTTGATTGAGTTTGGTACAAGGGCTTATATTTTGATTTTTTGACCCTACACCCCCCCCCCCATTTTGGGCGGTTAGTTTTTGCATTTTTAAACTTCTCTTGTCCTACTGATTATGTATACAAAATTTGGTTGAGTTTGCTTAAATGGACTAGATTTTTTATTTTTACCCCCCCCTCCACCCCCTTAATTTTGGGTCGATATGCACCAAAGTCTAATCAGCTCTTAATCTCAATGGACCAAAATTAATTGTGAAATTTGGTTTTGATATTCAAACTAGTTTTTGAGCTAGCTCGTCCACAAAAATTTGGTAACGCGCTAACTAACTAACAGACATTTTGACAAAACAATTATTATCTCAAAAAATATAATTTTTTCGATGTTCACTTATTAGAGCTTTTTTGTAGAGCAAAATGCCCTAGTTTCGCTCAATTTTTTGAATCAAAATAGTTTCAGCCGTTTTTGAGATATTTCGAAAAAAAGAAGGAAAAAAACACTTTTTTCATGCACGATTACAATCCTTAACTATACCCTGTATTGTAAAGTAAAAAATTTCATCTTAATTAGATAATTGTAGCCCGTGGAAATAAGAACAAGTTTTTAAGTGTGACTTTTTATTTATCAACCAACGTTTTGAAGCCTTGAAGAAGTCGACACACGAAACGTTGGTTGGTAAATAAAAAAGTCACACATAAAAACTTATCCCTATTTTCTATTATAAACTTTCAAATTATAATTATTTATTGTTTCTAATTCTAATTTTGATGTATGTATAACCATCTGACTTTCTCCCTGTGTCTGGGAACGCTAATAGCATGCAATAATTTTTATAAAAAAAATAAATAAAACCGACTTCAAAAAAATTAAATGCAGCAAATAATAACTTAAAAATCAAATAAAATACACTAAAAGGTATAAAATAATTATTATCTTATTTAGTTACAACTAAACGACGAAATATTAACATGAAATTACTTTTTGAAGTCGGTGCCAAACTATATAAGCGAGCGTACGCGCCAAACGTACTAAGTAAGATCCGTCGAGTGCAATTCATATAATGTATATGTTTGGCAGCGACTTCAAAAAGTAATTTCATGTTAATATTTCTTCGATTAGTTGTAACTAAATAAACTAATTATTTTATACCTTTTAGTATATTTTATTTGTTGGATTTAATTTTTTTGAAGTCGGTTTTATTTTTTTTTATAAAAACTATTTTTTTCCTCTTTTTAGTGATGGTTATTAATAGTGACTTAATATAATACCTTGTCGGGCGAATGAATCAGAAAATGATAATAAAATTCAATTCATAAATATAGAAATTCTCTCGAAACGTTTGCGGGTTTTAAATGTTTTAAGATTTTTAATAAAAGATTTTATTTATTATAATTTCGATTATTTGCACATAAGAATTGGAGATTTCCGTTATTTTGTCATTGATCATATTATCAGAACTTGACCATATTAATGAGGTGCGCCCTTTCCAATAAAAAGTGAATCATCGAAATCGGTTAATAAACAAAGAAGTTAGGCCTAAACAAACCTAACAAAAAAGGTCTAATACCTATGAAAAAAATGGGACCAATCGAAAGGTAGACTGAACCCAATGCAATTTTTTTCAAAATCGGTTCACAATTGGCGGAGATATGAGGTAACATAGACAAAAGAAAATTCAGTCGAATAGAGAACCTCCTCCTTTTTTGAAGTCGGTTAAAAATTAGAAATTTGTGCCAGTATATGCCCTATTTTGTTTACTGGATGAGTGAAGACTGGTGTTTATGTCAAACCAGTCTTAGGAGTGTATATACTCGATGATGATGATGAAATTGTAACTATAGATTAAAAACGAATTTTATTAATATTAAAACTTAAATGCTATAAATGGCAATTCGTTGATTAAAGATGTGTATTGAGGTTCATACATAGTCGTTTGAAAAACAGCGTAAGTTTCAAGGTTCACAGTGTGTCTTCTGAAAAATAGAAACCCTATCGGATATCACCATTGTATCTAAGCGAAACACTACCTACCATGCTGCTTTCCAAGAATCTCACCCGTTTCTCAACCGACTCTGCTAAAAAAAAGGAACCCTATCGTGCAAATATATGTACCTAAGCGAAACCCTACCATGCTGCTTTCCAAGAATCTCACCCGTTTCTCAACCGACTCTGCTGAAAAAAGGAACCCTATCGTGCAAATATATGTACCTAAGCGAAACCCTACCATGCTGCTTTCCAAGAATCTCACCCGTTTCTCAACCGACTCTGCTAAAAAAAGGAACCCTATCGTGCAAATATATGTACCTAAGCGAAATCCTACCATGCTGTTTTCCAAGAATCTCACCCGTTTCTCAACCGACTCTGCTAAAAAAAAGGAACCCTATCGTGCAAATATATGTACCTAAGCGAAACCCTACCATGCTGTTTTCCAAGAATCTCACCCGTTTCTCAACCGACTCTGCTGAAAAAAGGAACCCTATCGTGCAAATATATGTACCTAAGAGAAACCCTACCATGCTGTTTTCCAAGAATCTCACCCGTTTCTCAACCGACTCTGCTGAAAAAAGGAACCCTATCGTGCAAATATATGTACCTAAGCGAAATCCTACCATGCTGTTTTCCAAGAATCTCACCCGTTTCTCAACCGACTCTGCTAAAAAAAAGGAACCCTATCGTGCAAATATATGTACCTAAGAGAAACCCTACCATACCAGCTTTCCAAGAATCTCACCCGTTACTCTACCGACTCTGCTGAAAAAAGGAACCCTATCGTGCAAATATATGTACCTAAGAGAAACCCTACCATGCTGCTTTCCAAGAATCTCACCCGTTTCTCAACCGACTCTGCTGAAAAAAGGAACCCTATCGTGCAAATATATGTACCTAAGCGAAATCCTACCATGCTGTTTTCCAAGAATCTCACCCGTTTCTCAACCGACTCTGCTAAAAAAAGGAACCCTATCGTGCAAATATATGTACCTAAGAGAAACCCTACCATACCAGCTTTCCAAGAATCTCACCCGTTACTCTACCGACTCTGCTGAAAAAAAGGAACCCTATCGTGCAAATATATGTACCTAAGAGAAACCCTACCATACCTGCTTTCCAAAAATCTCACCCGTTACTCTACCGACTCTGCTAAAAAAAAGGAACCATGAAGTTATGAGTGTACATACATAACGAAAAAGGTCCAATACAAATGAAAAAAAAACGGGACCAATCGGAAGCTAGACTGAACCCAATACAAAAAAAATGATCAAAATCGATTCACAATTGACGGAGATATGAGGTAACATAAACACAAAAAAAAATCAGTCGAATAGAGAACCTCCTCCTTTTTTGAAGTCGGTTAAAAAGGGCGGCCCGCTGTGTCCGTTTGTTTGTCTGCCTGTCTCAATATGCAACTGGCTCTCGATGTCTAGCCTATCAGTCAGATGGAGAAACGACATGGTGGATGATGACGCCGAGAGACGTTGCGCATACATTTGCACCCGTCAAACCAAAATCCAAATGACAGACATTCATCTATCTATCTATCTATCTATATAAATGGAACATTATCTATATCAACATCGGCATCGGGCATAATATGTTAAATACGATAATAAATATTTTTTCAGCAAAGCTCGATGAATCACGGATATATAGCTACTTAAAACAATGAAAGAAATAATTTTTATAAAAAAAAAAAAAAAATAAAACCGACTTCAAAAAAATTAAATGCAACAAATAAAATAATAATAATTCAAAAATCAAATAAAATGAACTAAAAGGTATAAAATATTGGTCTAATTTAGTTACAACTAAACGATGAAATTGTTAATGAAATCACTTTTTGAAGTCGATGCCAAACATACATTTTATGAATCGAACTCGACGGATCTTACTTTTAGTACGGTTATATAGTTTGTTTGGCATCGACTTCAAAAAGTGATTTCATGTAACAATTTCATCGTTTAGTTGTAACTAAATTAGATCAATATTTTATACCTTTTAGTGCATTTTATTTTATTTTTGATTTATTCTTATTTTATTTGTTCCATTTAATTTTTTTGAAGTCGGTTTTATTTTTTTTTATAAAAATATATAATACCTTGTATGCATCTCGTAAGAGAAAGCGTTGGTCAAATGAATCGGAAAATGATAAATTTTATTAAACCAATTATTTTACATGAATTAATGTATACGTTAGCTTCGACTCCGGAGATTACTTCTCCACCATCGAGTGTCCTTGATCATCTCTTAGTCCTTGTTTTTAATAAAGAGAAAAAACCAATTAAATAAAAAAATCTCTTTTCCGATAATTATTCCAATTTCATTATTTTCAATTATCATCCGTTCAATCAGAAAAGGATATAAATTTATTAAACCAATTATTTTACATTAATTAATGTATGCATTGTATTTTTTTGCTTCGATTCCGGAGATTACTTCTCTACCATCGAGTGTCCTTATTCATCTTTAGTCCTTGTTTTTAATAAGAGGAAAAATCTAATTAGATAAAAAAACCTCTTTTCCGATAATTATTTCAATTCCTTTATTCCTCAATCAAGTCGATTGGTTTATCCCCCCAATCCCATTATTCATCATCAGAAAAGGATAATAAAATTCAATTCATAAATAGAGAAATTCTATCGAAACGTTTGCGAGTTTTAAATGAATGTTTTAAGATTTTATTTATTATAATTTCGATTATTTGCTCATAAGAATTAGAGATTTACGTTATTTTGTCATTGATTATATCATCAGAACTTGACCAAATTAATATGGCCCTATCCCTAAGGTACCCCCTTTCCAATAAAAAAAGAATAATCAAAATCGGTAGACAAACAAAGAAATTATGGCTAAACATACATATCAAAAAAGGTACAATATCAATGAAAAAAAATCGGGACCAATCGGGCAGTAGACTGAACCCAATGCAAAAAAAATCATCGAAATCGGTTTATAATTGGCGAAGAATTGAGGTAACATAGACAAAAAAAATTCAGTCGAATTGATAACCTCCTCCTTTTTTGAAGTCGGTTAAAAAGAAATGTAATAATATTTATTTTTATAAAAAGAAATCAATGAGGTTGTCCTCTGCTTGATGCGAATCCAAGCCAGCATAAGAAGAATCTATATGTTGCAGTCAAAAACACGTTTTTTTAGTAAGAACCGGTTCTTACTAGTTAAAACGCGTTTCTCTGAATACCTTTGTGGCAACTAGAATTTACTGATGTTGGTTGAGTTTGGTCCAAAGGTCTAGAATCTTTATTTTTGACCTTCCGCCTCATTTTCGGTGTTTATTTTCAAAATTTTTAAACCAAATTGTCAAAAATTACATCCTCTACAACTGTGCTCCTAATAAAGATGTAATTTTTGACATTTTAGTTTAAAATTTTTTGAAAATAAACACCCAAAATGAGGCGCAAGATCAAAAATGAAGATTCTAGACCTTTGACCAAACTCAACCAACAACAGATTTTGATGAAACCAACTCTATTAACAAGTTTTGAGGATGAGAAAACGATCTGGCTAGATCTGGACCTCGACAAATTTCATCTTAATTGATCTTTTCTTAATTAAAATAATTATTTATAGATGAAAAACTCAATAAAAAAGTTTGTTTACATTTTTTTCAATTATCTTTTATTTTTAATTGTTTTTTTAATTTTAAAACCCACTAATAGGTTATAGCAAATATTAATATGTATATTAAAATTAGGAATTTTTTTGTTTGTTTTTAATTAAGAGGTGTCTAAATCATAACATTACAGGTGAGTTTACAAATAAAGTGGTTGAAGTGGCTTTTTTTTATATAACTTGGAAACAAATCTTATTTAATTTTATGTTTATATTTCAGATCTTATACGATTATTTGTTTTATTATTATTTTCCTATTTAATTTTTATAATGTTTATCAATATGAACGAATGTAGGCAAATTGGTGTACGAGTAAACAAATATACACATAATATGTGGACAACTAGAAAGCTAGAAATGCAAAAACTGGGTGCGGGGTGGAAATGCAGTGATGGGGGCGAGGTGCGTGCTTTCGGGGGGGGGGGTCCAGGGGGCGTCTATTATATATTTGTATTTTTTTAATTTGGTTACCGTGCATCGCTCGGTGGCTCCAGGTACTGATCTATTATATCATAAATATACTTCCTTTGAGATATTTTATGGAATGTACAAAAAATTAAATTATTTTATTGTTAAAGTTCTATTATACTTTTCAAGCAAAAAAGTACTGTAAATAATACATTTGTACTGTAACGGGAGCACTGCTACAACTCTGCTACTCTTGGGAAGAAAATCTTATCACATTACTACATTCAATGCTAGATTATTATTAAAATGTGTTAAGTGTAAATTATGTGATATGCACAATCACACTTTTATGAATATTTTAATGTTATAAAATTAATTCGTTTTATTTTATTTGTTTTTGTTTTTAATTTAATCCAACAAAAATCTAAAGGTGTTATTTCAGCCATATAGTTTGATTTTTTTCTTCTTATTTATGGAATGTATGTTTATGACACCCATGTTATTGTTCACTGTGTGTGTGTATGTGTGTGTGAGTGTATAGGATGATCATCATGTTTAAAAGGATGCTTAAGATGCACGAGGATTCCATTTGCATAATGTGGCAACTTGGCTAACAAATAAACATATATTAGCAACTAGATGGCTCCAATCGGTGGGTGAGTGGATATCTAAGTCTATGTCTGTGTGTGTGTGTGTGTGTGTGGTTTTTAGTCAAGTGTAGAAACCCAACTAAAGACCATCCCCAATACATTCGGATCTTAATGTCTAGACGACTAATAGAGACGTTTACATTTCTATAAAATAAATATTGATTCCTTTCCTGTTTGTCCCCTTTTCATTTATAAAATATACCAGCTGCGAAGCCCGCCTTTGGCTGATATCTTGCTGGCCCCCTGAACTCAGTGAATTTTAAAATGACAATTTAAATTTAAGTACCTGGAGCCACCGAGAAATGCACGGTAACCAAATTAAAAAAAATACAAATATATATAGTACACGCCCCCTGGACCCCCCCCCCCCGAAACCACGCACCTCGCCGCTACTACTACACCCCCACCGCCACTCCCACCCCAAGTTCTATTGCTATTCTAGACAAATATTGGTGTTATATAAATAAATGAATTCAAATTAATATAAAAATTGAAAGTTTTTGCCTAGAGTAGCAGAATTTTTATATATTGAAGGAGACAATAAACGAGTGTGTCTTCTGCTGGAATTATAAATTTTATTTATTTATAACGAGACTATAGTTTCGAGGGTTTTGCCCTCTTCATCAGTCTATTACAAGATTCATAAATTAATTCCTGTGAATCCATTGTAATAGACTGATGAAGAGGTCAAAGCCCTCGAAACTATAGTCTCGTTATAAATAAATAAAATTTATAATTCCAGCAGAAGACACACTCTTTTATTGTCTCCTTCAAATTAATATATGTATGTAACTGAATGGCAAGGCAAAATCATAGTGTTTGAAAGTAATTTAATCAAGAGCCTGATGAAGCTGGAATAAATCAGCGAAACGTTGCAATTGTTCGTACATTATAACAGTGAGTTTCATTGTTTCCTTTTTCCTCTGATTTGTTATATTTAATACTGATAATGGAACTGAATAATAAAAATGATTTTTAAGATTGTTCTAAGGCTGATGAAGACACTAATATAAATTGGTCAAAACGTCCCCATTGACAATAAAAATTTATAAAAAAAAAGCCTGAGCCTCATCCACATAAGCTCACGGGGGAAGTGAAACTTTAATTTTAGATCATGACAAATAAAATTTATTAAAATTAGGAAATTTAAATTATTATTTTGAAATCAAGGCTTGTCTCTTATTTTCCCTCTATTAGGGCATTTCCCCTTTATTGTAACAAAAAAAATTCAAACACATACGTCGCTAAAAATTACTTTTATTGTTGATAATAAGTAGGTTATAATGAAAGGTAGTCTATAAATTATTTAAAACTTTTATTCAATTTCCGAAATTTCGGAGACTTTTTTTCTCTCCTTCTTCAGGGTCTTCTTCTTCTTCGAGTGCCATACCCGAAACGGGTGTCGGCTCCTCTCCACATATACCTGTGCTGAGTGTGTTTAGTTGTTTTACACAGATATATCGGACCTACTTTTTAACGCCGGTTCCGAACGGCTAATTTGGAGAGGTTACTAGGCAATTATACTCTTGGTAGGTTGCCATTACTTTCCAAGAGGAGGCGACTGAAAATATCTATCTGCCGAGACTCGGTCTCGAACCAGCGATCTTCGAGTCAGCGACCCAACACTCTAGCCACTGACCCACAGTCGCCTCTTCAGGGTCTACAAAACAAAAATGGGAATTAGCTGCAATTATAATCCAAAAGTTTTTGTTTTGCCGAGAGTAGCAGAATTGTTGATTCACAAAGAGAAACAAAGAGGTTGTCCTCTGCTTGATGCAAATAAACATACACACATATATATCGAGATGATATATCTGTATATATATTATTTGTTTGTTTGAGACTATGGTTTCGAAGACTTGGTCTTCATCATCAGTCTTTCTTCGATTATAAATGTTTTTCATGGAGTCAATATCATATGGATATTGAAAGCTTGGTGTTCTTTCGTCACTGCTGGAGGGCTAGGAACTAATGAGTTCCTAGCCCTCCAGCAGTGACCAAGTTTTCAATATCCATATGATATTGACTCCATGAAAAACATTTATAATTGAAGAAAGATTGATGATGAAGAACAAGTCTTCGAAACTATAGTCTCAAACAAATAAATATATATATACAGATATATCATCTCGAAATATATGTGTGTATGTTTATATGATATAATGCTCCAAATATTTAAAAGAGATCAGGTGTTGTTTGTATGACATGCTGCTCCAGTATTGCCATGAGAAACTCGAGCGTGTGCTCTTTCTGTGCGCAAAGAAAAGCAAATTGAATATTTAATTTTTGAGTGTCGAGGGGGGCGGGGAGGAGGAATAATTATTAATATATTTAATGTTTCTTAATGAGTGAGTGTCGATGAGTGAGTGTCGCCTTCGAGAGCAGACGCGTTTGTATTCGCTGGTCTCACCTCTCCGCATTCAGGTTCCGTTGCTGCGGAACTATGAGGATATAATTGCTGAAAATTCGGGGGTGAGTACCTGAGAGCAGTATCTGTTAGGGGCCGCGGCCCCAAGGGCGTAAGCCTAAGGTGTCGCCTGGTGGGGTCAATTCTTTCCCTTAAAAGGTTTCTTGTCTCTGGGGAGGTGTTTCTGGTCCTAGGGTCAGGAACTTAGCTTTGGGGATGGGTGGCATTTTTTTCTGCATGTCCCAAAATTTTTATCAAGATCAGAGCAGGGTAAAGCCCTCCAATGCTCATCTTAGTGTTTATTTTTGAGAAATTTGCAAATGGCGTCTTTAGAATTCTCCTAACAAGGAGAGATGACGTCACATCTAGACGTCACCACGGTGATGTAGTCCACACGAATTATATTGGCGCTCGGCTACAGCTTGCCCCTAACAATCAGGCTACAAACTTAACATCGCTGTTTGCCTGGCTTCCGACCAACTAGGCGCTTTTCTTTTTGTTTATTGTGCTAATCAGGTGACATTGGAGGGTAGTAAAAGTGATCCTATGGGCTGGAGAATTGAAGAGGGGCATATAGTTGATCCAATTTTTCGCTCCTGGACACTGGGCGACCACCTATGAATCTTTGTATTTTCGGTTGTCTAATTCCAGGGGCTAGTTAAAATTTGCTCCCTGGCAGTCGGGCAACATACTTAACATCTCTGTTGGCCCGGTTGCCGACCCACTAGGAGTTTTCATTCTTGTTTCTTTGTCATCCGGCACCCTCCCAACACTTTGGTTGCTGTGGTGGCCTGCAATTAGGACCACTGGGATCATGCAACAATATTAACATCCCCACAGGCTGCTCATCTTTCATCCCTCCCCAGAGATACCCCCCACACACAGTTTTATAAATATGTTTCATGCTGCTCTCTCGGTGCTCCCCCCTTGTGAACCTCCCCGACATAAGGAAAATTATAACAGCGGCACTCACTCAAATTTTTTCGTTTTTTTTTTCATTTTCTGACACCCCTCGCAGCGCTGCCAATCACTATTTATTAAATCACACCATCACTTCATAATCATAATTCCATTATTTATTTAATCATTACATTTCATTTCTCATTTCACGACGACAGCGTTGCGAGGCTAGTGGTTTTACATTTTAACGTACACTTAACGTAAAAACGCAAATAGGGACGAGACGCACACGTGCCGGGAACATTCCAATTCCACGCCCTATGGCCCTCCTACCATTATAGTCACCCTGACGGGCCGCAGCGGTGTGAAGAAACCTGTTTTCTACAGTCCCCACCCCCGGTCACGTGTGTCGTCTAGATTTTAAATTATCAAGGAAGCGCTAAGGTCGGACTGAGCGGGCACTCTGTCTGGCAAGCCAACCTCCAACCTCAGCGCGAAAAGGGGGCTCTGGCGTGGTTTCGGCCTTAAAGACAGGTCAAATTTAAGAATTTACATTATCATCCCCCAGCCCATAAGTCTGGGGGATAGACCTGCACTTCCTAAACTCAAACATGTCAGATACGAAATGCGTGTGCCCGCACTGCAACAGGGCATTTCGTAAAAACAAGGGCCTCGGCATACACATGGCAACCAAACACAAAGATGCCCACAACGCCGCTATTGATATCCGCGCGAAGTCTCCACGCTGGGGTCAAGAAGAGGTGAGGATCCTAGCGCGGACCGAAGCCGAGGCCCCGGAGCGGGTTAGATTTATTAATAAATACCTCCTCGAGAGGTTTGAGGGGAAAACTCTCGCAGAGATTGTTGGGCAGAGGAGGACGGCCGCATACAAGAAAATGGTGAGTGGTTTCAAAATTGAGCTCACGCGGTCGTCCCCCTCACCAACAGAACCCGCTCCGAAACCTAATACGACCAAGAAGAAGAAGGATAACGTTGCCTATGGACAACAACGGGCTATACCGTCCACCAGCAGCGCCCAGCATTCTATTGAGACGGAGGTATTCGAGGAGGACGAGCCCGTAGAAGAAGATGAGCACCCCGAAGATAAGGATTCGGGGGGAGACCCACCACCCGGAGGCGAGGATGGCGAGCGTGAGGTGGATGCTCTTGACCCGCCATTGATCGTTGCCCTTAAGGCTTATTTAACATTCGCGAGGCGTGACACTGCTGTGGCGGGGATCGTCGCCAGTGCTTTAGAGGGGAGGCCATGGGATGGTTTACTTGACGCCTGTCTGCGGAGGTGGGGGAGGGGGCCTGCGGATTGTGGTGAGAGGGTGGTGAGACCAAGGGGTCCTTACATCAGACCCCAACCGACCAACAGATTGGAGAGGCACAGGGCGAAGCGCGCGGATTATAACCGCATGCAGAGCATGTGGTATAGGAATAAAAATCTAGCCGTGAGGGAGATACTTGAGGGGGTTCCGGATCGCGGCGTGGGGTTCCCCGCAATGAAGCAGTACTGGGGAAAAGTCCTCGGTGACTGTCGCGGCGAACTCGACGCCGTTTCCGACCGTCCTTGGGTTCTCCCTCTTCCGATAACCCTCGAGGAGCTGAAGAGTGCCGACGGACCGGTCAAATCGGCAGCGGGGCCGGATGGTCTGACCTCGGCGTCTTGGAAAAGACTACCTGGGGCTGACCGTCTCGCTCTGCTTAATGCGATTCTCCTCGAGGGCACGGTTCCACATGCTCTGTCCCGCGCCCGCACTGTGCTTATTCCAAAAATAGTCTCGCCGACCTCTCCCCAACATTATCGGCCAATCACTGTGAACTCTGTCGTCGCTCGGCAGCTCAGCAGGGTCCTCCTTCATAGACTGGAGGGCACTGTTGAGCTGCGGGGTGACCAGAGGGGCTTCATCAAAGCCGATGGTTGTGCCGAGAACACTCAGGTCCTGGGAGCTGTTATCAGGGATGCGAGGTGTCAGGTTAAAGAGCTACACGTCGCGTCCCTGGACATATCGAAGGCATTTGACACAATTTTACATCAGCCTCTTATGGATATCCTGGGTGATCTCTTGGACCCTTCTCTCTTCTCTGTGGTCAGGTCGATGTATATGGGAGGAACAACATCTATCCTACATGAGGGCTCACGATCTGATCTCTTCAAGACCGGCCGGGGTGTGAGGCAGGGGGACCCTCTCTCTCCCTTTCTTTTCAACTTGGCGGCAAAACACATACTAGATCAGTTGTCCCCGGACATCGGCTATGACCTCGGGGGTGTACGCGTCGGATCCCTTTCCTTTGCTGACGACGTCGTTCTTGTAGCGGCGTCTTCTCGCGGATTGGGGTCCCAGCTTCGCGCCTTCGAGTCGGCTGCTGCTGAACTGGGGATGCGGATTAATGCCGCCAAGTCCGTCGTGCTCTCGCTGGTGCCTGCGGGGGGCAGGAGAATCCGTGTTAGTACAGACACCGACTTCAGGGTGGATGGTGGACGCCTTACCCCTTTGGGGGTGGGTGATTCTTTTCCCTACCTTGGAGTCCGCCTGGACAGCTCGGGCATTGTTACCCCGGGGTGGTCGGTGGAGCCACTTCTGGAGAGGGTGAGGGGGGCCCCTCTTAAGGCCTCGCAAAAGCTGGAGATCGTGCGCCTTCATATCATCCCATCGGCTATTCACCCCCTTGTGTTGGGGGGGAGTACATTCGGCCAACTAACAACGGCCGACAAAAAGGTTCGATCATTTGTTAGATCGATCCTTAAACTCCCCCGCGACACGCCAGAAGCATACTTCCACGCCAAAATACGGGATGGCGGACTCGGACTGCCATCCCTTGGAAGCATGATTCCACTCTTGGTGCATGCCCGACTCAGTAGAATGAGGCAATCCGACTACCCGGCGGCCAGAGCGGCCGCTGAGTCGGTCACATGCATCCGGAGGTTAGCTTGGGCCGAACGGGTCCTGCGTAAGTTCGGCGGCGTGGAGGGTGTTGCGGCTTACTGGCGCGAGAACCTATACAGTAGCGTCGATGGCCGGGATTTGGAGATGTGCGCGGGAGCAAGGAGCTCTTTTAATTGGATGCTGCGCCCAGGAGTTATGAAGAACAACATATTTATCGAATTTTGTAGGCTTAGATCGGGGTCCCTTCCTTCAGCCGTAAGAACCAGCAGGGGAAGACGGCCGGAGGGGCCCCCGATGTGCCGGGCTGGGTGCAGACGAACTGAGACAACCGCGCACATCATCCAATGTTGTGATAGGACCGCGGATGGGCGGGTTAAGAGGCATGACGCTGTGGTACGATGTCTGGCCGACGATTTGATCAAAAAGGGAATGCGTGTCGAGTTGGAGTACTTGTACTCCAGCTCGGCGGGCAATAGAAAGCCAGACATCGTGGCAAAGGATGCGGCGGGGGTGGTGTGGGTTTTGGACGTCCAGATCGTCTCCGCGCTTGCAGGACTGGGTGTTGCCCACCGAAATAAAATAGAAAAATATAGGGGCAACTCCAGTCTGGTAGATAATATTGCGGAGCGATTTGGCGTCGGGGCGGGCTCGGTCAGGGTCGAGGCCATCACACTCTCGTGGAAGGGAGTGTGGTGGCATAAAGCGGTGGAGTCCCTCATCGCTCTGGGTATATCCCAAAAAACAATAAACGATTTGACATATAGGGCGATGAGGGGATCTCTTCTTAATTTTTACACTTTCGGCAGAAGAACATGGAGAGCGGGTGGCGTATGATTATTTTTTGTGAATAAAAAAAAAAAAAAAAAAAAAAAGAAATGTGAAATGTGAGCCAGGATTAATCCTGGCTCTCTCAGCCACCCGCTCTGAATCTGAATTAATTTGTTCTGAAGCCGAAGGTGTGAAGGATTTGTGGGTAAATTTGTGTATTAATCTTAAATTTTCTTGTAAGAGGCGGCCCGCTCCTCGGAGGCCCAATAAATATAAAATAAAGAAAATAAAATCAATTGGACTGTTTCATTTCAAAATTCGAGTCCAAATTACGATTATATTTCAAATTTGCCGCAAATATACCGACGGCGCTCCCTGTCGGCAGCATTATGTCAGCGTTGTTACAAATTAATCTGGACTAATCTATATAGTATTGTTGCTATCACTGAAAGGAGAGACAAATAGGAACAGAGAGTTATACTCGCCCATCGAAGACAAATGGGAACGGAGAGTTATACTCGCCCATCAATAACTATTCAATGTAAGTTAAATGTCTTTCTCCTCAGTTTGATTTCTTATAATTGTGATGATGGTATTGATATTGAACTGTATTGTGTATTGTATGATGATGTGTGGATGATAAGGAGTGATTATAATTGCAACCAATTCCCATTTTTGTTTTGTACTCCCTGAAGAAGGAGAGAAAAAAAGTCTCCGAGTATATTAGTATTAGTATATAGCTTAAACTAGATACTAATCGAACAAACGCATTCGCCAATTCATTTATCCCTATGACATCTAGAGACTGGAATTCTCTTCCCCCGACCGTCTTTCCAGCTACTTATAACCTTCAATCTTTCAAGACCAGCATCCACAGATACCTTCGACTGCTACCCAATCCCTAAATCTCCCCTTATCTTCACGTTACAAGGGTCCACCACGGACTACAGAGGCTGTAACTTCTTGGTGCAACTTCTTCTTGTATCAATATCATTATGAAAAAAAAAAAAAAATGCGTTTTGAACATGAAGCAGGCCGAATTAATAAATAAAATTGAAAATTATTTTGGTGTTCGTGTTTAAAACATTTTGAAACGTGAAGAAAAATCCTTTTAACGTATAATTTAATTTCTCCCTGTGTTTCAGTATGTCTATATGCTTAGATTCTGACGAGGGGTGAACCGCGACCTCAAATCGTGTACACCTACTTACACTTACACTTTAATTTCCAAGTAGATGACAATAGATTATCTAATGAATTCCAATGTTATTCCAAATAATTCCAAAGAAGGTGTACACCTAATTCCAATCGCGGTTCACCCTCGGATTCTGATATCTACGATGATTCAAGAATGAAAAGTCGTAGAAAGTTTGTTCTCGTGTCAATATACTCATTACTCATATTAGTAAAAAAATAAATAAAAATAAACATTTCTGTTACTTTTTTGAAAAAGCTTGGCAAATTAAAAAAAAAAAAAAAAAAAAAAGGAATAAAAATAGATTGTTGTTGGGAGATCGTGGCTGCGATGCTCGCTAATTTTTTAATTCAGTTGAAAGCGATATAATAATATTATTTTTAATTTTAAATTCAGGTAAAAAGGTCGATTTTTAATCGCAGTCAAAATAAAATAATATTGAAATAAATTTTACCAATATTTTTTCACCCGCCATGACCATCATCAGGACATATCACTGGCCACAAAGTTTTGAATATAATGGCAATTAAAAATAATATTAATATACACTGAGGTTTTTTCGTTGGGCCTTTTAAATCCTGAAGAAGGAGGCATAATCATTCGAATTGTCGGATTTTTTTAAGAGAATGAAATTGATATTCGAATAAATTATTTTATAGAAAAATATATTCAATTAATTAACTTAACAAATTCTAATATATAATAATAATTGTAATGATCTATTAGTGGAATTTAAAATAAAAAAAACAATTAATTTTATTAAAAGAAAATGTAATTATAAATTTTTATTCAAACAACCATCTGTGAATAATTATTTCAATTAACAAAAAACCCATCAAAAACAACTTAGCCGAAGATGAGACCGTGACAGATCGAATTGTCAACACAAAACCCTCCTAACCCTTGAATTTCATCCAAATCATTAGAGTCATTTTTGAGATAAATTTACTGACAATTTCCATCTATCTGATTCTTTGGGGAATCGAAACAGATGAATTTTGTTAAGATATTCAATAATAAATTTTATTTAGAATGTTTATTTGTTAACATTAAACGAAAGCGAAAGTTAAAACTTTTATCCGGTCACTGCCCTATTTTGGTAGCACTTGGGACCAGGCTCGTTTTGATAGTGAACCAAGAGTTGAAAAAAGATACAGGACCCATCCGGGTATGATCCGACATCTTCCGCGTTAAGCCCGCAGATGCCTGCCTTCTCCATTTAGGCGATGGATCCCCTGACTAGATCCTATAGGGCAGTGACCGGATAAAAGTTTTTAACTTTCGCTTTCATTTAATGTTAACATATATATACAAGATTTGCTCGTTTAATATAATAAGATTTTAATATGTTTGATATTCATGCAGGATAAGTGAAAGACAGGCGTAAACATATGTTGATATTGAGAATCTATTTTTCTTTTTAACCGACTTCAAAAAAGGAGGAGGTTCTCTATTCGATTGAATTTTTTTTTTTTTTTTTGTGCCTATGTTACCTCATATCTCCGCCAATTCTCAACCGATTTTGAAAATTTTTTTGCATTGGGTCCAGTCTAGCTTCCGATTGGTCCCATTTTTTTTTCGTATTTTTTTCATAGGTATTAGACCTTTTTGTGTTAGGTTTGTTTAGACCTAACTTCTTTGTTTATGAACCGATTTCGATGGTTCTTTTTTTATCCGAAAGGGGGTGTCTTAGGGATCGTGTCATATTAATTTGGTCAAAGTTCTGATGATATAATCACTATTAATAACTTCACTAAAAAGAGAAAAATAAAAATAATTTTTAAGAAAAAAATAAAAACCGACTTCAAAAAATTAAATGCAACAAATATAAAAATTTTTAAGAAAAAAATAAAAACCGACTTCAAAAAATTAAGTGCAACAAATATAAAAATACACTAAAAGGTATAAAATAATTATTATCTTATTTAGTTACAACTAAACGACGAAATATTAACACGAAATTACTTTTTGAATTCGGTGCCAAACAAACTATACCTATAAGCGAGCGTACCCGCCAAACGTACTAAGTAAGATCCGTCGAGTGCGATTCATAAAAGGTATATGTTTGGCACCGACTTCAAAAAGTAATTTCGTGTTAATATTTCGTCGTTTAGTTGCAACTAAATAAGATAATAATTATTTTATACCTTTTAGTGTATTTTTACATTTGTTGCACTTAATTTTTTGAAGTCGGTTTTTATTTTTTCTTAAAAATTTTTATTTTTCTCTTTTTAGTGATGTTATTAATAGTGATTATATCATCAGAACTTGACCAAATTAATATGACACCATCCCTAAGACACCCCCTTTCGGATAAAAAAAGAACCATCGAAATCGGTTCATAAACAAAGAGGTTAGGTCTAAACAAACCTAAACAAACCTAATAAAAAAGGTCTAATACCTATGAAAAAAAATCGAAAAAAAAAATGGGACCAATCGGAAGCTAGACTGGACCCAATGCAAAAAAAATTTTCAAAATCGGTTGACAATTGGCGGAGATATGAGGTAACATAGGCACAAAAAAAAAAAAAAAAAAAAAAAAAATTCAATCGAAAGAGAACCTCCTCCTTTTTTGAAGTCGGTTAAAAATACACTAAAAGGTATAAAATAATTATTATCTTATTTAGTTACAACTAAACGACGAAATATTAACATGAAATTACTTTTGAAGTCGGTGCCAAACATATACCTTTTATGAATCGCACTCGACGGATCTTACTTAGTACGTTTGGCGGGTATGCTCGCTTATAGGTATAGTTAGTTTGGCACCGACTTCAAAAAGTAATTTCATGTTAATATTTCGTCGTTTAGTTGTAACTAAATAAGATAATAATTATTTTATACCTTTTTTAGTGTATTTTTATTTGTTGCATTTAATTTTTTGAAGTCGGTTTTTATTTTTTTCTTAAAAATTATTTTTTTCAGTTTCTCTTCCATTCCATTCAAATAATTAAAAAATAAATAAATTGTAATGTTTGGAATTCAAATGACTTGTCATATCTTGGGCGACAGGTGTATGTATGAATTGGGAGAATCTAAAGGGGTGAGCGCCCCCTAATGAAGAGGGTTGAGGGTTAGAACCTTAGCAGTTGTCGTTGTCATCCCACCCACCCACCCTATCGATCGATAAAGCAGAGCTTAGGTGTACCATGTCGCTTCCTTATCAACTCACGAAAAAAATGACAATAAATTTGCTTTTTTTTTATGATTTATTAATATCTATATACATACAAATTACACAAAATATTAACCTCAATTCTATTTTATTCTGAAATAATAATACAAAAATTTTGTTTCAATTTATAATAATAAATTATTATAGCGTGTTTATTGAACACCACATGACTTTCAATTATCTTACATTAACAACAATTTATTTGTAATTATTTCTTAGAAAGACGGACTGCTAAGCGAAATAAGTAGGTTATAATTAGAGACCGGATTTTTATGCATTAAAAAGTGCCAAAATATGCCGTAAAATATGAAGCTAAAAATGCTGAAATATGCAAGTAATATGCAGAATACATTGAAATATGCAAATATATTCAGTAAAAAGATAGCAAAATAAATTTTTTTATTCACTAAAAAATTAAAATTGAAGACAATTGTCTTTCCCCTCACCACATACATTTCAAAAAGGGACTCGGATAGTTGACCATTCTGACACCAATCTGATATTAATGCCAATGTCCGTCCGATTGAATGTCGGTCGAAATACCGAGACTCAGATAGTTGACCAAGTATATTATTTTAGAATAAAATCGCTTGCCGTTGAGAGAAAAATGATGATTTATTCTGTAGAAAAAGAATTAATCAATTCAATAGAAAGAATTGATAAGTGAATTTTTTTAATAATATTTTCGAGCAGTGATAAAAAGACACCAGCCGAACGGGGATATTATTCTAAATATTTTTTCATTCTCAAGGCAGACACGACATTGATAAGATGTGGATAGGAGACCCTCAGACATGCTACAGAGAAGATTTATCCAGCATCATGGTTAGTAATTTTTGAATTATTTAATAAAAATAAAACTTATTATTTGCATTTTTAAATCTCGTTGTATATTTATATTAATCATCATTGGGATTCAGTTCCATAACTTATTAATGTAATTTTTGTTTTTGAGAGGATGAGGAAGAAAATAAGTGTTTATTTACGACTTATCAATTGCAACGTTTCGCTAACTATATTGCAGCTTTTTCAGTCTCTTCGCTAAAGGAACAAATACATATATTAAAAAACACATTCCAAAACATTTCTCATTCATTCAACTCAAAATCAATTTCAAAATAAATACCTTGATAAATAAAGCTCTAAACACTTTTCAGTGGGTATAATGATAATCTGATTGTGGTTTTTGGATTTTATTCTATGTTGGTGGTGGGTGTTAACTCAGGGTATCTCTCTTGATGCTTAAAATCTGAAATTATTGACTGAATTTACTATGAATTTGTTTACTGTTTTTACTGTGAAATTATATATAAAAAATGGATTAAGGAAATTGATTATAAAAAAAATGAAAAAAACAAAGGAAATTGAATGGACGAGCAGGATTTAGAAATTTTCAATAATAATAGAGATAATATTTAGAATCATTTAATATTTATAATGTAAATTTATTTGATCGCTGCTTGATATCAACAGATAGAGAAATTTGTTAATGAGAATAATAACAATATGGTGGTTACGCTCTTGGTGGTGAAGGCTGTATGATCGTTTCTTGCAATCTTCTGGATTTCAGGAATTCCTCTCTTGGTAACCAATCCCTTTGATAGCAATTCTCCTTCCTTCTGGCCGTCTTCTTTGAGCCCGAAGTTAGCTTCTGCCCGATTATTGACAAGCAGTGCCCTTGGAAGCAGAGTTCTCGGTGTATGAAAATATAAAATTCAATGAGTGGTGTTCATGAATGTCTGTCTCGAGGTGTGTTATCAAGGAAAACTTAAAAAAGAATTGTTCTGTTCTCCTTCAATGCGTAGTGAGATGTATTATGAATGTGTATAGAGAGGTGTCTCCTCAATCACCGCCTAGTGAGATGTGTTATGCACCAATGCTTAAAGAAGAGTAATCTCTCCCCTCCCTCTCTCTGATTTCTCCTCTTTCCTTCAAGCACGATTTTTAAACAATTTACATTATTATTTGTTTTTATTAAAAAAAAGAAAATACGCTCAAATAATTCCTAAGAGGTTCATCCCCCGCCCGTATTGCACCCTGTTCCCTGCGCGAATTCAAATCTCAATTTTATTATTTATTATTAAATTTGCTAAGATTTAATTTTAACCTAATCTATAAACAAAAGAAATTATATTAATTTTTTTTTTTTTACAATTTATTTTTAAATGAAATTTATATTTAACCAGAATTAATAAAATACTATTTTTATCCTCATTATCTCCAATCCGTCTCTCTTTGCAATTTCTTTGTACAAGGTATTCTTGGATACATTGTAACTTTGTCAATTTTTTAAGCTCTGCCATTATTACACATATAGACACTCGAATACATTTCCATCTCATCATCAACAACTTCCAAAAAGATACTTAAATCTTTGTTTTCACTGTAAATATAAATTAAGTTTTATTTCAATTTTATTTTATTTTTTGGTTTCGATTAAAAATCGACTTTTTCACCTGAATTTAATTAAATATAATATTAATATATCGCATTTAACTGAATCAAATAAATTGACATGTTTTGATGTGGCTATCCACTTGACTTTACCATACACTTCCTAGTTGAGTTTGGTCCAAGGGATTAGATTTTTATTTTTTGACACTACAGCCCCCCCCCCCCCACCAATTTTGGCCCAGAAAAAAAATATATTTTCGTTATTATAGGTTCATTTTATAGTATATTTGATTTTTTACTTGTTTTTTTTTTTAGTTTGAAAATATTATAATTTTAATTTTTAACCCCCCTACCCCTTAAGTTTGGTCGATATGCACCAGAATCTAATCAGCTCTTAATCTCAATGCACTAAAACTGTGTGAAATTTGATTTTGATATTCACACTAGTTTTTGAGCTAGCTCGTCCACAAAATTTGTTAACTAACTAACTAACAGACATTTTGACAAAACAATTATTATCTAGAAAAATATAATTTTTTCGATGTTCACTTATTAGAGCTTTTTTATAGAGCGAAATAATTCTGGTTTTGTTCAATTTTTTTAATCAAATTAGTTTCAGCCGTTTTTGAGATATTTCGAAAAAAAAGAAGGAAAAAAAACACTTTTTTTTCTTTAGCACGATTACAATACTTGACCATACCCATCATCAGGTATTCAGGTAATGAAGAACATTTGATAAAAAATGAAAACGTTGACTTTTGGATAAGTTTTTTCTTTATTTTACCCGCCTAAACCCTCTGATCGTTTTATAAATAACCAACACCCACATTAATTTCTCATCTAGAAAAACTGAGAACCTTTGAATCACGTTTATATGTATAATAGTGCTTATGTCATTTTTATATTCATACCTGATTAAAATCCATTTTTTTTAAATTCTCTGCTAATTTAACGAAATCGCCGATAAATTATAGGTTATTAATTTAATTAACCATTCATTGCTTGACCATTAATTCGGCATTATCTATTTATGTTGTAGTTTTTTTTCTTTATAGTAAAATATCTATTAATTTCCATTTAATTCAAATAAACATTTTTAAAATTTACATTTAATTATAGGGCTCGTAGAAATATTTAAAGAGAGAAACTCTTGTACAGTTGTTGTTGTTATTGTCGTCAGTTTTTTTTCTTTTTCCCTGGTCTAATGAGACTTGGAGCTCCCTACGGCGTCGTTACTCTTCTTGGTTCATATAATTATAAAACAATTAAGCTCCCCCCTGGCCTTTCAGCTTAGGATTACTTTACCAGTTGCAAGTTACCACAGAGGGTGGGTGAGCGTATCATTCATTCTTGATTTTTCTTCTTTTTTTTTTCTTTCTTTCTTTCTTCCAAAGACGAAGGGTGGGAATAAATACTTCATTGCACTGCGTGATCTTTCTTTTCTCTGATTATTATAGCAAAGAAAGGCATTTGATGGATCCCGAAATGGGGATAAAAAAAAGCAATTACAATTTAATGAATGCCATATATTTTAGATTGTTCAGGTTATTTTTTTTCTATATATATATTTGGGGTAGAATAAAAGTGAAAGATTGGAATGAAAAAGCTTTTATCATGCGCTTGGATTTAATTTAATTAATGATTAATTATGAATATACACGTAGGTACACTGAACAAACAATTTGTTTATAATAAATATATTGATAGAGTTGAGCATTTTTAATGAGCTCTTATTTATTCCAAAGATATTTTGATTAATAATCAAGATATATCGAAATAATTCCAAATATGACCAAATTTTACTTTACCATACAGGGTATGGACAAGTATTGTAATCGTGCATTAAAAAAGTGTTTTTTTTTCATTCTTTTTTTTCGAAATATCTCAAAAACGGCTGAAACTATTTTGATTAAAAAAAATTGAGCGAAACCATGGCATTTTGGTGTACAAAAAACCCCTAATAAGTGAATATCGAGAAAATTATATTTTTTGAGATAATATTTTACTCAAATAACAATATTTTCATAATTTACTTATTGTTGTTGGTGTTTGGTTCGATTATCGGCATCTTAACTATTAATATATCTAGAGTTGCTCAAAAAATAAGAGAATACTTAAAATACGTTTTAAACCAATAATAATAACACTGCCCAACAATGAAAATGCTTCGGGCTCAAAAATAGCTGATTCTTATGTATTTCCACCTGCTGAATTCAAAAATCACCATAAAGATTACCGATTAGCTCTTGTTTTGGAGATATAATCGATCAAAACGGTGAAAAAGACCATTTTGACCTATTTTCGAGTTCCGTTAGATATTAAACAACAATATTTGAGATCACAATATTTTGTTGAACTAATAGAAAACAGCTTCCTCTTGGATTTACAAATTACCACTTGTTTGTAGCTCAATTAGAACTCGAGTTATAACTAAAAAACTAAAACTACGTGATTATAAAGGATAATAAACATTAATAAAGTAAAGGGAGTGTAGTTTCAGAGTGAATGAAATAAAACTCAAAGAGGTGTATACAATCTCAATATATTTCGGATTATTAGTCCATCATCAGGAGTTTACAGGTTAAAAACTAATCTGTAAATTCCTGATGGACTAATAACACTGGGCAACAAAAAGAGGCAAGCTAAAAAACGACGATCTGATGAAGGCACCACATAAATCTCTTCAGACACGACCATCTGTGAAGTATTATTCCAGCAATGTAGAACTCTTAGAATGTAACTACAATTTGTAAAAAAATAAAATGCACTTTCAATGTTGTTAGCATATGTAATTAAAATGTATCTTTTTCTCTTGATCCGCCACCTACTGTATTTCACAGAAACTAGAGCTAAGAAAAATTTTTCATTGTCATATTCGTTTTTCTCAACCCAAAATTGGTAGGAATTGACTCATCAAGTGCTCGAAGCATTTAAAAATTATTTTTTTGTTGCCCAGTGTAATTGATCTTAACACCTGTAAGAACTGTATTTGATTTTGTAAATTTGTAATAGAATTTATTACAATAAATTAAATGATTATTTGTTATTTAATTTATTAAATATTTATTTAAAAGTTGATTCGTCTAAAATGTTGATTTTTAATTAATTATGAAAATTTAAGTGAAAATCCCTTGACGCACATGCTAGTTTTTTGAAAATAATCTCCAATCCAATTGGGCATGTCTTGAATAAGTTTTTATTTTATATATCTGGAATTATTTTCCTTCCTCTGATATCTAATCAAATAACGGGATTCTTTTTCCATTTGCTCTTTCTTTTGCATTGAAATGCATTTATTTCATTTCGAGTCCAACAGTCAACGGGTCAAGTGTATTAATATTTGTGTTTCATGGGTGTCGCTTTTTGTGCATTTCTTTTGACAACTTCTTTTTTGAAAATTGTTCAAACCTTCATCAGAGACAAAGTAAACATTTAAATACAATTTTTAAAATATTTTGAATAATTTCATGATTCCAAAAATAAAAAAAAGTAATAAACCGATGTGGCCATCCACTTGACTTTACCATAGGTACAACCTGGCCCCTCACTTAAATTTAATATTTAATAAAATTATTTATAATCATGTAGGGGGATTAATTTTTTTAATCTTCTGGGAGCCCACTGATTATGTATACAAAATTTGGTTGAGTTAGCTCAAATGATCTAGATTTTTATTTTTTGTCCCCCTTCCCCCAATTTCAGACACAGAAAAAAATATTTTCGTTATTATATGTTTATTTTTTAGTATATATCATTTTTCTTGTTTTTTTAGTTTTAAAATATTATAACTTTAATTTTTAACTCCCCCCCCCTTCTTCCACCTTTAATTTTGGATCGATATGGATTAAAATCTAATCAGCTCTTAATGTCAATGGACCAAAAATACATGTGAAATTTGGTTTCGATATTCATACTAGTTTTTGTGCTAGCTCGTCCACAAAATTTGGTAACGCACAGACTAACAAACTGACTAACAGACATTTTGACAAAATAGTTATTATCTCGAAAAATATAATTTTTTAGATGTTCACTTATTAGAGCGTTTTTGTAGACCGAAATGTCATGGTTTCGTCCAATTTTTTTAATCAAAATAATATGAGCCGTTTTTGAGATATTTCAAAAAAAGAAGTACAATAAACAACATTTTTTTTCATTTACGATTACAATATTTGACCATACCCTGTATGGTAAAATAAAAAAAAATTTAGGAAAAAATAAAAACCGACTTCAAAAAATTAAATGCAACAAATAAAATACACTAAAAGGTATAAAATAATTATTATCTTATTTAGTTACAACTAAACGACGAAATATTAACATGAAATTACTTTTTGAAGTCGGTACCAAACAAACTATACCTATAAGCGAGCGTACCCGCCAAACGTACTAACTAAGATCCGTCGAGTGCGATTCATAAAAGGTATATGTTTGGCACCGACTTCAAAAAGTAATTTCATGTTAATATTTCGTCGTTTAGTTGTAACTAAATAAGATAATAATTATTTTATACCTTTTAGTGTATTTTATTTGTTGCATTTAATTTTTTGAAGTCGGTTTTTATTTTTTCTTAAAAAATTATTTTATTTTTCTCTTTTTAGTGATGTTATTAATAGTGATCATATCATCAGAACTTGACCAAATTAATATGACACCATCCCTAAGACACTCCCTTTCGGATAAAAAAAGAACCATCGAAATCGGTTCATAAACAAAGAGGTTAGCGTCTAAACAAACCTAATAAAAAAGGTCTAATACCTATGAAAAAAAACGAAAAAAAAATGGGACCAATCGGAAGCTAGACTGGACACAATGCAAAAAAAATTTTCAAAATCGGTTGACAATTGGCGGAGATATGAGGTAACATAGGCACAAAAAAAAAAAAAATTCAGTCGAATAGAGAACCTCCTCCTTTTTTGAAGTCGGTTAAAAACACCTCATATCTACATAATATATTCTTTGTAATGGTGGATATTATTATTCTACAGTATTAACTATCTTTTTTGATTAACCAATATTAATAGTATTATTATATTTTATCTGCGGCCCGAGAATTTTTTTTCTTCAAATGTGGCCCGAGTAAGCCAAAAGGTTGGTGGACACCCCTGCTCTAGACTGTATTTAATTATTATTGTAATAATTCTTCAAAAACTTCTTAGTTAATTTTTAACCGACTTTGAAAAAAGGAGGAGGTTATCAATTCAACGGAATGTCTGTTTTTGTGTTTGTCCATCGATTTCTCATTACCATGTGGACCGATTTCGATTATTTTTTTTGTATTGGATTCAGTATAGTCGCGGATTAATCCCGTATAAATTTCATTGGTATTGGATCTTTTTTGTTATGTATATTCATGCATAACTTCTTTGTTTATGGACCGATTTCGATGAATCTTTCTTTATTGGTAATGGGGTAGCTTAAGGGTAGTCCCATATTAATTTGGTCCAGTTCTGATGATATGATTTATCAATGACAAAATAACGTAAATCTCCAATTCTTATGTGCAAATAATCGAAATTATAATAAAGAAAATCTTGTAAAAAATAAATACAATCTTAAAACGTTCATTTAAAACCCGCTAACGTTTCGATTTAATTTCTCTATTTCTGAATTGAATTTTATTATCAATTTCTGATTCTTCGCCCGACGCTTTCTCTTACGAGATGCATGCAAGGTATTATATATTAAGTCACTATTAATAACATCACTAAAAAGAGAAAAATAAAAATAATTATTTATGAAAAAAAACCGACTTCAAAAAAATTAAAAGGTATAAAATAATTATCTAATTTAGTTACAACTAAACGATGAAATTGTTACATTAAATCACTTTTTGGGTTCAATCTAGTTCCCGATTTGCCCCGTTTAAATTTCATTGGTATTGGACCTTTTTGTTATGTATGTTCACACATAACTTCTTTGTTTATGGACCGATTTGGATGATTCTTTTTTTATTAGAAAGGGAATACCTTTAGGGTGGTCCCATATTAATTTGGTCAATGTCTGGTGATAAATGAAATAAATTTTTGATGTCGGTGCCAACAAACTATATAAGCGAGTAAATTTTTATAATTTTTCTCATTAATATATCAAAGAATAATTGATATATATATTAACGAGAATTGTTTTGACCCCGCTTTTTTGAAAAAGATATATCGCGAGACTACTGCGGATGAAGATATTGGAGTCTGGACCAGGGATGTTGCGAATATTCGCATCCGCATAGATTTGGACATCTGCATCCGCATCCGCAATAATCAATGCGGATGTCAGTGGATGTGAATGTAATACAAGTTGCGACAAGAAAGAAATTGGGCGGGGCAAGAAAACATAAAAATACTCAAACAAAAATGTAAGAAAATTTCGACTCATTTCAATCACACTACCATCGCTCAGAAGCAACTGCAAACAATTCAGGACATACTGAATCAACCTCATCTCAAAGTGTTCCGAACAGATTGGGTAACGCGATGGAACAGTACGTTTTACATGTTCGAGCGTTTTTCAAAGGTAAAGGATGCCCTAAGTCTTTACATCAATAATAATGAGATTAACCCTATTTTGCCAGAAGAATGGAAAATCATTATTCAATTACTGAGAACTTTTGAGGAAGCCACACGGGAGCTGAGCAGCTCTCACGCCCTTATTTCATCTGTGATTCCAATAATTCAAGACACCAGGCAGTGTTCCCAGCGAACAATTATTTAGTAGCGCGGGTTTAATTTACGAACCTCTGCGTAAACGCCTTGAATCAGAAAAGGCGGCAATAATTATTACTCTTTATTAAGTATAACGCTCCTATTTTTAAATTCACTTACTAATATGAAAATTAGTAAGTGAAGTTAAAAAAATAGGAGCATTATACTTAATACTAATTTTCATTAATAGCCCAGTCATATTAGGTAGAAAAAGGGGTCAACTTCGGAATGAAAGATAATAAGCTGTAAATTGGTATAAACCTTTGTTTTGTCGTCCTAAACATTGTCTCAAAAGTCACAAATGCTATCGTAGCCGTGTCTTAAGATATTGAAGGTCAAAGGTCATAAAAATCTGGCTTCCTATTGCTTAAATGAGATTTGCACTTATTATGAAAGTTGTAGAGTATAAAATTCTCTACAACTTTTGTTTGAACTTTTTTCATACGATTAACTGTTTTTGGGGTAGAGCGAGAAGAGTGCGCAGCGTACAGTCATAAATGGCCTAATGCAAGGTCAAGCGTGAGTTACGGTTATCAGTACGTTGTATAAAGTCAATTATTTACTAAAAAATTACAATTATTAAACAATGCCCATTATTTATGTACTAATTATTAATTATTTATATTTAATTAAAATAAGTAACTTAATTATTTATATTTAGCTATTTAACTATAGTATATTATTAATTCTTAGTACATAAATAATGGGCATTGTTTAATAATTATAATTTTTTAGTAAATAATTGACTTTATACAACGTACTGATAACCGTAACTCACGCTTGACTTTGCATTAGGCCGATATATGACTACGCTGCGCACTCTTCTTGGTTATGAACGATCGCAAATTGAAGGTGCATGAGCTAGCTGACATTGTAAAGATATCAGATGGTAGTGTTTTTACCATTTTACACGAACATTTGGGTATGCGAAAGCTCTGTGCAAAGTGGGTGCCGCGTGAGCTCACAGTCGACCAATAACAACAACGAATCGATGCTTCAGAGGAGTGTTTGGCGCTGTTAAACCGAAATAAAATGGAATTCTATCGTCGATATGTGACAATAGATGAGACATGGCTTCACTATTACACACCAGAATCCAAAAGAAGTCCAATGATGAAGTAATCGCTGAAACTGAGACCTATTTTGACGAGAAAGAGAAATCGTACTATAAAAGTGGTATCGGAAAGTGGAAAATCGCTATACTCGTTGTATCGCCCTCGAAGGCAACTATGTTGAATAATAAAATCCAGTTTTGTCAAAATTTTGTTTTTTTCTTACTTATCCTACGGACTTATTGAATGACCTGTTAAGATCCGTCGATTGTGATTCATAAAATGTATATGTTTGGCACCGACTTCAAAAAAGAATTTCATGTAAAAATTCATCATTCAATTGTAACTAAATTAGATAATTATTTTATACTTTTTAGTGTATTTTATTTTATTTTTGAGTTCTTATTATTTTATTTTTCCTAAAAATTATTCTGAAGAAAGTTTGCCTTTGTTTCAGTGACTGGTTAGTGAGTTTTAAAAAAAAGGAGGAAAAAAAACGAAAGCTATATATATTGTTAAGTGTGTGGGGCGGAGGGTGCGCAGGGGGTGGCAAAAAGTATAAAATGTGCGACATGGTACGTGGCAGAAACACAAAGGGAAGCTTGATGGGGTTCGAAAAAAAATTTAAGCCTAACCCTCCAGCCACCCCCCAACCCCCCACCCCCACTCATCCCCCCGAGTTCGTTTAACTCACTCATTCCTTCTCAATCTCCAGTTTTCTGCAATCCCCAGACATCAACATTTTCTATAATATGACCAAATGCCATTGGGGGGAATGAGACAGAGCGAGTTTAGAAATGAAAAAAGGAAGTAGGTGTGGGGTATAGTGGGAGAGGGGTTAAAATTCGACGACGGTTGTGACACATCGGACAGACAGACGGACAGTCAAAAAACCATAGAACGAGCCGAAGGAACCACACCAGGGCGGAAGAAAGGGCACGGGGGTGAATTTAAAAAAAATCACGAATGAGGGGTGCCAAGGCCGGGCGGGGGTGCCGGAGGGTGAAGTGAACTTCAAGCAATATACAGTAAACCACTTTTTTTTTTCTCGATTAAAGCTAAATCGCACGAGAGAAATAGATATCGTAATTTTTTTCACCAGGGATTCTTCTTCTCTCTTTCGTTTTTTTATTTTTTATGGAAAGAAAAGAAGTGAGGGGCGCAAAAGGAGTGTACAAAAATTCTTTGAAACTCGTATTTTTCATTTTTCTTTTCATTTAAAGGATAATACAATGGCCGAAGAAAGAGGGGGATAAGAAGTAGAGGCCGCCGAGGTGGCAAAATTGAATTTAATCAAAATTTTAATTATATTTTTATAAGTAAATCAAAGAGAGTGTTCTCTGAAGGATGCAAATAAATATACATACATACATAATATTGGGTGGGACCTTATTTTTCGACCATGAAATTTTTCTCGGGACGCCCACTCAAATTGTGAGGTTGGGTAAGTGGTTAAATATAGGTAAACATTAGAATATTCAAAAAAACCACGCAAATTCGCTTTCTCGGCGCTAGGGATTTTTGTGCCCTAGAAAAGACAGAAACATCCCTAAGATGCATCCTTTTGATCCCAGGCTCCAAATAATATCGTATATTGCCATTCTTCTTATTTCAAACTTCTTCGAGTCAACATCTCAATCAATATCGCACCACATTTTACGCTGGTATATTCATTCGACTATATATAATTTTTCGTCATAGTCAATTAATATTTAGTTTATTAACTAAATAAAAGTAAGTTATAGTTTGAAATAAGCAAGCAGTCAAAAAAGTGGCCTGAAGGTATGTAAATGTTTCTTTGTTTGTGCTAATATATATATTAAAGGTCTCTAATTAATAATAATCAATTTGTATTTGTTTCTCTTATTATTCTCTGAAGGTAAAATCAATTCAATGAAGGTTTAATGAAAGTACAACCAATTCTCTTAAGGTTTTTACATTATTGAAAGTGTGTACACCAAAGGTACCTACACTCAAAAGCATTTATCATCATTGGTTCTGAAGCAAAAGAACACCTATTCATCTCTCCAAGATAATTCAGAGGCTGCCCTTTACCACCACTGAAACCATTCATTTGTAATTAGACATATAATAAAATATATTATATGTCTAAAAGTTTAAGTATATATTTATAAAGTGTATATATATCTACGTATATATACGAGGAGGAGTTGAAAAATAAGTTTCCCTGTCGACTGTGGTCAGAGTTGTGTATGAAAGTCAAAAAATAGAATGAGACATTAAAGATATGACATACCTTTATTTTATTATTCTCGTACGAGTACGTTGAGACATTTGTCATATCGCTTGATAAGCTTCAAAAAGTCCTCCAAGAAAAATTCAGGGCTTTGCATATGGAAGAAGCGTTGAACGGCTATGGGCGAAAGGCGACACAGCAGGAAAACGCGCAAGTCACCGATACACCATTGGGTAGAGGTCGCTGCAAATCAAGCAGATGGCGCTGTTGCAGTGCCTGCGCAAAGCGGAGACCAGCCTCTCATTTGAGCCCCGGTAGGTATGGAGAGAAGGTTTCAGAGAAGCCCTTAAGTTAGGTTTTAAAACTTACAAGGTAATTTTATTTCAACTTATTCCAAATTTTTTTTTTTTTGTAATTTTACTAATTTTTTTTAGACGAAAGAAAAGCCACTCTTGACATTAAAACAAAAGAAAAACCGACTTAAATGGGCTAAAAGTCACATTAATTGGACGAGTGATAAATGGAATAGTGTCCATTGGAGTGATGAGTGTCGTTTTGAAGTTTGTGTTGGAGACAATAGAAGCAGAGTTATTCGTCAGAAAAATGAAGCTTTCAATTCAGATTGTTTAAAAAAGAAAGTAAAATTTCCTGCTTCAGTTATGGTATGGGGTTCAATGTCCGCTAGAGGTGTTGGAAAACTTCACTTCATTGATGGAGTTGTAAACACCAATAAATATTTAGAGATTTTAAAAAAATCGTTACTTCAAACAATGGCAGATGCATTGAAGAATAATAATAATTTTGTGTTCCAACAAGACGGGGCCACCCCGGCCTGCCATACATCAAGAAAATCTTTAAAATGGCTTTCTGATTATAATGTTTCACTTTTGGAGTGGGTGGCAAACAGTCCCGAATTGTCACCAATAGAAACTCTTTGGCACACAATGAAAAAGCTATTACGAATATAACCAGCTAGAAACGTAGTCGAATTAAAACACAAACTTCAAAATATTTGGGATACCTTCACTCAAGATGAGTTTCAAAACTTAATAAGTACGTTGCCCAAAAGAATTCAAGCCGTAATTAAAAATAAAGGCGACGTCACACAGTTTTGGATTTTGTATGTTTTCCTTGTTTTTAACAATTAAAAAATAATTTTAAGTTAAATGTTACGATAAAATGTTTTAAATTGTTTAAAATGTTGTTCCAAATGATAATAAAAATAAATATTTAAATTAAATTTACCGTGAATTAGCATAATTTTATTTAAAAAGAAAAAATATTGGTGGGCCAAGTGAGATGGGACGGGGCTCGTATTTATGATATCGAGCTAAATTCAAGTTATCTATTATATTCAATTATTATATATTATATTATTATATACTATTATTTATTATTATTACTATTATTATATTCAATATTTCTATACCTTTAAAGACTATGAATTTCTATTATTTCAAAATTAATTTCCTTCTTAAATTTATTTTCACTATTAACAATTAGACAAGCAAAATATTTTAATACTTAGTGTTAAGCCAATTTTGTTTTCCATTATTCTCCAATTACAAATACTATTTAGTACAAGTTCTAACCCGTGTCCACAGGGCAGATTTCAATATAATACGAATAGTTTTGGTATTCGTTTGTCGTTTTGTACTTTTTTTAACAATATTATTTAAGTATATAGTAACAGTAATATTTTTTAAAGTAGTCAATAGATATCCTACAAGTTCATATAATAGGTATATATTTTATTTGTTCTAATCTTGTAATTAGATATGAAAAGATAAAAAATTCTTTATTTTACAATTATAATTACAGATGTACATTTTTCATACATGAATATACATTCTTTGTCAAGTTTATTTCTAATGGTGACTTTTTTTTTTTTTTTTTTTTTTTTTTTTTTTTTTTAATGATAATGATGAGAGAAGGAGTTACACCAAAAAGGTGCAACCCCTAAAGGCCTCGGTTGGCCCCTCCATCGTGAAAAGAAGAAGAAAGAATTTTATGGGTTGGGCGGAGGTCGAAGGTATCTGTGGATACGGGTCTTAAATAGCTTAAGGTTATAAGTCGCGGGAAAGATGGTGGCAGGGAGCGAGTTCCAGTCTCTGGAGGTCATAGGAATAAAAGAGTTGGCGAAAGCGCTTGTTCGACATTTATCCAATTTGACAGCGAAGGGGTGCTGAGCGTTAGAAAACCGCGTGTTTCTCGTAAAGAGGGCATTAGGGGGGATAAGAGATTTCAGCTCGACTGAACAGACACCGTGATAGTATCTGTAGTACAGGGAAAGGGCAGAAACTTCGGGTATGCTGCCCACAATTCATCCTCCTTTACAACTTTGTTTAACACTTTGTAGTTCGTTCAATTCACCAAGTAATGAAATAACGAGGAAAAATTTAAAAAACCTCTAAAACCAATTTAAAAAAAAAAAAAAAAACTTGGAAAGAAACTTAAAGGAAAATATAACAAGAGAGCAAAACGAGATTAATAATTATCCAAGATTGATCGATGTATGGTAATTAATGGATTCGTAGGAGTAATTATCCTTTTATGAAACTTCAATGATAATTGCTGAATGTGGTCTTGGAGACTCAATTTCCCAGTTTTCCGCAATTCATTTGCGTTCCAGTTGATAATATTAAAAGAAGAAATGGAAGCTATTAATCTAAAATAGCTACTTCCTCCTCTAGAAGAATTTTGATCCGTTCAGCTCCAGGTTGGGCTTTAGAAAGCGATCGCAAGAGCGCTAAACATTTACCAATTATAACAATGAAAATGCTTCGGGCTCAAAAATAGCTGATTCTTATGTATTTCCACCTGCTGAATTCAAAAATCACCATAAAGATTACCGATTAGCTCTTGTTTTGGAGATATAATCGATCAAAACGGTGAAAAAGACCATTTTGACTTATTTTCGAGTTCCGTTAGATATTAAACAACAATATTTGAGATCACAATATTTTGTTGAACTAATAGAAAACAGCTTCCTCTTGGATTTACAAATTACCACTTGTTTGTAGCTCAATTAGAACTCGAGTTATAACTAAAAAACTAAAACTACGTGATTATAAAGGATAATAAACATTAATAAAGTCTGAATTCGTGGTCAAAGGAGGAAGTGAGAGCGGTTATCCGCTATGAATTGGCACGTGGAGTATCAGGAACAGAAATTCATAACCGCCTCGTGGAAGTCTATGGGTATGGTAAGTCTATGGAAGTCTATTCGGAAAAAGCGGCCTGGCCTTCTCACATCTGGCGTTCTGCTGTTGGATGACAATGCCAGACCACATTCGGCGAGAGCAACGCAAAACCATATTGCAACTCTTGGTTGGGAGCGCCTACACCATCCGCCATACAGTCCTGATCTCGCACCAAGCGACTTCCATCTGTTTCCGGCTTTGAAGACAAATCTCGGGGGAAGGCGCTTTGGAAGCAATACGGAAGTGAAACAAGCCGTTCAACGCTTCTTCCGTATGCAAAGCCCTGATTTTTTCCTGGAGGGCTTTTTGAAGCTTATTAAGCGATATGACAAATGTCTCAATGTACTTGGTACCTATGTGGAAAAATAAAGGTTTGTTATATCTTTAATGTCTCATTCTATTTTTTGACTTTCATACACAACTCTGACCACAGTCGACAGGGGAAACTTATTTTTCAACTCCTCCTCGTACAATCTAAGTTAATTTTCTTTTGTTTTTATTAACAACACATTCATTATTTTATATTAAAAAATATAGTTTTTGTTAAAGAGAACTTTATCTTTCATTTCTTTCCTATAGACATCCATCCTTAAAGATACTAATTTTGAGCTTAAGAGTTCGAACAGGTATATATATGTTAAAAAGAACTTAGCGTCCCTATCGAAGCTATAATTTGATATCGATTGTTTAGTGGAATAGATTTACAACCTATTCGCTGCGAGCCTTACAACCTCGTTGTTAAGCTAAACAATAGATATAAACCCGGTCCTACGTTTTTCTCTATATCTTTCTCAAATTTTTTTTTTTTTTTTTTTTTTTTTTTAATGCAATCGAATGCAAGAAGGGGTGCACCAGTAAAGGTGTAGCCCCTATGGATCTCGAAAGACCCTTGCATTACCGAAGAGAAGGGAAAGTTGATTAAGTGAGAGGGTGTAGACGTAGGTGTCTATGCACCCTGGTTTTGAAGGTTTGAAGATCATAGGTGCTGGGAAAGATAGAGGCTGGGAGAGAGTTCCAGTTCCTTGAAGTCATGGGGATATATGTATTCGCGAATGAAGTGGTCCGGCACTTTTCCAATTTGACCGCAAAAGAGTGTTGGGAGTCGGCAAAACGTGTGCTGCGTGCAAAGTATGCTTTGGGGGGAATTATTGATTTTATCTCATCAGAGCACCTGCCGTGATAGTATCTATAGAAAAGGGAAAGGGCAGAGACATCTCTTCGATGAGCCAACGAGTCGAGGGAGTCGGTGAGGGTAGAATCGTCAATTAGCCTGACGGCTCGTTTCTGAATTGCATCAAGGGTAGCAAGAGAATATTTTGAGGCTCCTCTCCACAGATGAGAGCAGTATTCGAGATAGGGGCGGATTTGGGCCTTGTAGATGGTGAGAAGTTGTGGGGGTTTGTAAAATCGCTTGGACCTGAATAAGAAGCCAATCTTCCTTGCTGCAGATTTCGCCACAGAGGAGATGTGTTCATTCCAAGACAGGTCAGATGCGACAGAGACGCCCAACATGGATAGGCTGTCACACATTTTCAGGGTATTCGAATCGAAGTGAATATCAATTGTGGGAAAGCGCTCAGTAAAATTTTACATCCCCCATTTAACCATTTTTTTGTTCCTTGCGAGCCTCATACTTTTAAAAGACCATACTATAACCAGTAAGAAAATAATGTGTACAAAATTTGAGGTCGATCGGACAATCCTTTGAGGTGGCGCATCTCATTTGAAAATCTCAAATTTTAAAAATTTCACTTTATTCCGTTACTATATTTTGTTATGCGTCGTTAAATTGAAACAGATAATAAAAAAATTGATGGCAATGTAATTAATAAACATTATTTTGTGAAATCCCGCCCCTACCTTCCTTATTCAGTCATTATTAAAACACATACAGCAAATGAAAATAAAAAAAATCAAGTGAAGTGAATATTATGGAGCGTTGCCTACCTCCTAGGCGTACATCGAGAAAATATGAAAATGTAGCGATTCTACGCTATAATATCATTAATTATATATTTAAATATATTAATATTATTAATCAATCAATTTATATTAATAATATATTAATATTTTATTCTTAAAACACGTCTTTTTCTCTCTTCTCTCTGAACTCTAAACTCTCTCTGAATGCCAAATGTGTAAGATTTATTTGTGTCATATTAGTGTAATAAAAGTAAAAAAAATGTTATCTGGGGGCACGGCTGTGCCCCGGACAAGTTCGATTCGAGCGGGGATGTGTGCACTGCCAGACTATCCTTTACAGGAAACAACTCAGGCCATTTTGACGCCTCTGTAACTTCGTAATGGAAACCTCAATATGGCTGAAATTTTTTCCAGAATACTGGTCCATAAGCTTAACTAAATTACAAAATTTCATATTTCTACTGTTTATACCATCCAAGTTACAAGAAGCCAAAGATAGGCTTTTTCGTCACTCACTCACTCACTCACTCACTGACTGACTCACTCATCAAAATTCTAGAGTACTTCCGCTAACCCTAGAAAGCTGAAATTTGGCAGGATGGTAGAGTTTGGGGTACAATTAATGAGAAAAATCCAAAAATCGGGTTGGGTCCCACCCCGGACGAAAGAGGTGGTACCTTTTTTAATCGATTTCAAAAAAGGAGGAGGTTATGTTACCTGATTTCTTCCCCAATTGTTAACCGATTTTGATGATTTTTTTTTTTTGCATTTGGTTCAGTATAGTACCCGATTGGTCCAGTTTGTTTTCATTGGTATTGGACCTTTTTTGTTCTGTTTGCTCAGGCATAACTTCTTTGTTTATGAACCGATTTGAATGATTCTTTCTGCGTTTGGATCAGCATAGCTCCAGGATAGTCAAGATACCTATTTATTTATTTATTTTATGTATGTTCAACGAGAACTTTTTGTCACGTGGACCAATTTCGATGATTCTTTTTTTATTGGAAAGGGGTACCTTAGGGGTGGTCCCATATTAATTTGGTCAAGTTCTGATGATATGATCAATGACGAAATTCTCCAATTCTTATGAGCAAATAATCGAAATTATAATAAATAAAATCTTTTATAAAAAAATCTTAAAACAATCATTTAATTATAATATTTTAGTTTGATCTTTGTAATGTTGTATCAAGAGGCGAGTGTGGTTCAGTGGTCATAGTGTCGGGCCGCTGTCCTGAAGTATGCTGGTTCGAGACTGAGTATTTGCAGCAGCCTTCTCTTGGAAAGCAATGGCAAACTGCCAAGAGTATAATTGCCTAGTCAACATCCCCAAACTAGCCGTTCGGAACCGGCGTTAAAAAGTAGGTCCCGTATATCTATGTAAAACAGCTAAACAGACTCAATAGAGGTGCCGAAACGTCAGGAGACCTGATATGGCACTTAAACCTGGAAGAATGCGTTGTATCAAGAGGCGACTGTGGGTCAGTGGTCAGAGTGTCGGACCGCTGTCCTGAAGTATGCTGGTTCGCGACTGAGTCTCGGCAGATATTTGCAGTCGCCTCCTCTTGGAAAGCAATGGCAAACTACCAAGAGTATAATTGCCTAGTCAACCTCTCCAAACTAGCCGTTCGGAACCGGCGTTACAAAGTAGGTATATCTATGTAAAACAGCTAAACACACTCAATAGAGGTGCCGAAACGTCAGGGAGACCTGATATGGCACTTAAAGAAGAATGTTGTATCGAATCTTTTTTATCACTCCAAAGGGAAATAAATGTTTTTTTTTCAAATCCAAAAGTACTAATATTCCATTTCTTCTTTTTTGTAATTCCTTCTCTTTCGTGATTATTACCGGCTTGCTATCTATTGCAAGATTCGCCACGTGTGTGCTCAGCTAAAGTAATCATTTGATTTTTACCACGCTTCGATTTTTCTTTTTACCGTCCTCTGGGAATGTACTCAGTAAAAATAATAAATCATTATTAGTATCAATATCGAAATGCATGACACGCTTCTCGTACTTTTTTCTTTATTCTTAACTAGCAAGAGATAACTCATCATCTGGAGGAGAGTAATTCCCTCCTCTCTCTCTCACCCACCACCACCACGTTTGTACATAAACCAGGACGGAACTTGGGCATAATTGCCACTCGACTCGTCTTATCCATATTTGATGTCTCCTACACTAGAGATTGCCTAATTATTTATTTAGTGGCATCTTTTGATGGCCTACCCTCAAACTGATGGCGAATTGAGTTTTTCGTTACGTTACCCCCGTAAGGAAAGGGGATTCGAATTATTTTTGTTATTATGACTCGAATTAATGCCCAACCGCCTCCCTTAAAGCTTTTGTTCCGTAAAGCGCGTTTGCCACATTTACACAAAACGCATTATACTCTTTTCTTGGCAATTTCTTTTTCTCTCGGGAGATTTGCCCTCACCCTCATTCCTTTCTTTTTTTATTATTATTATGATTATTTGAATTATACTTTCTCTGTCTCTGACAAGCCGAATGGCTGCCAAAAGGCGCAGTATAGGGGTGGGCACGCCAGGGGTGTTATATTGTCCGAGTAATGGCGTCATTTTCGGGCAGGGGGTGAAAATGAAATCTCTCGCCAGAAAGATCCCAGCTTCATATGAAAAAAAACGAAATCGTCGTTTTAAGATAAATTCGTTTCTTTAAAAAATGTTTCTAGCGTGTTTAGAGCACACCAAACATATAACTCGCATTAATAATAAACCAATTTTAAAATAAAATAATTAAATTGAAAGTAAATTTATTAGGTAATTAAAATTTGAATTTTTTGTGAAATCACATATCTATCTATCTACTTATTAAACGATCAAAAATTGTTTATATATTTGTATCTTAGTTCTATTTTGAAAACGGCTCTACCGATTTTGATAAAACCAACTCTATTTTGAGGATGAGAAAACAATCTGGCTAGGTCTGGACCTCGACAAATTTAATCTTAATTGATCTTTTCTTAATTAAATTAATTATTGATAGATGAAAATCTCAATAAAAAAGTTTGTTTACATTTTTTTCAATTATCTTTTATTTGTTAATTGGTTTTTTAATTTCAAAACCCACTAATAGGTTATAGCAAATATTAATATATTATATTAAAATTAGGAATTTTTTGTTTGTTTTTAATTAGCAGGTGTCTAAATCATAACATTACAGGTGTGTTTACAAATAAAGTGGTTGAAGTGGATTTTTTTATAAAACTTGTTTTATAATGTTTATCAATATGAACGAATGTGGGCAAATTGGTGTACAAGTAAACAAATATACACATAATACGTGGACCTCTAGAAAGCTAGAAATGCAAAAACTGGTTGCGGGGTGGGGTGGATGTGGAGGTGCTATTTAATTAGTACCTGGAGCCACAGAGCGATGCTCGGTAATTTTTGATTCAGTTAAGAGAGATTTATTAATATTATTTTTAATATATAACTAAATATATCTAAACTTCTTGAGGATACAAATTCTCATTTGTGATATAATTTTTAACTCTGAATATTTATTTAATAATAATTGTTGAACAAAAGAATAATGTTATATATTCTAATAATTTAGATGAAAATTTTTTTTACCATCTTTAAATTGTTTCCAAGGTATGACATATGTTGTTAATTTTAAGTTGTTGTCTGTGTGATAATAAATTTTCATTGTATAAAAATTGTGTAATGATGAAATGTTTTAGGCTGATGAAGACATAATAGAAAATGTCGAAACGTTCCTGGTAACAATAAAATAAAATAAAGAAAAATAAATGATAAAAATGAGTTTTTTTTTGTCAAAAAAATAAAATAAAACCAACACCTATTTAAATGAGAATTTGTATCCTCAAGAAGTTTAGTTATATTTAGTTAAGTGATAAGAGTAAATAAATATTTTATTTAATATCGATTTACTATGAGTTAAGGATACTGGGTCACTTATTTCACATTAAAATTAAAAAATTAAAAGATATAAATTTTTTTTTCTTTTTCAATATATATATTTCGGGCTATCGACCCATCTTCAGGAAATACAGAAAGTAACTAATTTAACTTATTGAATAACAGGCTATATATATGTTTATTGAGCAGAGAGACAGAATTTATAAAATTATTTTAAAAGGACGCTTTCTCTTAAGCTGTTGTTATAAATTCTGTCTCTCTGTTCAATAAACATATATATAGCCTGTTATTCAATAAGTTAAATTAGTTACTTTCTGTATTTCCTGAAGATGGGTCGATAGCCCGAAATATATATATTGAAAAAGAAAAAAATTTTATATCTTTTAATTTTTTAATTTTAATGTGAAATAAGTGACCCAGTATCCTTAACTCATAGTAAATCCATATTAAATAAAATATTTATTTACTCTTATCTTTATTAAAGATGTTTCACCTTGCACCAACACCACAATCTCTACTGATTATTATATTTAGTTATATATTAAAATAAAAAATTCTCAAAAACTAATAAAGAAATTAATTATTTTTAATTTTAAATTCAGTTAAAAAGGTCGATTTTTAATCGCAGCCAAAATAAAATAAAATTTAATTTATATTTTTACCAACGTTTACCCTCGCTATGGCCATCATCAAGACATATCACTGGTTACAAAGTTTTGAATGTATTTTGGAGGTTGTTTCGTTGATCCTTTTAAATCCTGAAGAAAGAGGCACGATTCTTCGAATTGTCGGATTTTTAAGAGAATGAAATTGATATTCTAATAAATTATTTTATAGAAAAATACCTTTAATTATTTAAATTGGCAAATTCTAATATATAAAAATATTTGTAATGATCTATTAGTGGAATTTAAAATAAAAATACCAATTAATTTTATGAAAAGATATTTGAAAAAAATGTAATTATAAATTTTTGTTCAAACAAGCATCTGTGAATAATTATATATTTAGTCAAACCTACCTAGTATTTTAAATTTTAAATATGAAAAGCCCTTTTTAATCAGATTAAAGGAGTAAAAAGTGAAAACAATTTTAAGACTTGGTATGCTCTGAGCAAATTTTGGTTATTTGGCAATATCTGTTTGAGTTAGAAAGCTGAAACTTAGCACAAAGTACACAGCTTATTAGAAACTGTTATATGTAACTGATAATGAAGCTGTTGAAGCTTTTATTTTTGTGATTAATTTTATTAAGATTTGAAATATTATTAAAATCACACATAATTAATTATAATTATTTATTGAGCACAAAAAATAATATAATAAAATTATGACGTTTCGATCGACTTATTCTGAAGTATGAGCACCCATTCCGATTTTAGATTAACTGAAATTACCACGTATTATACCTGGTTTCATCTCATTAGCTACATCATTCTAGCATAATAATAAATTTCTGCATTTTCAATCAAGAAACTATGAAAAGCTAGGAAGTCCAAAAGGCAAGCACTATTTTTTCTAAAATAGAATTAAAAATAATCTTTTTACTTTACCATATAGGGCATGGTCAACTATTGTAATCGTGCATGAAAAAAGTGTTTTTATTTTTTTCAAAATATCTCAAAAACGGCTAAAACTATTTTGATTAAAAAAATTGAGCGAAACCATGGCATTTCCCTCTACAAAAAACCTTAATAAGTGAACATCGAAAAAATTATATTTTTCGAGATAATAATTGTTTTGTCAAAATGTCTGGTAGTCTGTCTGTTAGTTAGTCTGTGCGTTACCAAATTTTTGTGGACGAGCTAGCTCAAAAACTAGTTTGAATATAGAAACCAAATTTCACACGTAGTTTTGGTCCATTGAGATGAAGAGCTGATTAGATTTTGGTGCATATTGACAGAAAATTAAGGGAGTTGGAGGGGGGATTAAAATTAAAAATCTAGGCCGTTTGAGCAAACTCAACAAAATTTTGTATACATAATCAGTGGGACCCCAGAAGTCTAAAAATGCAAAAACAAACCGCCCAAAATGGGAGGGGGGGTTGTATAGGGTCAAAAAATGAAAATCTTGGCCATTTACCAAACTCAACCAAATTTTGTAAACATAATCAGTGGGACCCCAGAAGACTAAAAATGCAAAAACTAACCGCCCAAAATGGGGGGGGTCAAAAATGAAAATCTAGGCTCTTGTACCAAACTCAACCAAATTTTGTATACATAATCAGTGGGACCCCAGGAGTCTAAAAATGCAAAAACTAGCCCCCCTACCCTACATGATTATTAATAATTTTATTAAGGGCCGCTTGTATGTCGCAAAGTAAATGCTTTTTACCACTAACAAACGGTAGATGGTAAATGGCTCACTGGGACGGCCAATCAGATGACAGGTACTGAAAGTCCCAGTGGCTCCATTTACCATCTACCGTTTGTTAGTGGTAAAAAGCATTTACTTTGTGACATACAACCGGCCCTAAATATTAAATATAAGTGAGGGTCCAGGTTGTATGGTAAAGTCAAGTGGATGGCCACATCAGAACACGTCAGCTTATTTTGTTAAGGGAGAATGGTGTGGGTTCTTGGTGAAACATTTTAAATAAATTAAAGAAAATTTTGAAATTTTTTTTGAAACTTTTTAAAATTTAAAATACTAGGTAGGTTTCACAAAAATAAAAGATCAGATGTTTGTTTGGAGTGGGTGCTTATACTTGAAAATAAGTCGATCGAAACGTCATAATTTTATTGTATTATTTGTTTGTGTTCAATAAATAATTATAATTAATTATGTGTGATTTTAATAAAATTTCAAATCTTAATAAAATTAATCACAAAAATAAAAGCTTCAACAGCTTCATTATCTGTTACATATAACAGTTTCTAATAAGCTATACCTTTGTGGTAAGTTTCAGCTTTCTAGCTCAAACAGATACTGTCAAATAACCAAGCTGAGAGTATACCAAGTCTGAAAATATTTTTTTCTTCTTTAATTTGATTAAAAGGGCTTTGTATATAAGCATTTCAAGGTTTTGAATATCTCTCTGGTATAAAAAGAAAAAAGATAGCACTACAGCGCTTTGTACAATGTGGGTAAGGTAGGAGGGTTTGTGGGTGGGTGGATAGGTTCTTCAAAGGGAGGTGTGAGGACCAAAAGATGAGACGCCCGAGTGATATATCGTCACCCCATACCTACCCCCCAGCTACCCCCCGTCCCGTCCCCCTGTCCCCCGGCCACCCGAGATGCCTATCTGTAGCGACAGAAGACGACGCCTAGGGTTTGTGCTATCTCTCTGGGTTTGCTGCATCGCAATTTAAATAAACAGAATGAAAATACGTTTAAAGGCATGGACGGAGCTTTTGTTTGTCCTCTTTCTTTCTTTCTTTCACCCGGGCTCTTTCAAAATTCGTCGATACTTTTTTCTACGGTTTCTTTCGTTTCCTTCATTTCGGTCAAACAGAGACTCTCTGGTAAATGTAGTGGGTGTTGAGAGAAAAAAATAGAAAAGAAAAATGTGATCTGAATAAATAAACGCCACTTAAATTGTATTAGGTATTGATATTTCAATGGTATTCATAAGAAAATTAATTGACCAGTGGCGCTTCCAAGGTGGAGGTGGGGGAGGGGGCGACACTCCTAATTTACACCTCCTTCCTTTATTTCAATTGGATTAAAAATTTGACACAACTAATAACTCATGACACTTGATAAATACACTAATAAAACCTACTTCAAAATAATTAAATGCAACAAATAAAATAATAAGAACTCAAAAATCAAATAAAATACACTAAAAAGTATAAAATAATTATCTAATTTAGTTACACTTTTTAAAGTCGGTGCCAAACATATACATTTTATGAATCGAACTCGATGGATCTTACTTGGTACGTTTGGCGGGTACGCTCGCTTATATAGTTTGTTTAGCATTGACTTCAAAAAGTGTAACTAAATTAGATAATTATTTTATACCTTTTAGTGCATTTTATTTAATTTTTGAGTTCTTATTATTTTATTTGTTGCATTTAATTTTTTTGAAGTAGGTTTTTTTTTATAAAAATTATTTTTATTTTTCTCTTTTTAGTGATGTTATTAATAGTGACTTAATATAATACCTTGCATGCATCTCGTAAGAGAAAGCGTCAGGCGAATGAATCAGAAAATGATAATAAAATTCAATTAATAAATATAGAAATTCTCTCGAAACGATAGCGGGTTTTAAATGAATGTTTTAATATTTTTTTTATAAAAGATTTGATTTATTATAATTTCGATTATTTGCTCATAAGAATTAAAGATTTACGTTATTTCGTCATTGATCATATCATCAAAACTTGACCAAATTAATATGCGACCACCCCTAAGGTACCACCTTTCCAATAAAAAGAATCATCGAAATCGGTCCACGTGGCAAAAGTTCTCGCTGAACATACATAAAATAAATAAAAATAAATAGTTAGGTATGGTGACTATCTTGGAGCTATACTGATCCAAACGCAGAAAGAATCCAGTTCATATACAAAGAAGTTATGCCTGAACAAACATAACAAAAAAAGTCCAATACCAATGAAATTTATATTTTACCAATCGGAAACTAGACTGAACCCAATGCATAAAAAATCATCAAAATCGGTTCACAATTGGCGAAGAAATCAGGTAACATAGACACAAAAAAATCAGTCGAATTGAGAACCTCCTCCTTTTTTGAAATCGGTTAAAAAGAGATTTTTTACAAATAATGATGTAACTCCTCATCAGCCGTCCAAATAAAGCGGCAGATGTTGTGGCTAATAATTAGAATACATGCATATATGGGCGCCAGAAGATCAGATATCTTCAGAACAGTGGCCAGAGTGTTGGGAGCACCAACAGTGCCCCACAACTGTGCAATGCGATTAACACATTGAAAGGAAAAAAATTAATAAATAAATAAAAGCTTGCCGTACTCCTTCTAGCCTATATCGATGTATGTACTTGATCTTCTAGCTTGCGATAATATTATTATTCCGTGTTTTTTAATAAAAAGAATTTTAATCAATCAAATTGGGAAATTCTAATATATAACAATATTTGGTATAAAGTATTAGTGGGTTTTAAAATTTAAAAACCAATTAATAAATAAAAGATAATTGAAAAAAATGTAAACAAACTATTTTATTGAGATTTTCATCTATCAATAATTACTTTAATTAAGAAAAGATCAATTAAGATGAAATTTGTCGTGGTCCAGACTTAGGCAGATTGTTTTCTCATCCTCAAAAATAGAGTTGGTTTTATCAAAATCGGTAGAGCCGTTTTCAAAATAGAACTAAGATACAAATATATAAACAATTTTTGATCGTTTAATAAAAGTAGATAGATAGATAAATTGTATTTGTTTAATTAAAACTTTGTTCTGAAATTTTATTTTAAGAATAAAAAAAAAACAGGATATTTAACCCTTTTTATATACGCCCTACAACCAGGCGGCTGATTCGTCTGTTCAATACATTTATTATTTAACCGAGGAAATTTTTTATCCATTCTCTTTTATTTAATGAAATTAAATATGCATGAAGTTTTAATTCGCTCCCTTTCATTATTTTTCTATTTAAAAAAAAAAAAATACTGACCCTGGACAGTGGAGAGATTAATTATTTTTGAATAAAAAATATAATTAATTAATTGAAACGAGAGGGTTGAAGAGAAAAGTATTCCTGGGGGGTTCTATAATTAATTCAAAAGGGAAAAAATTAGAAAGGAATTATTTCAAGACAAAAATATATTCCATTTGACCTGTAATTAGACCCGGAGGTCTAATTGAGTTTCAACTTTTCTAAAACTAACAAATCATTTATTAATTTTAATTCTTCTTATTATTAACATTATTAAATCATCATAAACGGTTATAGTAGAAAAGGAATATTTAATTTATTATTAGACAGTAAGTTTTTAAGGATGGTGAGTGAATGAGGATGGGGAGGAGGAGAAAAACCAATCGACTTGATTGGGGAATAATGGAATTGAAATAATTATCGGAAAAGAGGTTTTTTTATCTAATTAGATTTTTCCTCTTATTAAAAACAAGGACTAAAGATGAATAAGGACACTCGATGGTGGAGAAGTAATCTCCGGAATCGAAGCAAAAATACAATGCATACATTAATTAATGTAAAATAATTGGTTTAATAAAATTAATTTTAATTGATGGTGAGTAAGTTTTTAACATATGGGGTGTTAGAAAAGTGGTGGACGGTGGCTTTTCTACCAGGGAATTCTGTCCAACAAAATACCCTTCATTTTCTGAAATTTTCTTTTATTCTTTTATTTATTTATATTGTTTTACGAATTTCATCCAATATCCAACAGCATCATAGAATTCAAATTTTAAGATATTTGTTTTATTTTTGTGAAACCTACCTTGAATTTTGACTTACTTTTATTATTAAAATGTTTCATCTTGAACTGACACCCTAAGAATTTGAAAACTATTTGGAAATGTGTTGACACAAAATTATGAAAAAAATTGTACTAATTCCCTCAATTTCTTGAATCTTATTAAACGAGCAATTCTTTTATATATATAATCGGTTTCTCGAAAACGGCTCTAACGATTTGGATGCTTTCCACGGGTTAGGGGGTTTTTGTGTTTACAATTCGATCTGTCACGGTTTCATCTTCGGCTAAGTTGTTTTTGATGGATTTTTTGTTAATTGAAATAATTATTCACAGGTGGTTGTTTGAATAAAAATTTATAATTACATTTTTATTCAATTTGCTTTTAATAAAATTAATTGTTTTTTTTTTTTATTTTAAATTCCACTAATAAATCATTACAAATATTATTATATATTAGAATTTGCCAATTTAACTAATTAAAGGTATTTTTCTATAAAATAATCTATGAGAATATCAATTTTATTCTCTTAAAGAATCCGACAATTCGAAGGATTATGCCTCCTTCTTCAGGATTTAAAATGGTCAACGAAACAACCTCCCTGTATATTAATATTATTTTTAATTGCAATTACATTCAAAACTTTGTGGCCAGTGATACGTCTTGATGATGGCTATAGCGGGTCAAAAACGTTGGTCAAAATATAAATTAAGTTTAATTTTATTTTATTTTGACTGCGATTAAAAATAGACGTTTTTACCTGAATTAAAAATTAAAAATAATATTAATATATCGATTTTAATTGATTCAAAAAATTACCGATCATCGCTCAGTATTCCAGGTACTATCATAAATAATCCGAAAGCTTGACTTGATATAAAATAATCATTAATTAATCCTGAACTATTATCACATCAATTTCAAAATATATTGATATTTAATTTTAGTGATTACAAATTACAATAAGTACAACATAAGATTTTTATTAAAACAACCACTTTTAATAATTAATTATTTTTTTAATTTTATATCCCACAAAAAGATCATTACAAATATTATTATATATTAGAACGAGCTTTTCGTGCGTGCCGAAGGCACGCCCTCGAAGCTCGGCCCTCCGGGCTGGTGCCCTGGCGGGCAGCGTCTCGGTCCAAAAATTTTATTCCTCTTAAAAAACCACACTCCAAATGTATACCGGTAAACTACCGAAAATACATCGTCTCTTAAAAGTTTCGTTAATGTTTCTTAATTTAAAATGAATTGGAGTCTTTCATTTCAAAATTACAATTATATTTCAAATTTAATGAAAATCGATTGGAGCCATCAGTTTAAAATCCGCGCTGACAATTATATTTCAAATTTGCCTCGTTAATTAATATATATTTAATGTTTCTTAATTTAAAATCTATTGGTGTTTTTTCATTTTCATTCGAGTTCAAATGAATACAATATTATCTCGACACAAAGTCCAAATCAAAAATATATAGTTTTAGTAACAGAAATCAAAATACAAATATTAATGTTGCATTGGTGTAATCGCTAGAGCTGATGCCCATAGTTCAAGAGTTCGTCGGTTCGATTCTAGGCAAGAGGTAATTTTTTTAAAGAAAATTCTCTCAGCGTTGTTACAAATTAATCTAGACAAATATATATAGTATTTGCCAATTTGATTAAATGGTGGTATTTTTTATTGAATATATTAATATTAAAAATATTAATATTAATAGAGTTTTCATTAAATTGAAGGGTTGGTTTTGTCACAAATATAATAAAACAATAATTTTAATAACTATTAGAATTATTTAATTGATAACTATACAGTTTCGGTCACCACTGGTCGACCATCCTCAGTAGTTCTAAAAATTGAAATGAAAACATTTATTTACATTTGTTCTTTTTATAGAGAATTATATAATACAAATTTTTTATTTTTTATTTTTTTTATTTTTACAATAATTTGAAATCATACATACATCTCGTTCAAGAACCGGAATTTGTCATTTCACATGAAACATTCATTCTTAAATCTTCAATTATTGTAAAAATAAAAAAAAAAATTTGTATTATATAATTCTCTATAAAAAGAAAAAATGTAAATAAATGTTTTCATTTCAATTTTTAGAACTACTGAGAATGGTCGACCAGTGGTGACCGAAACTGTATAGTTATCAATTAAATAATTCTAATAGTTATTAAAATTATTGTTTTATTATATTTGTGACAAAACCAACCCTTCAATTTAATGAAAAATTTAAATCAAGTCACTTAAGTTCTGGAAGAAATTTATTAATAGAGTATATTACTTTGAACTAAAGCAAAAAATTACCGAGCAACTCTCGGTGTCCCAGGTACTGTAATTAAACTAAGTATGCATTTTATTATTTTCATACAACATTTTAGTTTTGTTTTATTTATTTTAGACGAAACGCTTTCTTTACATGGACTTATTCTCTTGGTGTTTTCTTTGTAGATGGCTCAACTTAGCCAAATAAAGATGGTGGATGATATAAATTTAATAATACGACATCCTATCGATTATCTAAGAGAGGCGATGAAGAGGAAGATAAAAGAAAAATATAGAATTGGATGCAGAGGGCGAGCAACATATAACAAACGACTTCTTTTCGATTCCCTTTCAACATCTCTTTCTTTTATTTCTTATACCATATAAACAACGACTCTGCTAGGTTGAATACGCTGGTTCTCATCTGATCATGATAATTAAGCAGTAGCAGAATATATTTGCTTAAGAAACCACCCTCTGGGAGTATCTTTACTCTGCCTACTCCCAGGTAACCACAATATCCTAAGAATATTCTAAGGATATTCTAAGGACATTTAAATCTTCTTAGAATATTCTGAGGATATTGTGTGTTACCTGGGTCTACACCAACGATTCTTAATAGGGGGTCCCGAAAATATTAGAATTTTTTAAGTTTTTATCTTCACAAATAAAAATGACGTGTTCTGATGTGGCCATCCACTTGACTTTACCATACAATCTGGCCCCATCAATTATATTTAATAAAATTATTTATAATCATGTAGGGGAGGGGGTTAGTTTTTGCATTTTTAGACTCCTGGGGTCCACTGATTATGTATACAAAATTTGGTTGAGTTTGGTACAAGAGCCTAAATTTTCATTTTTTGACCCCCCCCCCCATTTTGGGCGGTTAGTTTTTGCATTTTTAGACTTCTAGGGGCCCACTGATTATGTATACAAAATTTGGTTGAGTTTGGTACAAGAGCCTAAATTTTCATTTTTTGACCCCCCCCCCCCCCCCTCATTTTGGGCGGTTAGTTTTTGCATTTTTAGACTTCTGGGGTCCCACTGATTATGTATACAAAATTTGGTTGAGTTTGGTCAAATGGACTAGATTTTTAATTTTTAACCCCTTTCCACCCCCTGATATGCATCAAAATCTAATCAGCTCTTAATCTCAATGGACCAAAACTACGTGTGAAATTTGGATTCGATATTTACATTAGTTTTTGAGCTAGGTCGTTCACAAAATTTCAGACTAACTAACAACCAGACAGACAGACAGACTAACTAACAGACATTTTGACAAAACAGTTATTATCTCGAAAAATATAATTTTTTCGATGTTCACTTATTAGGGCTTTTTGGTAGACCGAAATGCCATGGTTTCGCTCAATTTTTTTAGTCAAAATTGTTTCAGTCGTTTTTGAGATATTTCGAAAAAAGAAGGAAAAAAAAACACTTTTTTCATTCACGATTACAATACTTGACCATACCCTGTATGGTAACGTAAAAATATGTTACTAATTTCTATAAGTGATAGATTTGGAGCATTCCACGCCAAATCGGATGGTTTGAAAAAATTTAATTTTTTATTTCCTTCATTTTTTTGAGATTTTTTAGTACCCATCTAAAAACTCTTCCTGGTAAATTTTGAAATTTTTTTGATCACCGGTTTAAAAGATATCGAATTTCGGTTATTCGCTCATAACTTCTTTAAAAATGGTGCAAATTCAAAAAAAAAAAAAAAATTTGAAGACAGAATTAAAATGGTCTTAATTTATGCGGTGAATATGGAAGAAGTGTTAGGGTCTTCCATTGAAATGAATGCCTAGTGTTTTCCTTATAGGAATACACCCTCACAAGCTTCATTTTATTGTATTATATAATCTGTTTAAAAAAACAAAACAAAAAAAAAACAGGAAATGTAAAGGCTACGAAGAAAATAAGGAAATTGGAACAGGAATTCATCCAGAAGACTTGTAATACACTCTGGAATGTCTCAGAACAGTGTCGAAAAATTATTTAATTATTAATTATTATTAAATTATTTATTTAATTATTAATTAATATTAAATTATTTATTTAATTATTAAATTATTTATTTAATAATTACATATTTGATCATTATTATTTGATAATTAAGTTAAATAATTGATAAAAATAATTATAAAGAATTGATAGAGATTTTCTTTAGGAGACGGACTGGTATAAATATGCAATTGGATGTTGATGAAAGCAGTCCACGGTGGTTGTAAAAAATAAGACTATAGAGGTTTTATTATTTTACATTTATTTGTTAAACCGACGTTTCGGAGATTTATTCTCTCCTTCTTCAGGGTAACAAAAGTCAATGAAAGTAGTTCAAAAAATAGTTACTTTCTGTCTCCTTTGACAATGCCAAAAAAACATTATAAAAATTCTTTTTCATCTCGAATAGAAAACAATTCTATTCGAGATGAAAAAGAATTTTTATAATGTTTTTTTGGCATTGTCAAAGGAGACAGAAAGTAACTATTTTTTGAACTACTTTCATTGACTTTTTGTTACCCTGAAGAAGGAGAGAATAAATCTCCGAAACGTCGGTTTAACAAATAAATGTAAAATAATAAAACCTCTATAGTCTTATTTTTTACAACCACCGTGGACTGCTTTCATCAAAATCCAATTGCATTATAAAGAATTTTTTTGAGATCTAATTGATTCATGTATTTTGTTTATTTGATGTCATATAAGTAAAAGTTGTTGAGGTTTTTTTGTAGATTAAGTAGACGTATAGAAAAATATAGGGTTCTATTTAAAAAACAGAAATTGACATTGAAATTCCCTTGAAAGCTTGTTCTAAGTCGACAAACAATAGCGTACTTTAGTTTCCCCCTCGATATAAACAAACTTTTATTTGAAACTTTTTTCCATATATGCAGTGTTTTTGAGTTATAAGACTGTCTCAAAATAAAAAAAACTCACCTATACTAAGACCCCATATTAAAATTGACCTTAAATTATTTTTATTCTAAATTTATAAATGTGAGGGTCGAAACATTATGCCAGGTTGAAATTTAGAAAAAAATCTTTCATCTAGTTTCCACTTTTTATAATTTTTCCTTTAATTTTTGTTATTTCGGTTTGTTAAAATCACACTATATTTTTTAAAGTAATTTCCGTTAAAATTTATTTTATTCTTTCTTATATGTATTTTCCTAATGGTTATGCCACCCCATGAAAATTAAAATCCTCCAACGAACGGGCGCAAGGGGTTTCCTCTAAATTAAATATCCATCCGAGCAGAATCAACAGAGTTCGTTATTAATACCACTATTATTATTATTATGATTATGAATAAGATGATGATTCCCCCTTTATAAAATGATTTTTACACCCGTTGTTACATTAAGTTTCCCGTTGGTTTCATCAGAGCCCGAAAGAAACCATAAAATAAAATAATTTTCCGGTTGGATGAAAAAGATTTTCACATCTCAAGTGGCTTTTAGAGAACTAGAGGGGTCTCTATGAGCTAAATACATATGTTACAAGAACCAACGGCCTCGATTATTTTTAGGGTTCTCTCTGCCAAAAATAGTAGAAATTGAAATCCTTATTGTTAGACTTCATTGTCTGTCTGTGTTGTTTGTCACAGATCTGTAGCTTTTAAATAATTAAACCTATAAACTATCATACTCACTAGCTGCGAAGCTAAATGGGCTAAAAGTCACAGATACAAACCCCAGATACAAACAATTTTTTGACTACCTCCTTGAGTGCCATTGCAATATCCTGAAAGAATTTCCATCTTCTGAAATATCTTTCCTAGGTGACTTTAACGTCCACAACAAAAATTGGCTAAAATTTTCTAGCCATAATTCCCCCGCAGGCTCCGACGCTGAAATCTTCTCTACGGCGTGTGGCCTCACACAAATTATTAACGGCCCCACAAGAATCCCAGACAAAGCCAATGAAAAATCCAATCTTCTCGATCTTTTCATCACTTCACACCCTTCGTCCTATGAAGCAAAAATTTCGGCCCCTTTAGGTAAATCTGACCACAATCTGATAAAAATTAAAACCTCCGCCAATTTGCCAAAACCCCCGTCACCCCACTCCAACCCCAGAAAAATATGGCTAGTCGATAACGATAACATTAATTGGAATGACATGCGTAACTTTTTTGCCGCTTACCAGTGGAATGAACTCTGCATCAGAGATAAAAACGCTTCAGAATTCGCAGACGCCCTTAACGAGGCAATTCAAATAGGCTTAGAAACCTATATCCCCTCAAAATTGATTAAAGGGAACAAGGATTCTAAGCCTTGGTTTGGTAGACAATGCGCAGATTCCGTCCGTGAAAAAAACAAATCTTTTCAGAAATGGCAACTTTCACAGCTAGAATGTGACCGAGTTGCATTTACCAAGTCGCGAAGCTCATGCAAAAAAATCATCTCTGAGGCAAAGAAATCATTCGACCAGAGGATAGCTGACCGTCTCGCATCTTGCCCCAATGGAAAACGGGCCTTTTTCTCGTTACACAAGGCAATAAATAGAAATTTCGCGTCCCCCTCACTTCCGCCCCTCTTTCACCCAAATGGTTCAGTAGCCACGACCCCCGCTGAAAAAGCCGAATCACTAGCATCCTATTTCGCAACTAACTCCACTTTAGATGACAAAGGGCTTAACCCGCCCACTTATACCCCCCAAACCAACCTCATGGGCAAAATAATTTTCAGGCCCCAAATAATCATAAAAGCCATTAATAAATTAAATTCCAAATCCGCCGCAGGCCCGGATAACATCCCACCAATTCTCATTAAAAAATGCGCCCCTGAACTTGCCCCTATCTTATCCAAGCTATTCCAACTCTCTTACGAGTAGGGCATATTCCCCAAAAGCTGGAAAATAGCCAGAATAACACCTATTCCTAAAAAAGGAGACACATCACAAATCTCTAATTACAGGCCTATCTCGATCACCTCTGTTCTTTCCAAATTAATGGAATTAGTCATAAACCAACACGTCCTTCATCACTTAGAAAACAATAAATTAATTCACGATAGGCAATATGGATTCAGACAAAATCGTTCCACAGGCGACATCTTAACCTATGTCACCCACACCTTGAACAATACTCTAGAGGCCGGAAAAGAAACCCTCGCTGTAGCCCTTGATATCTCCAAAGCTTTTGACCAGGTTTGGCACAAAAATCTTCTTGCCAAACTACCAGCCTTTGGATTCACACCAACACTTCGCAAATGGATTGAAAGCTTTCTGACAAACCGAAGTATAAAAGTTGTGGTGGATGGAACATCTTCTGAATCGTTCTCCACAAACTCTGGTGTTCCCCAAGGCTCTGTAATCTCCTCCACACTCTTCCTTATTTATATAAACGACCTTATTGATCAAACGGCAAACCCCACTCATTGTTACGCCGACGATAGCACTCTACACGGCAAACCCTCTCTCCCGAATAATCGAATCAATATTGCCTCCTCAATTACTCTCGACCTAGACAAACTGAATAAATGGGGCTCTCAAAATTTAGTTAACTTCAATTCAAACAAGACTCAATGTTGTCTAATTTCTAGGCGCGAAAATAAAGATTTCCCTGATATTCACTTCGATTCGAATACCCTGAAAATGTGTGACAGCCTATCCATGTTGGGCGTCTCTGTCGCATCTGACCTGTCTTGGAATGAACACATCTCCTCTGTGGCGAAATCTGCAGCAAGGAAGATTGGCTTCTTATTCAGGTCCAAGCGATTTTACAAACCCCCACAACTTCTCACCATCTACAAGGCCCAAATCCGCCCCTGTCTCGAATACGGCTCTCATCTGTGGAGAGGAGCCTCAAAAATATTCTCTTGCTACCCTTGATGCAATTCAGAAACGAGCCGTCAGGCTAATTGACGATTCTACCCTCACCGACTCCCTCGACTCGCTGGCTCATCGAAGAGATGTCTCCGCCCTTTCCCTTTTCTATAGATACTATCACGGCAGGTGCTCTGATGAGATAAAATCAATAATTCCCCCCAAAGCATGCTTTGCACGCAGCACACGTTTTGCCGACTCCCAACACTCTTTCGCGGTCAAATTAGAAAAGTGCCGGACCACTTCATTCGCGAATTCATATATCCCCATGACTTCAAGGAACTGGAACTCTCTCCCAGCCTCTATCTTTCCCAGCACCTATGATCTTCAAACCTTCAAAACCAGGGTGCATAGACACCTACGTCTACACCCTCTCACTTAAACAACTTTCCCTTCTCTTCGGTAATGCAAGGGTCTTTCGAGATCCATAGGGGCTACATCTTTACTGGTGCACCCCTTCTTGCATTCGATTGCATTAAAAAAAAAAAAAAAAAAATTGGTCGAGTGATGAATGGAATAGTGTCCATTGGAGTGATGAGTCTGGTTTTGAAGTTTGTGTTGGGGACAATCGAATCAGAGTTATTCGTCAGAAAAATGAAGCTTTCAATTCAGATTGTTTAAAAAATAAAATAAAATTTCCTGCTTCAGTTATGGTATGGGGTTCAATGTCTGCTAGAGGTGTTGGAAAACTTCACTTCATTGATGGAATTGTAAACACCAATAAATATTTAGAGATTAAAAAAAAAATCGTTACTTCCAACAATGGCAGATGCATTGCAGAATAATAATAATTTTGTGTTCCAACAAGACGGGGGCGGCCTGCCATACATCAAGAAAATCTTTAAAATGGCTTTCTGATCATAATGTTCCACTTTTGGAGTGGGTGACAAACAGTCCCGACTTGTCACCAATAGAAACTCTTTGGCACACAATGAAAAAGCTATTACGAATACAACTAGCTAGAAACGTAGTCGAATTAAAACACAAACTTCAAAATATTTGAGATACTTTCACTCAAGATGAGTGTCAAAACTTAATAAGTACGTTGCCCAAAAGAATTCAAGCCGAAATTAAAAATAAAGGCGACGTCACACAGTGGTAAACATTTTGTATTTTGTATGTTTTCCTTGTTTTTAACAATTAAAAAATAATTTTAAGTTTTTTTTTTGTTTTTTTTTTGGCTTTTCGGCCTTTCTAGCCATAAGCCATTTACGATACTAATTATTTTATTCAAATTTGTCTCTACCTCGGGGGTCAGATTTTAGCCGGATGCCTCGAGTCGGATTCGAACTCGGGTCCTCTTGGTTAGCTGGCTGACATGCTACCGCCTAGCCTACCCGACCCCCCAAATTTTAAGTTAAATGTTACAATAAAATGTTTTAAATTGTTTAAAATGTTGTTCCAAATGATAATAAAAATAAATATTTAAATTAAATTTACCGTGAAATAGCATAATTTTATTTAAAAAGAAAAAATATTGGTGGGGTAATTGAGATGGGACGGGGCTCGTAGTCTCGTTATACTTAAATAAATTAAAAATTTATTTTTACAGCAGAAGACACACTCTTTTATTGTCTTCTTCAATTTATAAAAATTCTGCTATTCTCACTTATAATTACACGAGAGCTATTTTTTGCCGAAGTAAACTTGACATTTTAATGAGAATTTTGTTGCATGGCAATTTTTCTGGTAGTTTTTTGAGTTAAATTGCCGAAAGGCAACAAAACTCGAATTATAAAATATCAAGTTTACTTCGACCCAAAAAAAAGCTTGAGTGTAATTCGGTAAGACAATTTAATGAATCAATACGTAAATCACAAAATTAACAAAATTAAGACATAAATTAGTTTATTTAATTTAGAGGAAAAGTACAATTGTTAAAAATACAATTCTTATAAACAACTTTTTTTCCACACAAAACAGCGTAAACTGTCTCCATATTGATGTAGTTGAATTCACAGTATTCTGAGGCACATTTTTGTTGATAGCTTTTTCAATTTCTCCAGTCGAAGACTCTCCAAATCTCGACATTTTCATACAATGCAAGTTTGACATAAAATTGTTTACAATGTTGGTTGTCATGTCAGTGTTGCTAGACACCGATGATGCAGGCCTACTAGAATCTTAAAGCTAGGTTCGGTTTTGTCGCTGGAAAAGTTAGGGTAAACTTTTTTCTCTGTCATAGTGACAAAAACACCGTTGCTTATGGGACTTTTAGTGTATGAATTAAATTGTCGGCAAAAAGAAACTTTCAATTTAAATAATTTTCAAATTACTAAGAGAGCCTACAAAAAGTTTTCTCATATTCCTCCTATTTTATGTTTAAAATAGTGTATTGGTGAAACTATATTACTTGTCGTGGATTGATTTGTGGATTCTAACTGCCAAATAACTTGCACGTTGATGACCTTTTCTATTTTAGAAACGACAGAGGTGATCGTCTGGTTGATTGTCACAGTATTCTATAACAAATTAATTATTATATGTAAATGTAGAGTGTCTCTTTTGCTTGGAATTGATGAGTTAAGAAAAAAAAACCCATTTAAATTTGCAACTGACTCTCTTCATTCATCCGTAATAGAGATTGTTACCATTAATAAGCCCTATTATATCAGTTTGAATACAAGTTGACTTTTTAATGGTTAGGAAGGTGAATAATTTCCCAGGATCATGAGGGGAGGCGGTCAAAAAGGTGAGAGAATGGATCAAATACCTCCGGGGGTCAGTAACGAATCTACATGCGGAACAATCGACAATCCGACAAAGGGATTTCGGATTGACAAAAGCACCCCACTGCCTCTTGTTCTTGTAGCCAAGCAGAAAGAAATTTGCCCCAAATGGGGTATTAAAAATGTTGCCGTTCAATAGATAAACTTTTTCCCTTTTTGGGGGAAAAAATAAATAACATTTTACCGAGAATAGCAGAGTTTGTTCATTTTTAATCCAAATGTAAAGCTTAATAGCCCGTGGCGTTAGCGTAAAATATTTCACTTCCGGCAACCAGTTTGAAATTACACTTTTATACAATAAATTAACAATTTAACAAAACTAAAATACTAATTTATAGTCTTAATTATTTTTATAGAGAAAAGTTTGCGGAATTTAACATAATGTAATGTATTTATTTTTTATTATATTTATATTATTTCATTTAAATTGAGTAGGTAAACAATTATTTTTATAGAGAAATGATTGCGGAATTTAACAGAACAAAAGTCACATTAATAGATAGATAGATACATACAAGTGAAGCTAATATAAAGTATGTAACAATATAATACAATCTATTAGACATTTAATCGTATTGTGAGCAATTTCTTTTGATATCCCTCACACTACATGAAAAGAAGTCTAATTGTGAGGAGTTTGCTTCAAGCATCACTCTATTCAGCCCTGTATTTTTTGAATAATTAGTATTACAAATGGGGATAAAAAAGGTTTCGACAATGCGACTGTAATATTGAGGTACTTTAAAATTAATATATTGGAGAATTTCACAACAATCAATCAGACCATTCAACAGATTGCGGAGGAATATCAAGTCATTTTGTAGTCTACGGGATGACAAACTTTGGATATTTAGTTCGGTTCTTAAGAGTCTAGAAGAGGGATAGTTATATGGGGTTAGAGAGTTATTAGATGATGAGAATTTATATGATATAATTTTTAAAAATTTATTTTGCACTCTTTCAATTTGGTCAATTTGATGTTGGACATGCGGTGGCCAAATTAAACTGCAGTATTCCAGCTTGCTTCTTACTATGGAGTTAAATAGTATTTTTAGACAGTTGGAATTTTTGAAATTTTTTGTATTTCTATATATAAATCCCAGAAGTTTAAAAGACTGACCACAAATATTTTTTATATGAAGAGAAAAAGAGAGAGAAGACTCGAAGGTAACTCCCAAATCGTATATGTGATCATCCTGCCAAAGAAAGCTACCACCTTTTGTACAGTACTTATAGAGGTAAAGGTGGTAATATGAGCATCCATTTACATTTTTATTAAAAAAATAATAATTTGAATGATTTAAATTAATTTATTCGTGTAAACTTTAACTAAGAGGCGACTGTGGATCACTGGTTAGAGTGTCGGACTTCTGGCCTATATTACGCTGGTTCGAGACTGACTCTCGGCAGATATTTGCAGTCGCCTCCTCTTGGAAAGCAATGGCAACCTACCAAGAGTATAATTGCCTAATAACCTTCCAAACTAGCCGTTCTAAACCGGCGTTAAAAAGTAGGTCCCGTATATCTGTGTAAAAACAGTTAAACACACTCAGCTCAGGTATATGTGGAGAGGAGCCGTCAGGGAGACCCTGATATGGCACTTAAAGAAGAAGATACTTTAACTACAACATTTGAGGAAAATATCTAAAAAATATTAACTTAAATAAACAGAAAGTGAAAAATAAATAAAAATTCCAAAAAAGTCATATTGTATAAAAAATGTTGTATTTTATGAATTACGAAACGTTATTAGTGTATATAAGTAGGAAAACAAACAAAAAAATGATTTAGTCTCTCCAATAATCACAAATGCCTTTTTCAAATCCATTTCTTTGTTCGTAACTGCCTTTATTGCCATAACCATATCATCAGAATTCCAGGTTTTTTTTAGGTTTTGGTTTTGGCCCTAGTATCTTTCGTGGCATCTGAAACAAGAAAAGTCCCTAAAAATTGGAGCTAATATACCAGATACAGAAGGGTGCTCAAATTTCCAACATCGCCATATTGGAATTCCTCAAAGCCCAACCCTTCTTTGTTATTGTTTAAATTACAAACCACTGACATAAAATGGACGTTTATAACCTACTGTATCAGATGCCTTAGCCATTATAGTGAATATAACCTAATAGTTACCGTAATTAAAGGCTAAATACCCACCTTCCAAAGTTTTCAGTAGGAGTGAAACACAAAAACTTGGTGCAACCAGAAACTATCTCCACAACTGAACAAGAGCGCTCTAGCAGCAAAAAGAGGAACAAATTTAGTATTTCCAATAAATCCCGCTAAAGTGTGTGGTCTGTATGACCAGATATGTTGGGGCTCATAATACCTACATGGCACATATTACCACCATTATCTCTATACAAATCAAAGAACAATAAACCGCCGAGAGACAATCGATCTGACCTTTGGATCTCCTGTGATGACGTAATCAAAATGCCCTCCGCGTATAATTCGAAAACGGTCCATATTTTGTAAATAACAGTGGTAAAAATTCCTTTTGATGATTTAAAATTGTTTTTTGAAGACCGGTTGTGTTAACTTGTTATAGAATGAATATTATGGATACACTATTTATTGTCTCAATGGTTTCAACGATTAATATTTTAAGTAATTGAAAAATTAAAAATTAAAAAATTCCTGAAGAAGGACGAAACGTTGTATGAAAATTGATATTTACTTAACATTAAGAAAAAAAAATTGTCCAAAAATCCGTAAATCTTTTATTTAATAAAAATAATATTTTATTAATCTTAATTTCTGCTTAGCTCCTCAACATTCTTCCCGAAGAATTCTCATAGTATACATCATTAAGAGTTTTTATCTTGAGACAGTCTTATAACTCAAAAACAGTGCATTATATTGAAAAAAGTTTCAAATAAAAGTTTGTTTACATCAAGGGGGAAACTAAACTATCCTATTTTTTATCGACGTAGAACAAGCTTTCAAGGGTATTTCGAGGTCAAGTTCTGTTTTTTAAATAGAACCCCCATATTTTTTTTTATGTCTACTTAAACTACAAAGAAAACTGAATAACTTTCATAAGAACTATTTTTTTATACGGCATCAAATAAACAAAATACATGAATCAATTAGATCTCAAAAAACAAATTCTTAATAATTATTTTTAACAATTATTTAACTTAATTATCAAATAATAATGATTAAATTATTAAATATTAAATAAATAATTTAATAATTTAATAAATAATTTAATAATAATTAATAATTTAATAAATAATTTAATAATAATTAATAATTTAATAAATAATTTAATAATAATTAATAATTTAATAATAATTAATAATTTAATAAATAATTTAATAATAATCAATAATTTAATAAATAATTTAATAAATAATTTAATAATAATTAATAATTTAATAAATAATTTAATAATAATTAATAATTTAATAAATAATTTAATAATAATTAATAATTTAATAAATAATTTAATAATAATTAATAATTTAATAAATAATTTAATAAATTTGGGACACTGTCTGGAGACATTCCAGAGTGTATTGCAAGTCTTCTGGATGAATTCCAGTTCCAATTTCCTTATTTTGGCCTGTTCCAGTTTCTTCGTTGCCTTTACATTTCCTTTTTTTTTTATTTGTTTTTTTAATAGATTTACAACACGATAAAATGAAACTTTTGAGCGTGTATTTCTATCAGGAAAACGCTCATCATCCATTTCAATGGTAGCCCCAGAACACTTGTTCCACATTCAGAATAAATTAAGACCATTTTAATTCTGTCTTCAAAAAAAATACTCCATTTTTATCATAGTAATACAATATAACTATCTACTGGATTGACACGAGAAATAAACTTTTTTAAACTCAAGAATTTTAAATAGTTCTATTAACTAGAAATTAATCTCTTAAATCTGAGTATAATGAAGTTTTTAAGATCATTATAAACATTTATTTTCATTGTTGTGACTTTTCGATTTAATAAATATTTATATAATAACGAGCTTTTCGTGCGTGCCTTCGGCACGCCCTCAAAGCTCGGCCCTCCGGGCTGGTGCCCTGGCGGGCAGCGTCTCGGTCCAAAAATCTTATTCCTCTTAAAAAAACCACACTCCAAATATATACCCGTAAACTACCGAAAATACATCGTCTCTTAAAAGTTTCGCCTCTTTAATTTTTGAGTGGCCTGGGGGGGGGGGGGGGGGGAGGAACAATTATCAATATATTTAATGTTTCTTAATTAATTTAATTTAATTTTTCAATTTTTTTAGAGAAATTTCTCTAAGCGTTGTTACAAATTAATCTAGACAAATATATATAGTATAAGACGTATGTTTCGTCATTTTATTTTTGACTCTCTCAGCGACCTATTTCTCAACTCAATTGTCCAATATCATTATGAGAAACATTCTTTTTTCTTGTTTTCCAATTTTTGTAGATAGAATATTTCACATAATTATCGGGAAATTGATTTGAGAATTAAGTTGCTGAGAAAGTCACAAATAAAATGACGAAACGTGTACGTCTTATTTAATATAAAACTAATTAAATTATGGATATGATTAACCAACGATTAATCTCTTTTTTGATTAGAGTATATTTAATGTATCTGTGATTTTAATTTCGATATAAAGTTTTTAATTTGACCGGGCCATATTCGATCTTGTTTGAAATTGATCGCCGGGACATCTAGTGGCGGAAAAAGGAAGCTAAGCGTTGTTACAAATTAATCTAGACAAATATATATAGTATTAATTATTTAATCATTATTATTGATAATTAAATTGAATAATTGTTAAAAATAATTATTAAGATTTTTTTGAGATCTAATTGATTCATGTATTTTGTTTATTTGATATCGTATAAAAGATAGTTCTTATGAAAGTTGTTCAGTTTTTTTTTTTGTAGTTTAAGTAGACATAAAGAAAAATATAGGTTTCTATTTAAAAAACAGAACTTGACCTCGAAATACCCTTGAAAGCTTGTTCTACGTCGACAAACAATAGCATTATTTAGTTTTCTGCTTGATATAAACAAACTTATATTTGAAACTTTTTTCCATATAATGCACTATTTTTGAGTTATGAGACTGTCTCAAGATAAAAAAAACTCACCCGGTATATCTAAAATATAAATTAACCAACTAGAATCTTTATTTAAAAGAAATTATAATCTCCATTAAAACACCTACTTTTAAGAAAAAAAAAAGAAATTTGCTAAAAGCTCTTGGAAAAAATATGGAAACAAATCTCTTTTTCAAGAAGACAGACAGACAAATGGAGGAGAGAACGTTTTAATGTTGCTTTTTTTGTTGTTGTTGTTGTTGTTGTTATTTGTGCTTTGAGAGTCAGAAAAACATTTAAAATTTTAAACAACGTTGTTGTCGTCTCCTTTGCTTCCCTTCTACAGAAGAGCAGTTATTCCAGGTGAATTTAAGTGGCCTTGCGAACCCTCCCCCCCCCCCCCAATGGCACCCCCATGCGCAGCTTTTAATGGAATTGAATTAATAATTTAACCATTAAACTTATAAAAAAATAAAATCTACACTGACGAAATATATCAAAATAAGAGAGCATATAGTTGAATAGATTAATGGATAAATAATTTAAAATTTTGATGGGTTTTCAAATTCTATTTCGTTCTGCATTTTTGAACCCCGGGAATTATTAAACCTTGAAAGCCTAAACATAAATATACTACGGTGCAAAAAAATCGACCCACTAATAAAAACTTTATTAATTATCAAATTATTTTTAAAATTTTTACAAATTTGTTCTATTAACTCTTAAACTAACGTATTCAATAAATACTGTTGATAATTTTTGAATTTTATAAAAAAAATAAAATAAATATAAATTAAAAGATACAATTACAAATAACCTTTTAATAAAAGATCAAATTCCATTTGAAATATCAATAAAATGAATAATTTTGAATTAAGCATCATTGATAGAAAGATAAAATATACAAAATGGATATTTCTGAAGTTCAAGCAGTTCAAATTGTGTGCCTAATTAATCAAGGGCTAAATCAACGACAAGTGGCAAGTACACTTGCAATAAGCAATAATTTCAATAATGTATGGTTCCTTCTAAAAAAATTAAAAATGATTTACTATTTAATAAAGTTTTTATTGGTGGGTCGATTTTTTGCACTTCAGTGAGTTTTTTGTTTTTTAGAATTACCTGAGGAAATCCAACATATTTTGCATTGTAAAGTCCACTAGGTTTTTTTTTCCAATTTTAGATAAATTTTCCATTTTTAATAATATAGTCTTTAATTGTATACATTTATTGTTGCACTCATAAATTTTTTAACGCCCATTTTACTCAATTTCATATTTTTTCAATTCAAATAATCTACAAAAAGTCAATTCCTTCCTCTGTCCAATTTGGCTGTTTAAATTCACAAACCCGTGTATTTACTTGAAAAATGTTCAAATATGACTGAATAAAATATCACCTAAATAAAAAAAAAGATGAATGAAGACTATATAATTTAATAAAGTTTTTTTAGTCATTAAACTTTTGTTAGAAAAAATTATTAAAATTATCCAAAGAAGCTGTGTCAATTCCGTCCCCAAAATAGTTTTAGTATTTAACTTGACTCACGCCACCGCTAAACTATTGTCAGTTGGTGAGTTGGTTTGTTAATACCAACCAGTGGTGTTAATTTTGTTCATATGGTAACACAGAAAAATGACTTCGTAAAGGTAATTGTTATGCAATCATTATGTCCTTCATAACTGTCATTTCCGTCTCTGCGATAAAATTCATATACAAATATATATTTAAGAAAATCTTTGTTTTACTTTTTGTTAATTGTAACCAAAATTGTAATCTTCCATATTTATAAGCCAGTCACTGCCTATATTTCCAAATCAAAATTCTCTAATGTCAATTCCGCCCCTTGATTGTCACACCTGAATGGGAAAAATCATAAAAAAATGAAAAACATTTTTTAATTCATGACCATTATTAGAAATTGGTCTATTGATAGTTGAAAATCAAAATTTAAAAATTTTTCAAACCGTCTAATTTGGCGTGAAATGTCTCATAAGTACCTACACAGTCATATTGGTACCAGAAAAACTTTTTACCACCTTCCATCCTTCAGAATAAAATTACCTACAAACTAAATTAAATATTAAATTTATTGACCAATAAAATTATATAAAATCTTTACAATTTATAATAAAAAGCCCGACTTTGAGGCCCAAAGGTCTCAAAAAACGATTGTCCTTAAAATAATTTTTTTCACACATTTTTTCATAAAATCTTTTTAATCACGGAGTGGGGGATTATCTACCTTCGGAAAACTATATATTATAAATATAAATATGTATAATACAAAAATTATTCAATTCCAATAAAATTTGCAAGATAGTACTCGATTTTCAGAATCTTTTCGGGAAAAATTAAACAGTATTTTGTGAACTTGAAAGTAGAATTTGTTATAAGAAGGTTATTTTTATGAGAGAACAAATTTTCAGCTATTCAAATTTGAATTAGTATTGTTGTAAGGTCGACAATGCGGGTGGAGGCGCAACAACGCCTTCTTCTCGGTATAATAATGCATCGTCAATTAATATTATTTCATATTTATCTTCTTATGGGATCACATAATATACTTATATATTTCACACTTTATTAGTAAAAACTATATCACAAATATCAAATATTGAGTAATAATTAACTTTGTGAATGACTATATTCTCAATTACCTACCTATAGTGATTGATAAATCATCAAATCAATTTATTGTAAGTAGTTAATAGAGTAAAGGGTGTGTAGTTTCACAGTGAATGAAATAAAACTCAAAGAGGTTTATACAAACTCAATATATTTCGGATTATTAGTCCATCATCAGGAGTTTACAGGTTAAAAACTAATATTAATTGAACGAGTGGTCGCCATTCTTGACATTCAAATCATGGTTACCAATATAACAAAATATAACATTCAAATCTTACACAAGAAAAACACCAATGAAAATTTAAATTTTTAAAAAATTTTTTTAAAAAATTGTTTTACAAAGATTTTTCTTTTTTAATTATAAAATATATAAATGTAAATATAAGAAATCTAAGTAAATATGAATATTAATATAAATAAAAATTACAAGTATAAATATAAAGTCTTTTTAGAATAAAATTAGAAAGTAAAATTACAAATTTAAGTCATAGACACAAAATTAATTATAAATATCAGTTTACAAATAAGCCTAAATAACATATAGAGATGAAGAATTAAGATAAAATATAATAGGGATAAATTAGATGAGATAAATTACAATATACAACAATTTTTGTGGTTATCTCATATATCAAAATGTCATTTATTTTACAGACTGAAGGCGCGTGATTTGAATTTAATTTTGATTGTAATTTGGGAAATAGTATATATTTGAGAGAGACTGAGGTTAAGTTTTTTTAATTTTTGTTAATTAGTAGATCTATTATTGTGGAATTTCTAATGTCCTGCTGGTTATTGAGAATTTTATCTTTTTCAATTATAGCTTTCTTAATTTCGGTTGATTCTAACAGGTCTAGTTTTCGGCTTTTAGAGGCGAAGTGTAGTGGTATAGGATTTTGGGGTGAAGGTGAGTGATTGTGTTCAATAAGGTGGTCTGCGAAGGCGGAGGTTGGATCACTCTGTATGGTGTCTGATTGTAACTGATAAGAAAGTTACAATCAGACACCACACAAGTGATCCAACCTCCGCCTTCGTCAGACCACCATTATCTGAACACAATCTACCACCTTCGCCGCCCTAAAATCCGAACCACTACACTGTCAGAGCTCTAACCGAAAACTTAAGAAGCTATAGTTGAAAAGATAAAATCTCAATAACCAGCGGGACATTAGAAATTCCGCAATAATAGATCTACTAATTAACAAAAATTAAAAAAACTTAACCTCAGTCTCTCTCAAATATATACTATTTCCCAAATTACAATCAAAATTAAATTCAAATCACGCGCCTTCAGTCTGTAAAATAAATGACATTTTGATATATGAGATAACCACAAAAATTGTTGTATATTGTAATTTATCTCATCTAATTTATCCCTATTATATTTTATCTTAATTCTTCATCTCTATATGTTATTTAGGCTTATTTGTAAACTGATATTTATAATTAATTTTGTGTCTATGACTTAAATTTGTAATTTTACTTTCTAATTTTATTCTAAAAAGACTTTATATTTATACTTGTAATTTTTATTTATATTAATATTCATATTTACTTAGATTTCTTATATTTACATTTATATATTTTATAATTAAAAAAGAAAATCTTTGTAAAACAATTTTTTAAAAAAATTTTTTTAAAATTTAAATTTTCATTGGTGTTTTTCTTGTGTAAGATTTGAATGTTATATTTTGTTATATTGGTAACCATGATTTGAATGTCAAGAATGGCGACCACTCGTTCAATTAATATTAGTTTTTAACCTGTAAACTCCTGATGATGGACTAATAATCCGAAATATATTGAGTTTGTATAAACCTCTTTGAGTTTTATTTCATTCACTGTGAAACTACACACCCTTTACTCTATTAACTAACATCATGTTTCACCTAAAACCTACACCACTTTCCATAAGTAAAATTATTGTAAGTATTATAATAAAACAGAATCTTTTTCTCTTGGTTTAAAATATTAAGAAATCTATTATTTTTTTATAAATTTTAGCATGTTTATTAGTAAAGAAGCTGTTGAAGCTTTTATTTTTGTGATTGATTTGATTTAAAGTTGAAATTTTAGGAAAATCACACATAATTAATTATAATTATTTGTCGATCGAAAGGTCGTAGTTTTATTGTATGATTTATTCGTGTTAAATAAATATTTATCTTATATTGAAAGAGGGCAAAATAAATTTTAAAAAATTATATCATATAAATTCTCATCAACTAATAACTCTCTTACCCCATATAGCTATCCCTCTTCTAGACTCTTAAGAACCGAACTAAATATCCAAAGTTTGTCATCCCGTAGACTACAAAATGACTTGATATTCCTTCTCAAACTGTTGAATGGTCTGGTTGATTGTTGTGAAATTCTCCAATATATTAATTTTAAAGTACCTCAATATTACAGTCGCATTGTCGAAACCTTTTTATCCCTATTACTACTAATTATTCAAAAAATACAGGGCTGAATAGAGTATTGCTTGAGGCAAACTCCTCACAATTAGACTTCTTTTCATGTAGTGTGAGGGATATCAAAAGATATTGCTCACAATACGATTAAAATGTCTAATAGATTGTATTATATTATTACATGCTTTATATTAGCCTCACTTGTATCTATCTGTGTACTATTTATCTATCTATTAATGTGACTTTTGTTCTGTTAAATTCCGCAATCATTTCTCTATAAAAATAATTGTTTACCTACTCAATTTAAATGAAATAATATAAATGCATTATATTATGTTAAATTCCGCAAACTTTTCTTTATAAAAATAATTAAGACTATAAATTAATATTTTAGTTTTGTTAAATTGTTAATTTATTTGCATTAGATTATGTTAAATTCCGCAAACTTTTCTTTATAAAAATAATTAAGACTATAAATTAGTATTTTAGTTTTGTTAAATTGTTAATTTATTGTATAAACATGTATATTGTAACTGGGATAACTCCCGTATATCGAATAAAATAAAATAAAAATTATTAAATGAGAAATTCATGTATATATAGAATCGGTTTCTCGAAAATGGCTCTAACGATTTCGTTAAAGATTTTTCGTTTTTTTTTTTTTTTTTTTTATTTTCTCAAAAACAGCACTAACGATTTTTTTTTAAATTGGTGTACTTATCAAGTGTCATGAGTTATTAGTCGTGTACAGATTTTTAATCCGATTGAAATAAATGAAGGGGGCGTAAATTAGTCATGTCGTAAAATAAATATTTTAATTATTCATATATCGTCTTCGATAAGACGCAAAGCCTTGAAATTTAAAACTTAAGCGCTATTTAGATCCAAAAAGTTACCGAGCATCACTCGGTGCTCCAAGCACTAATTAATTATGTGTGATTTTAATAAAATTTTAGCTCTAAAATAGCATAATTAATGAAAACTTACTAGCATTTTAAGCATGAGTTTTTTAAATGTTATTTTTTAAGTAATAGTGATGGCTATATAAGAGAAATCGCAGGCTTCAATCCTGTCGGGGGATGTTTAATTTTTCTTTTTTCTTTTGCAAAAATAATAAAATTAACATTATTTAATAAATAAATATAACCCAGCATGTGCATTCGAACCTTAATAGCCTATCGAGTATGTGAGTGCGAGTGAGAAAGAGAGAGAATAATCCACCCTCTCTTTCTTTCTCAACGTGTTAGTGAATTATATATGTATTTGTATATTATATAATATTTAATTCATTGCAGGGGGCTCTGACGTCACAGCTACTTGGTGCAAGTCTTGACATGTCCGGGGGGCGCCCTGATCGGTTTGCAATTAGTCGAGAGGAAAGCGTCCGAGCATCCTCAGGTCCAATTTAATTAGTGAATTATTTCGCGTGATAATTCATCTTTTTCACCGTTTATTAACAGGTTAGTTTATTTATATTAAAAATATACAAATATATAAAATCAGCAACATTGAAATATTGTCCATTTAGGGGTAAAAACTATGATGGTCTCTTGTTAAAAAATTCATTTCCCTGGGAATTCTCTCTCTCACAAATTATTCTATATATTAAGTGATTTTTGAATTATTTCAATTGAAATTTTGAAAATTAATAAATATTTAGAAGGTTCGTAAACGTCGTCTGATATTAATTAAAAGGATTGAAGCGAGACAATAAAAGAGTGTGTCTTCTGCTGAAATTATAAATTTTATTTATTTATAACGATTATAAATAAATAAAATTTATAATTCATGCAGAAAACAGTACACTCTTTTATTGTCCCCTTCAATATATAAAAATTCTGCTACTCTCTGCACAAAAACTTTCAATTTAAATTAAAGAGGTGGTCGATAAACATTTTAGCTTAAAAGTGTTATAATTATGTTTGTTTCTTTATAACGTTTTTACATGAAAAAAATAAATTGACACGTTCTGATGTCGCCATCCACTTGACTTTATCATACACTTCTGGTTGAGTTTGGTTCAACCCTAAACCCTCCCATTTTGGGCGGTTAGTTTTTGAATTTTGAGACTTCTGGGGGTCCATGGATTATGTATACAAAATTTGGTTGAGTTTGCTCAAATGACCTAGATTTTTAATTTTTAACCCCCTACACCCACCTTAATTTTGGATCGATATGCACCTAAATCTAATCAGCTCTTAATCTCAATGGACTAAAACTATGTGTTAAAATTTGGTTTCGATATTCACACTAGTTTCTAAGCTAACTCCTCCACAAAAATTTGCTAACGCACAGACTAAAAGAATGACAGACATTTTGACAAAACAATTATTATCTCGAAAAATATAATTTTTTCGATGTTTACTTATTAAGGCTTTTTTATAGAGGGAAAAGCCATGGTTTCGCTCAATTTTTTTAATCAAAATAGTTTCAGCCGTTTTTGAGATATTTTGAAAAAAGAAGCAAAAAAACCACTTTTTTCATGCACGATTCCATACCCTGAATGGTAAAGTAAAAACAACTTATTTATTCAATTTCAATTAGTTTGATTTGTACCCAGGTAACCACAATATCCTCAGAATATTCTAAGGATATTCTAAGGACATTTAAATCTTCTTAGAATATTCTGAGGATATTGTGTGTTACCTGGGTTTAATAATGTTAGAAATCTATTTGAATGGTATTTGAGTATTAATATTTATGTATTGAGATGGATGGAATCCTTATGTTTTCTATATTATTAGATTTGATTAAATTGCCAATCATTGTAATTATGTGTTAGTATTAGTGGATTGATTTTAGACAATTCGTAGGGATTCGTCTAGGAGCGCCCAAGCCATACATTTCACAGTTTCTTATTTATTCTCATTATCAATCAAACTCCAATCGAATTGCAATTTTGGGAATTTCCTTTTCTTTGAATATTTTATTTTATCAAAATTATTTTCTTTCGATAAATTTAATTTACTTATCAATATTTTTATACAGAACAAATCATTTCTTGTTATATTTCGATAAATTAAATCTTATATTTTAAACATGCACTTGGATGTTGATGAAGGCAGTCCACGGTGGTTGTAAAAAATTGAGACTATAATGGTTTTATTATTTTACATTTATTCGTTAAACCGACATTTCGGAGATTTATTCCCTCCTTCTTCAGGGTCTATATAATTGAGGGGAAGACGAACATCAATTAGTATTGGGATTTTCACATGTCATTCATAATATATAATAATTTTTAAGAAGAAATAAAAACCGACTTCAAAACATTAAATGCAACAAATAAAATACACTAAAAGGTATAAAATAATTATTATCTTATTTAGTTACAACTAAACGACGAAATATTAACATGAAATTACTTTTTGAAGTTGGTGCCAAACATATACCTTTTATGAATCGCACTCGACGGATCTTACTTAGTACGTTTGGCGGGTACGCTCGCTTATAGGTATAGTTTGTTTGGTACCGACTTCAAAGAGTAATTTCATGTTAATATTTCGTCGTTTAGTTGTAACTAAATAAGATAATAATTATTTTATACCTTTTAGTGTATTTTATTTGTTGCATTTAATTTTTTGAAGTCGGTTTTTATTTTTTTCTTAAAAATTATTTTTATTTTTCTCTTTTAGTGATGTTATTAATAGTGATCCTATCATCAGAACTTGACCAAATTAATATGACACCATCCCTAAGACACCCCCTTTCGGATAAAAAAAGAACCATCGAAATCGGTTCATAAACAAAGAGGTTAGGTCTAAACAAACCTAATAAAAAAGGTCTAATACCTATGAAAAAAAAACGAAAAAAAAATTGGACCAATCGGAAGCTAGACTGGACCCAATGCAAAAAAAAATTTCAAAATCGGTTGACAATTGGCGGAGATATGAGGTAACATAGGGACAAAAAAAAATCAGTCGAATAGAGAACCTCCTCTTTTTTTGAAGTCGGTTAAAAAACAAAATAATATACACAAAATAAAATAAGAATCATAAATCTATTTACAACAAAAAGTCAATGAAAGTAGTTCAAATCATAATTACTTCCTGTCTCTTTGACAATGCCAAGAAAACATTATAAAAATTAAAGATAAGAATAAATAAATATTATATTTAATATTGATTTACTATGAGTTGAGGATACTAGGTCACTTATTTCACATTAAAATTAAAAAATTAAAAGATATAAATTTTTTAATTTTAATGTGAAATAAGTGACCTAGTATCCTTAACTCATAGTAAATCAATATTAAATATAATATTTATTTACTCTTATCTTCATTAAAGATGTTTCACCTTGCACCAACACCACAATCTCTACTAATTATTATAAAAAATTTTCATCTCGAATAGAAATAAACTGCAACGGATCGTTGCTAAACTTTATCCAAATTCATTTGAAATATTAATATGTTCTAGAGTAAAGTACTTTAAAATATAATTTTACTAAAAACTTTATTTAACCTTTTTTGTGGTTCCCAAGGTACTTAATTAGGATGTTAAATTTCATCAAAATTGGTTAAGTTATTTTCAAGATATTTAGAAAAAACTAAAAAAGTACTGAAATAAAGTACTAATGTTTGTGGACCGATATGTACCAAAAACTAATCAACGCTTCATTTTGTTAAAATACTGGTAGGTTTTCAATTTCAATTCATTCGGTGCAACGGTGTGGAAAAATTCGTGGACGAAATAAACGATAACACACATACATACATACATACATCCATCCCCACGCACTTCCAAAAAAAATGGCACTTTTTGGCCTCTCGGCGAGATTCCAGGTAATTTTTGGCAAAACCGTCACGTGCTAAAATTCAATCTCATTGAATACTTCAATTTGTGACCTTAATTGAGTCTATGGGTTCCGTAGTCTTTACCTGAGAACCCTTTGAAGTCGCGCTTGCCGCGAGAGCGATTCCAATACTTTCTCCCATGCTTCGCTTTGGATAAAGTAAAAAAGCAATTGATGATTAATGTGTTAACCGTGGACTGCCTTCATCAACATCCAATTGCATATTTATACCAGTCCGTCTCCTAAAGAAAAACGCTATCACTTATATTTTAAAATTTAATAAACATATCAATTTTTCAGATGAAAAATACTAGATGTTATATTAAATAATAGCTTCTGATGGAAAAATAATTTTTTTATTTATTTATAGACTATAGTTTCGAGGGCTTTGCCCTCTTCATCAATCAATTACAATTTAAGTTAATTAGTTAATCAATTGTAATAGACTGATGATGAAATTCCTCGAAACTATAGTCTCTTTATAAATAAAAATAAAAAAAAATATTTTTCCAGCAGAAGACACTCTTTTATTTTCTTTAATTTTTATATTATTAAATGAGCAATGCATGTATATTTATATATATATACATTCGGGTTCTCGAAAACGGCTCTAACGATTTCTCTAAAAATTGGTGTACTTTTCAAGTCACAAAGAGAAACAAAGAGGTTGTCCTCTGCTTGATGCAAATAAACATACACACATATATATATCGAGATGATATATCTGTATATATATTAGTTCCTAGCCAGCAGTGACGAAGGAACACCAAGTTTTCAATATCCATATGATATTGACTCCATGAAAAACATTTATAATTGAAGAAAGACTGATGATGAAGACCAAGTCTTCGAAACTATATTCTCAAACAAATAAATAATATATTTATACAGATATATAATTTTGATATTTATGTGTGTATATTTATTTGCATCAAGCAGAGGAGAACCTCTTTGTTTCTCATTGTGAATCAACAACTCTGCTACTCTCGGCAAAACAAAAACTTTTCAATTAAATACTTTTCAAGTCATGAGTTATTAGTTATGTCAAATTTTTAATACGATTGGAATAAAGGAAAGAGGAGTAAATTAGTCATGTCGTAAAATAAATATTTTAATCATTCATATATCGTCTTCGGTAAGCCATAGAGCCTTGAAATTTTAAACTTAAGCTATTTAGAGGCAGAGAGTTACCGAGCATCACTCGGTGCTCCAGGCACTCATATAAATGCTAGAATAAGACACTTATTATACTATAAATTATTTTTTTACTATATTTTAATGTTTCATTTTAATTTTAATATTTTTTGAAAAAAAAATTGTTAATGGGTGAAGGGAGGGGGGGGGGGGGTCAATGTCATAGATTGGACCGTGGAAAAATTGGCCACCCTAACTTAGTTTAAAGGAGGTTCCCTTTATTAAAGAACAAATTTTCAGATCAATCTGTTTTTCAGCTATTCAAATTTGAATTAGTATTGTTGTAAGGTCGACAATGCGGGTTGGGGCGCAACAACGCTGCCTTTTCGTTTTAATAATGCATCGTCAATTGATATTATTTCATATTTATCTCCTTGTGTGATCACATAATATACTTATATATTTCACACTTTATTAGTAAAAACTATATCACAAATATCAAATATTGAGTAATAATTAACTTTGTGAATGACTATATTCTCAATTACCTACCTATAGTGATTGATAAATCATCAAATCAATTTATTGTAAGTATTATAATAAAACAGAATCTTTTTCAACTGATTTAGAATATTAAGGAAACAATTTTGTTATAAATATTAGCCTGTTAGTTTTATTTGAAAAGTTTTTATTTTGCCGAGAGTAGCAGAGTTGTTGATTCACAAAGAGAAACAAAGAGGTTGTCATCTGCTTGATGCAAATAAATATACACACATAAATATCAAAATTATATATCTGTATAAATATATTATTTATTTGTTTGAGAATATAGTTTCGAAGACTTGGTCTTCATCATCAGTCTTTTTACTTTACCATACAGGGCATAGTTAAGGATTGTAATCGTGCATGAAAAAAGTGTTTTTTCTCCTTTTTTTTTCAAAATATTTCAAAAACGGCTGAAACTATTTTGTTTAAAAAATTAAGCAAAACCATGGCATTTCGATCTACAAAAAGGCTCTCATAAGTGAACATCGAAAAAATTATATTTTTTGAGATAATAATTGTTTTGTCAAAATGTCTGTTAGTCTGTCTTGTTGTCTGGTTGTATGGTTGTCTGTCCGTTACCAAATTTCTGTGGACGAGTTAGCTCAAAAACTAGTATGAATATCGAAACCAAATGTCACACGTAATTTTGGTCCATTGAGATTAAGAGCTGATTAGATTTTGGTGCATATCGACCCAAAATTAAGGGGGTGGAGGGGGTTAAAAAATTAAAAATCTAGGCCATTTGAGAAAACTCAACCAAATTTTGTATACATAATCAGTGGGACCCCAGAAGTCTAAAAATGCAAAAACTAACCTCCCAAAATTGGTGGAGGGAGGGTCAAAAAATAGAAAATATATTGAAGGAGACAATAAAAGAGTGTGTCTTCTGCTGGAATTATAAATTTTATTTATTTATAACGAGACTATAGTTTCGAGGGGCTTTGCCCTTTTCATCAGTCTATTACAATGTATTCACAGGAATTGATTTATGAATTCATAAAACAATAGCGTAGTTTAATTTCCCCCTGATATAATTAAACTTTTATTTGAAACTTTTTTCACATAATGCACTGTTTTTGAGTTATAAGACTGTCTCAAGATAAAAAAAACTCAACCGGTATAGATATTTAGGGTTTTTAGCCTATCATCAGGAGTTAATATTTCCAAACTCCCAAAAAACCATTTTGCTTCTATGAATAAAAATTCTTAGTACGGCCCCTTGTTTTCTCAAATAAACTTTTACCTATACACATATTGAAGGAGACAATAAAAGAGTGTGTCTTCTGCTGGAATTATAAATTTTATTTATTTATAACGAGACTATAGTTTCGAGGGCTTTGCCCTCCTTCATCAGTCTATTACAATGTATTCACAGGAATTAATTTATGAATGAAAGGTTAACATCTTTCATGTGGTTAGGTTAGAAAAAAATATAAAAAAAATAAAAATAATAATTATTATTTTATATTTTTTTTATAACCTAATTACTCGAAACTATAGTCTCGTTATAAATAAATAAAATTTATAATTCCAGCAGAAGATACACTCTTTTATTGTCTCCTTCAATATATAAAAATTCTGCTACTCTCGGCAAAAACTTTCAATTTAATATACACATATTTCTAATTTTGTATTCAGTTTTCTATGTTAACTCCTGATGATGGGCTCAAAACCCAAAATATGTACTAGTAAAGTTAAAAACACAAAACATATATTTGTTTTATTTTTGTGAAACCTACCTTGAAATTTTAATTACTTTTATTATTAAAATGTTTCACCTTGAACCGACACCTAACTCTTTAAAAATTATTAAGAACGTTATACCTATTATATTTGTTTCTTTTTATAACGTTTTCACTTAGAAAAAAATTTAAATTCTACAAATTTAATCACCATATTTAACTCAGATTTCAAAAAGTGAAAAGTTTCTTGATGTCTCAGCCCCTTCTCTGAAAAAAATTGGTATAATTCCCACACATGTTAATCAATTTATTGACTCAATAGAAATTAAATAATCCTGTCTATTACAGTTTATTTTAGAAGACTGATGAGTTAACCCCACTTGAATTGTATTTTTTTTTCAGATCAAAAAGTCACCAATTCACCATGGGAGGCGGTATCCTGTGATCATCTTGGTTTCTTCGAGCGTCATTTGAATGTAAGTCTCTATCTAATATATTATTTTAATACAATTTTGGAGGTCTTATATCTATCTACACTTATTAAACGACCAAAAATTGTATATATATTTATATATATATACTACATGTAGGCACCGAGCAATGCTCGGTAACCAAATTAAAAAAAAAATAGAATATATATATATATATATATATAGTAGCACGTTCCCTTGACCCCCCATCCCCTCATCCTCCTATATGTTTTTGGGTGTGCTGAATCTTAATCTAAGGTTTGCTAACAAAATTTCGTGACGGAACATTGTCAAAAATGCAAAAAAAAAATTTTTAAGAAAAAATAAAAACCGACTTCAAAAAATTAAGTGCAACAAATATAAAAATACACTAAAAGGTATAAAATAATTATTATCTTATTTAGTTACAACTAAACGACGAAATATTAACACGAAATTACTTTTTAAAGTCGGTGCCAAACAAACTATACCTATAAGCGAGCGTACCCGCCAAACGTACTAAGTAAGATCCGTCGAGTGCGATTCATAAAAGGTATGTTTGGCACCAACTTCAAAAAGTAATTTCATGTTAATATTTCGTCGTTTAGTTGTAACTAAATAAGATAATAATTATTTTATACCTTTTAGTGTATTTTATTTGTTGCATTTAATTTTTTGAAGTCGGTTTTTATTTTTTCTTAAAATTTTTATTTTTCTCTTTTTTAGTGATGTTATTAATAGTGATTATATCATCAGAACTTGACCAAATTAATATGACACCATCCCTAAGACACCCCCTTTCGGATAAAAAAGAACCATCGAAATCGGTTCATAAACAAAGAGGTTAGGTCTAAACAAACCTAATAAAAAAGGTCTAATACCTATGAAAAAAAATCGAAAAAAAAATGGGACCAATCGGAAGCTAGACTGGACCCAATGCAAAAAAAATTTTCAAAATCGGTTGACAATTGGCGGAGATATGAGGTAACATAGGCACAAAAAAAAAAAAAAAAAAAAAAAAAAAAAATTCAATCGAATAGAGAACCTCCTCCTTTTTTGAAGTCGGTTAAAAGGTATAAAATAATTATTATCTTATTTAGTTACAACTAAACGACGAAATATTAACATGAAATTACTTTTTGAAGTCGGTGCCAAACATATACCTTTTATGAATCGCACTCGACGGATCTTACTTAGTACGTTTTGAGGGTATGCTCGCTTATAGGTATAGTTTGTTTGGCACCGACTTCAAAAAGTAATTTCATGTTAATATTTCGTCGTTTAGTTGTAACTAAATAAGATAATAATTATTTTATACCTTTAGTGTATTTTATTTGTTGCATTTAATTTTTTGAAGTCGGTTTTTATTTTTCTTAAAAAATTATTTTTCAAAATGAAAGTTCATAAAACTTCCTACAAATTTCCTCATTTAGGTTTTATCCAACCGTTCGGGATCAAAGGCTAGTTGAAAATTGTCGTATTTTTTCTGTTTTCGCAAATCCCAGAAAATATTTTTTCCTCTTTTGACCATGAAAAAGGACGTTACGACAAAGACCATTCTTTACCTTTTTAAACTTGATTAAAGTTGATACAATTAAAAAAAAGTCTCATCTTAATTAGATAATGTTAACCCGAGCCGCAGAATAAGGTTGAAATTTTGAAAAACTCCAATTTTTTTGCAAAAAATCGCAGTTTTTCCTTCAATTTTTTTTTTGATAAAACTCTTAGATTTAGAGATATCCAGCATTTTCATGACAGGATATGATCCGAATCCTCAAAAGTGTCATGTAAAATGCTGGATATCTATAAATTTAAGACTTTTATCAAAAAAGTGGTCTAAATAAAAGTTCAAGTCAATAAAATTTCATAGAGATTGAGAGAGAAATAAAGTTTCTAGGATGAGTGGTTTTCATTTTATGAAGGAAAAAGTGCAATTTTTGCAGAAAAAATACGCCAATTCAACTAGCTCTTGAGCCTGAACTGTTGGTCTTAGAAAAAAAAGCTAAATGATAAAATTTGTAGGAAATTTAATAAACTTTCATTTTGAATTGGAAGGTTATTTACATTTTTTTTTTTTTTTTTAATGATATTGATGTGAGAAGGAGATACACCAGAAGGTGGATCCCCTAAAGGCCTGTATGGGCTGGCCCCTCCATCGTGAAAAGAACAGAGTAGAAGGAAAAGAAACCGGGATCACGAGCCAATCTCAGAAACTTAGATACAATCCAATATCCAATTTACTAAGGTTTTAGGGGCTTCGAGCAGTGGTAAATTCTCCGCGCGATAAATTCGGTTAAATTTATCTCCCACTTAAGAAGTTGATAGTTTTTGAGCAAAAAACCGCCAATGAGATTTTTTACCTATTTTTGAATTTTTGACAAGGTTCCGTCACATTTTGTTAGCAAACCTCAGATTCGGATTCAGCACACCCAAAAACATAAAGGGTCCAAGAAATTACAACTACCCCAAAACTTTCCGGGTAAAAAAATAATTTAACTGGATTATTTATTTTAATAAAAAAAATTCTCACTAAAGATTTTGCTTTGTGGATTGACCTTCCCCCCCCCCCCATGAAAATTTACTGGCTACGCCACTGAGTTCATTGCATTCAAATGCAATAGAAACAAATAAATAAAACCTTTTAAAAAAACATGATTATAATTGAAATTCGTCGTTTGTTTGGGGACCATCTGTTGTTTTAATTATGCAAACTATTTTCAAATGTGGTCAGGTGTGTTTTTCCATTTCAAACCCACCCGTTTTTATTTCATTTTTCGTTTCATCAATAATAAACTAAACATATCCACTGGTCAAGCAAGTATAAAAGATGCCAGCCAGCTTAATCGGAAGGGTGAAAAAAGAAACAAACACATAAATGAGACAATTCCCAATCATATGTCCTTTAAATGATTATTATTTGCGGTTGAGCTGAGGGAGGGGACAAGCTTGGCATGATTTTTTATTTATAGTATTTTTTCAATTTTTGAGATCAATTCACTCACAATTGACAAACCTTTATATGGAATTAGAATTGAATTATTTAATGAAAATGATATTCAATAAAAAGGGATGGGGGAAAAGAAATTGATTGAAAAATGAGTCAGTTTTTTTAATTCAAATTAGTCCATGTTCGTTAAATATAGATCGGGTAATTGGAGATGAATAGGGAAAGAGAGAGAATGGGGGGGGGGGGTGGTTCAGATTATTAATAAATAAAGGAATTAAAAGAATATTTATCCTAGACGAAATAATACAAATAGGGGAGAAAAACTATATGGACTTTTAGTATTATTATAAGTACCTGGAGCCACCGAGCGATTAAAAATACAAATATATATATATAATACACGCCCCCTGGACCTCTCCCCAAAAACCACGTACCTCGCCCCCACCGCTACATCCCCACTAACCAACACACCCACACACCCGGATCCCTTACAACTGCACCCCACCTCCTGCATTTCCCACATCCACTCCAACCCGCACCCAGTTTTTGTATTTCTAGCTTTCTAGTGGTCCGAATATTATGTGTATATTTGTTTACTCATATACCAATTTGTACACATTCGTTCATATTGATAAACATTATAAAAAATAAATAGGAAAATAATAATAAAAAAAAATCGTATAGGATCTGAAATAAAAACAAAATTAAATAAGATTTGTTTCCAAGTTATATAAAAAAAAGCCACTTCAACCACTTTATTTGTAAACAGACCTAAAATGTTACAATTTAGACACCTGTTAATTAAAAACAAAAAAAAATCCAAATTTTAATATAATATATTAATATTTGCTATAACCTATTAGTGGGGTTTAAAATTAAAAAAACCAATTTTAATTGAAAAAAATGTAAACAAACTTTTTTATTGAAATTTTCATCTACCAATAATTGCTTTAATTAAGAAAAGATCAATTAAGATGAAATTTTTCGAGGTCCAGACCTAGCCAGATCGTTTTCTCATCCTCAAAACTTATTAATAGAGTTGGTTTCATCAAAATCGGAAGAGCGGTTTTCAAAATAGAACTAAGATACAAATATACAAACAAATATATAAATAAATATATATACAATTTTTGCTCGTTTAATAAGAGTAGATAGGTAGATATTATTAATTTTAATAAAATACTATGCCCACCGCAAGACTTCAATTTATCTCGCTTTTGTATAATATTTAAATTTATAAAAATTTATCGAAGCTTATTTCCAACATCGCCTGTTTCTAGGCAACCCGAAGATCGGCGTTTATTTCTTTATAGCCCAGGCAAATTAGACGAAAATAAAAGACCGCACTGGCCAATAAATATATATGTACAAGAGGGAAATAATTTCAATCGACGTTAGACATACCAAATAAGAGTTATTTGAGTTTGCGACAGTTTCTGGCTGGTGCTAAATGAAGGTCTAAAAACCACGAAAAATTTGGACTTTTTTCAGATTTTTCCCTTTAACTCGAAAACAATGCGTCCTACAGAAAATTTCACTCTTGCTAAAACGAAAGAACATAAAATTTCGCGTCGTATCATGTACTTAGAAGTTGAAATTTCTATTTCTATATTATATAATATTTAATTCAGTGCAGGAAGGGGGCTATGAGTGAGATAAAGAGAATAATGCACCCTCTCTTTCTTTCTCAACGTGTTAGTGAATTATATGTATTTCTATATTATATATATAATATTTAATTCATTGCAGGGGCTCTGACGTCACAGCTACTTGGTGCAAGTCTTGGCATGTCCGGGGGCTCCTGATCGGCTTGCAATTAGTCGAGAGGGAATCGTCCGAGCGTCCTCATGACCCAATTTAATTAGTGAATTATTTCACGTTATAATTCATCTTTTTCACCGTTTATTAACAGGTTAGTTTATTTATATTAAAATATACAAATATATAAAATCAGTAACATTGAAATATTGTCCATTTAGGCGTTATCTCTCGTCTAAAAACATTCATTTCCCAGAGAATTCTCTGTCTCATATATTATATATATATATATATATATATATATATATATATATATATATATTAAGTGATTTTGAATTATATCAATTGAAATTTTGAAATTATTGGATAAAAAATACTTGGTAGATTTCACATTAAGTTATAAAAAATAAAACGAATTTATTTTTGGAGAATCTTTAATCTCGATATATATATTTCACAATAAGATATAAAAAAAATCAGTTACTTTCTGTTGCTCTTGAAGATGGGTTAGTCACCCGAAATATATATATCGAGATTAAAGATTCTCCAAAAATAAATTCGTTTAATTTTTTTATATCTTAATGTAAAACCTACCAGAGTATTTTTAATCCAATAATTTAAAAAAATGTTTCACCAAGTACCAACACCAAATTCCTTAAAAACTATAGAAATTTTGAAAATTAATAAATCTTTAGAAGGTTCGTAAAGAGTCGTCTGATATTAATTAAAGAGCTGGTCGAGAAACATATTAGCTTAAAAATGTTATAAATATGTTTGTTTCTTTATAACCTTTTCACTTAACCATTTGAATTGTTATTTAAAAATACTAATTTCTCTTTTATTTTTCAGACCAAGAAATCACCAATTCGCCATGTGAGGCGATATCCTCTGATCATCTTGGAAAACACTAATTCACCCTGTGAGGCGTTATCCTCTGATCATCTTGAAAATCAGTAATTCACCATGGGAGGCGTTATCTTCTGATCATCTTGGAAATCACCAATTCACCATGGGATGCGTTATCTTCTGATCATCTTGGAAATCACCAATTCACCATGGGATGCGTTATCCTCCGCTCATCATGGAAATCACTAATTCACCTTGGGAGGCGTTATCCTCTGACCATCTTGGAAATCACCAATTCAACTTGGGAGGCGTTATCTTCTGATCATCTTGGAAATCACTAATTCACCTTGGGAGGCGTTATCCTCTGACCATCTTGGAAATCACCAATTCAACTTGGGAGGCGTTATCTTCTGACCATCTTGGAAATCACTAATTCACCTTGGGAGGCGTTATCTTCTGACCATCTTGGAAATCACCAATTCAACTTGGGAGGCGTTATCTTCTGATCATCTTGGAAATCACTAATTCACCTTGGGAGGCGTTATCCTCTGACCATCTTGGAAATCACCAATTCAACTTGGGAGGCGTTATCTTCTGACCATCTTGGAAATCACTAATTCACCTTGGGAGGCGTTATCTTCTGACCATCTTGGAAATCACCAATTCAACATGGGGGGACGATATCCTCTGATCATCTTGGAAATCACCAATTCACCATGGAATGCGTTATCCTCTGATCATCTTGAAAATCACCAATTCACCATGGGAGGCGGTATCCTATGATCATCTTGGTTTCTTCGAGCGTTGCTTCGATGTAAGTTTCTACCTAATATATTATTTTAATGCAATTGTGTAGGTCTTATTTAATCTTTGTATTTAAATTTACAAATTTCGACTCTATATGGTAAGCCTAATTCACAGACATGTTAAAACATGTATTCAATTTTTAATAGATAAACAATAATTTGAAGGAGACAGTAAAAGAGTGTGTCTTGTGCTGATATTATAAATGTTAGTACCTGGAGCACCGAGCGATGCACGATGTAACTTTTTGCATCAGTTAAAAGCGATATATTATATGTATATTATTTTTAATTTAAAATTAAGGTAAAAAGGTCGATTTTGGTAAAATTTTGAAAAAATGAAAAAATCAATTTCGAGATATTTCACCAATTAACGTATGTACCAAAATTAAATGCTAAAACTTTAGAAACCAAGGAAATAGAACACTATAAAAATTTCAATAGATAATACACAAATAATAAATATGATCAGCTGGGTAATGGGCATCTAATAGATCTCAAAGCCAATTAAATAAAAAAAGTAATTAAAATTTCCTAATTTTAGTATATAATAATATTTATTGTAAGAGTTCGTGGCTGTGATGAAACTATACTAGATGAAGGAGGAGGTATCAGCCAAAGATGGAATCACTGGGTTCAATAAAACACCTTTAATGAGACGTTTCGGCCTAAATTTTATTTGGCCATCTTCAGTCAATTAGGCTAAAAAATTTTTTTTACAAATGGATGTTAATTGATATATTTTTTTTTTATAAAAAATTATAAGTTGACCAAGTTGGTTATTTAGACTTACAGTTATACACAAAATGCGGTACACATATGTGATCGAACCAAGCCTTGTCAAAAATAAAAATTTCTTTTAGCTTCATGCGAATTTTTAACGTGCCTGGACCCAAAAGTTTCAGAATGAAAGTAATGAGTTCATATAAATCTTTTCTATATATTACATTATAATTAGATATTTGACCCTTATGTGAGGTCATCATATGTCCCATCATTATTTATTTACAAACAGAAAATCCAAATTAGAATCTAATTACTTTTAAATCACATGCATTTTTTCATTCAATCAAATTATACAAATTCTTATTAAAAAAATTTTCAAAAAAGTTTCTATACATTAAGTTCAAGAAAACAACTGTTGGCTCATATCACACAGGATAGATGTATAAATATTGGAAAGAAACATACAATCTCTTTTAAAATTGATAGCCTTATCACCTGCTATTTTTATATATAGCATTTCGGCTATGGATCTTTTATAGAAGTTATCAATCTTGACCAATATTTTCGCATTATCGTAATCAAAAGAATGAATATGTTCGGCTTCGTGGGTGGAGAGTGCAGTGTTGGGTCTTTTTATTTCGAACACTTAATTTATGCTCATATACCCTAATTTTTAGTGAACGTGAAATAGTGAATTTAGGCCGAAACGTCTCATTAAAGGTGTTTTATTGAACCCAGTGATTCCATCTTTGGCTGATACCTCCTCCTTCATCTAGTATATAATAATATTTGTTATATAGTATTAGTGGGTTTTAAAATTAAAAAATCAATTAATAAATAAAAAGATAATTGAAAAAAATGTAAACAAACTTTTCTATTAACATTTTCATCTATCAATAATTACTTTAATTAAGAAAAAAGTCAATTAAGATGAATTTTGATGAGGTCCAGATCTAGCCAGATCGTTTTCTCATCCTCAAAACTTGTTAATAGAGTTGGTTTCATCAAAATCGGTAGAGCCGTTTTCAAAATAAAAAAAAACATACAAATATCTACTCTTATTAAACGAGCAAAAATTGTATATTTATTTATATATATATATATATATATATATATATATATATTTATTTATTTGTTTGTTTATATATTTGTATCTTAGTTCTATTTTGAAAACGGCTTTACCGATATTGATGAAATTTGCGGGTTAGGGGTTTTTGGGGTGACAATTCGATCTGTCACGGTCTCATCTTCGACAAAATTGTTTTTGATGGGTTTTTTCGTATTCAAATTAATTATTTTCAGGTAGACAAATCCATTCTTGGGGTTTTAAAAAAGGTTACTCTTTTCCTTTTGTGCCCAGGCAGACAATGTGTCGGGTTAATCCTTTTTTCTCAAAGGCCTTGAAGAAGTATTGTGATTGTGGATTTTAACATATTTTGTTCTCCATAAACGTTTAAAATATTAATAAACGTTTTATAATTGTTTTTATAAAGAACTTTATTTATTTAATAGAATAAAAAATAAACAAGAATTTATTTAAAAATATATTTCGCATAAGCAGGTCTCAATTTTCTGAAAAAACAACACATTTTGATAGGTTTTATTTATTAACAATCGGATGAATAAAAATGAATAATTTGGTTGAATAAAAACAGGTGCAGAAGGTGGGGTGCAGTGGTGGGGATCCGGGGGTTTCGGGGGGTGGGGCCGAAGCGGGGTGGGGTGGGGGTACAGTGGGCGAATACTATATATATTTGTATTTTTTTAATTTGAAAACGGCTCTCAAATAAAAATCGACCTTTTTATCAGAATTTTAAATTAATAATAATATTAAAATAAAGGTTTTAACTGAAGGAAGAAGGTACCGAGCATCGCTCGGTGCCTCCAAGTACTATAATATTGAAGGAGACAATAAAAGAGTGTGTCTTCTGCTGGAATAATGCCAGCAGAAGACACACTATTTTATTGTCTCCTTCAATATATAAAAATTCTGCTACTATCGGCACCAAAAACTTTCAATTTAATATATATATATATATATTAGTATATACAATTTTTGCTCTTTTAATAAGAGTAGATTTATAAGGAGACTATAGTTTCGAAGGCTTGCCCTCTTCATCAATCAATTACAATTAATTAATAGAGTAAAGGGTGTGTAGTTTCACTGTGAAACTACACACCCTTTACTCTATTAATTAACATCATGTTTCACCTAAAACCTACACCATTTTCCATAAGTAAAATCAATTACAATTGAGTCACAGGAATTAATGTATGGATGGAGAGTAAGATTTCATAAATTCATACATTAATTCCTGTGAATCAATTGTAATTGACTGATGAAAGAGGGCGGCAATTCTACGGTAACTGTGGCGCCTCAATCTGACAATGGATTCTTATAGTACTCACCAAAATAAGACGAAAATGAAGAATACTATTTATCGAGATTTTGCTTACTTTTCGAGATATCCAGTTTAAAAAAAAAACTGTTATTTGTATTTATTTTATTTTATTTTTCAATTGTTTTTTATAGAAACCACGGAAACCGTAGAATCACGGGGGTTGCGTGTGGTGCCGGTAGTGATGACGGATTCTTTTAGAAAATGTATATTAATTAAAAAATAATTAGTAAATGCCCAAAAAAATTCGAATATGTAAAAGTAGAGGGGGCGAACCGCGACCCTAATATGCTGTACACCTACTTCCACTTGTACTTCCAAATATTTCCAAGTACTTCCAAAATAGTTCCAAAGAGGTGTAAACCTACTTCCAATCATATTCAAGACAAGGAAAAAACTACTACTACTAATACTACTCCTGATAATATCAAAAAGATTAAACATGTTGTAAGGGCTGGCCGCCCTTAATGAATATAATATTTAGTATAAATACAAAGGCCGCCCTTAATGAATCTAATATTTAGTATAAATATAAAAATAGGCTAAGTTTGTTTGAACGAGTAATATATTGGATAACTTGCTGATGTAGCAAGCAGACAGCCAGGCGCCGACCAGTTCTAAGTGCGTTAGTTAAGAAAGAATGAGCCAGGGAGTGCGAAGAAGACAGACGCTACCCTGGGCGAGAGGGGAAGAGACGCAAGAAGGAGGCGGGCCTGTCTGTGTGCCAAGTGACCAACGGATACGAGAGTGTGAGTGCGTGAGAAAGATGAAGTGGCTGTCGATGTGTCTCCGAGACGGGGATGTAAAAGTATTGGTGACAGCGAGGACACGGGCGACCGACGGAGACGCAGGAAGTCGAGTCTGGAACAGCAAAGCTAACGGCTGGGGGGTGGGCCAGCCGGCCGCCCCTGCGAGCGGGGGAGATGTAAACGCGTGCAAGAGACTGTGTGACCACCCCCGGGGGCGGGGTGCAGATGTGTGCTGTGGCCACCCCAACCCCCGGGGGCGAGGTAGAGTTACGGCGCGTGTGTGTACGACAATGTGCTAAGGACCGGGATGCCGCCTTGCGGGCGGTAGCCGGTGTTTCGGGGACACGGCCGCCTTGCGGGCTGTCTAAGAAGAGCGACGTGGCCACCTCGCGAGCTGTGTGAGGCCGTGGACCATGGGTGAAGATCGTCGTGGCCGGTGCAGGGCGGAGAGCAGGAGGGCTGCCCTGTCAGCTGTGTGAGGGAACGGCGTCAGGAAGGGCGCCGAGGCGCCCTGCGAGTTTGAGCCGCTAGTGTGCTGGGCAGGAGCCCGACTTGCGTGGACAGCCCAGTGACCGGAGAAGGACAGGGCGTGAGTAGCGTGGTCGCCCCGCGAGCGGCGGGACATACGGCGCGAAGGACAAGGCGTGAGTAGTTTCGGCCGAAACGTTTAATTATGAAATCTGATCAGATAATATTAATATTGTGTAGTATTAAGTTGTTTATTTGTGTTTCATTTTATTACTACTTTATTCGATTGTAACCATCCAATAAATTTGCTTCATATTATGGTTATTGAATTGTAATCTATTGACTTAATTTGCTTTCCTTTCTTTTGTACTAAATTAATAAGTATTAAATTTAAATCTTAGGTTAAAAAATAATAATGTGTATTATTTTATCCCCAGCAAAGCCCCTTTTCAGGTCACACGTGAGTCCAGCCTTACAAATTGGTGTCGAGGTGTGGGGTGAACGATTTTAAAATTTTCAAAGTGCAATTTGGGGAAAATAATTTTGAAAAGGGAAATTTTGAAAATTTTGAAATCGGGCACTCGCTCGACTCAGTCGAGAGTGCCGCCCGCGAATGATTGGAAAAAAGTTTAATATATATAGAAGGGCCAATTTCTGAAAAATTTGAGAAATAAGAATTTGAGATAGAAATATATGCCGGCGGGAAGGGAAGCGGCTATCGGTGTGTTTGGCTGTGAGAGTATTGGTGGGAGGCCGAGAAGCCTTCGGCGAGCGACAAGAGAGAAGTCGATGAGAGGTTTTAAAAGATAATTTCGAGCCATTGTTGAACCGGAGTTTGAAATAATTTTTGAGAGCGTCGCTCGTGCATAAATTTAGGAAAGAATTCGGGCCAAATGTCGGGAAATTTTTGGAGAAGATAAATTTCGAGAAAATTTTAAGGATAACATTAGTAAACGATAAGTTTTGGAACCATTTTGATAGCTTTGAGCTATTGTGAATTTTTCTTTTTGCGAAGGAGCTAGGCCGTAAGGGCGGCAAACATGGCGTAGGGCCAGAAAGGGGGAGAGGGACAATACCCTCGAAAGCTTCAACGGATGATACAGGAATACCCAAGGTGGGGACACTGAGGTAAGCACAGAGGTGGGATTGACGATTTCATGTCAGAATTTTTAGAAGGGAATTTTTAAGGGCCAATTTCTGAAAAATTTGGGAAATAAGAATTTGAGAAAAATGTAAAGTGCATAAATTGGGAAAAGTTAATATATCTAGAAGGGAATTTTTAAGGGCCAATTTCTGAAAATTTGGGAAATAAGAAGTTTGAAATAATTTTTGAGAGCGTCGCTCGTGCATAAATTTAGGAAAGAATTTGGGTCAAGTGAGGTTTCAAGAAAATTTGAAAGAGAAAATTTTGAAAATTTCAGGATAATTTGGGGTAGAATTTTATTTCAGAAAAGTTAGGGATTTATCTGAATTTTAAAAATCAAGGTTTGTATTACGAAATTTCAAGACAAACTTTTTTTTGAAAATTTCGGGATAATCTGGGGGTAGAATTTTATTTCAGAAAATGTACGAAATTTGTCTGAATTTTAAAATTCAAGGTTTGGATTACATATTTGTGAGCAAACATGTTATTTTCTAATTACTTTTGCGATTGAGGTCTAAATAGAAGTTGAAGGTGTTGAGAGGAGTTTTGGACAAAAATTTCTATTATATAAAATTTTTCAAAATATTAGTATCGGAAGCTTATAAACGTGTTTTATTAATCCTGGAGTAATTGTTGAAGCGTACGAGGTGTATCTATATAGATTTGAATATTGCAAATTTTGGGAAAACCCGGAACATCATTTTATTTTTGTTTTGCGTCTTGAGCCAGCATGGTGAATAAACTTGTATAATTTATGGGGTTAATAGGTGAGGAATTTTTAAAGAAATTTTGAATAGATTTTGGACCGGGGGTAGTTTTGAGAAAACTTTGGAGCGAAAGGGGATTGTGAGTGAATTTTTGGGGTCAGGTATTTTGAACTAAGTGCTGAGATGGCAGACGAAAGGATCGCTGCTCTAGAGGCGTTGGTCGCGAGGCTCACCACGGAAGAAATAATACAAAATTTTTAGAGACTGCTTTGGGGGCGGTCAGGGACGTCTAATGAGGAGAGTGTGGGTGAGAAAGGGAAAATTGAGGCTTCCACCAATAACAAAGAAATGTGTGACAAGGGATTAGAAGGAAGGGGTGGTGGAAGGGGATAGTGAACCCCGAGTAAGGAAAGGGGAGGGTCAGTAAAGGGGAAGGACTATGCCAGGCACCCGGTGTGAGAATGAGAAGGAGACCGAAAATGGAGTGTCTCGCCCTACCGGAGGTGGTTACACGGGGAACTGGCCGTTAGCGGCGCCCCGGTGACCATCTTGAGAGGGGTTTCTTCCCGAACTCGCCCTGCCGGGGGTGGTGACACGGGGAACTAGCCGTGAGCGGCGCCCCGGTGACCCCCGAACAGGGAAGGCCTGTGCTAGGTCCTTAGGGTGAAAGTAAGAAGAGAACCGAGAGGGGAGTGTCTTGGCCTACCTAGGGTGGTGATACGGGGAACTGGCCGTTAGCGGCGCCCCGGTGATCATTCGGAGGGGGAGGTTCCAATGGACAGAAGAGGGAAAATCGGGCCCTACTGTGTGTATGGGGCCCGCCATGACCAGAACCGATAAGTCAGGGGTCCTACTGTGTGTAAGGGGCCCGCCAGGACTAGCACGGGGTCGTGGAAGGAAAGGGATAACTAGAGGGGACAATCACAAGGCAGGATAAAGGGTTGAAGGGCTGAACTAGCAGAGAAGCAAACCGTGGTGAGATAGAAGGGGAAGAAAACAGTAATGTCGGGTAAGAAGTAATATCACAAAGGGGAGCGGATCCCAGTAGGGAGTTACTTCTCATCAAAACTTCGGTACTGTCCAAAAATTTCAGCTTGACGTTTTATAATACGGAACCCCTTCTCCTGAAGTTCCAAGTTTATTAATTGTGTCTCTTTGCTTGATTTCCATTATATTATTCGTAATTTGGTCAATATTTACTTTTTCTTTTTCTTCAACAGTTTTATTTTTGACAAACTGTAAGGCGTATATTTTATTTTAATTTCATGAAAAATAATGTTCCGGGTTGGATAACCGTAGCGGCAGTCGTTCTGGGGAGCCTAAGGGATGAGGAACCACCACCGCCCAGGATTGGGACGGGGAACTCGAGATCGGGGTCGACCGCCGGGCCGACCGCCGAAGAGAAAATTTTTTAATTTTGTGAAGTCAGCGTGTAAATTTTGAACTATTTTTTTTGAAGAAAATCCCGAGGCCTTTTTCAAGAAAAATTTTGAGCCATGTTTTGAGAAAATTTTGAGTCATTTTTCGAAGAAAATTGTGAGAGACGGTTTTTGAGGGAAGAATTTTGAGACAGTTTTTGAGGGAAGAATTTTGAGTTATGTTTGAGGAAAATCCCGAGACCTTTTCCAAGGAATATTTTGAGCCATTTTTGGGGGGAATTTTCTGAGTCGTTTTCGTGGAAAAATTTTTTGAGTCATTTTTGAGAAAAACTTTGAGACATTTGGAGTGAAAGTTTGAGACAGTTTCTGAGGGAAGAATTTTGAGTTATTTTTGAGAAACATCCCGAGACCTTTTCCAAGGAAGATTTTGAGCCATTTTTGGGAGGAATTTTGAGTCATATTTTTTGGCAAGCTTTGAGCTGTCTACTGAGGGAAAACCAAGTGAGTGGGGAAATCACGAGATACCCGACCTGCAAATGGGGGTACGGAGGAGTTGGCCGTAAGCGGCGCCTCGACCACCACGGAAGCAGGGAGGGGAGGTGCTGTAACGAGGAAGGGGCATCACTGTTAGAGATGTTTCCGGAACCGTCATCCCCGGAGAAGAAAATTGGTAGCACTAGGGTGAGAAAATTGTGGAATAGTCGTTTCCTATTTTTCTTGGTGTGTAGTAGAGGACATTTGGAATTGGGGCTAACGTATCTCGGGAGGAAGACCAAGGTGGTCGGGAGGAGTAGCCTAGGAGAAAAATAATCGAAATATTTAGGTGATCACTATGTGGAATAATTTACAAGCACAGTAAATGCAAATTTTGGCTGTTTTAACGAGAAAAGTTTGAAGGGAAAATCCTTTAATTTTATGAAGGAGGGCGATGACACCGTGGGACCTGTGACAGGGGTCGCCTTAAACGAGTTGGGGCCGTGGAAGGGAAGGTATCCGTCATCAGAGGATAGTGAAATGTGTTAAGAGATGACCGATACGCTCCCTTCTACGCGGGATTGATCCCCTTTGTATTAGTGTTGTGTGCGTCACCCCCCGGGTGAGCTGTAAAAGGATGTCTATGCCTAAGGGCATAGACATCTTTTTGAAAATGGGGAAGGATGTAAGGGCTGGCCGCCCTTAATGAATATAATATTTAGTATAAATACAAAGGCCGCCCTTAATGAATCTAATATTTAGTATAAATATAAAAATAGGCTAAGTTTGTTTGAACGAGTAATATATTGGATAACTTGCTGATGTAGCAAGCAGACAGCCAGGCGCCGACCAGTTCTAAGTGCGTTAGTTAAGAAAGAATGAGCCAGGGAGTGCGAAGAAGACAGACGCTACCCTGGGCGAGAGGGGAAGAGACGCAAGAAGGAGGCGGGCCTGTCTGTGTGCCAAGTGACCAACGGATACGAGAGTGTGAGTGCGTGAGAAAGATGAAGTGGCTGTCGATGTGTCTCCGAGACGGGGATGTAAAAGTATTGGTGACAGCGAGGACACGGGCGACCGACGGAGACGCAGGAAGTCGAGTCTGGAACAGCAAAGCTAACGGCTGGGGGTGGGCCAGCCGGCCGCCCCTGCGAGCGGGGGAGATGTAAACGCGTGCAAGAGACTGTGTGACCACCCCCCGGGGGCGGGGTGCAGATGTGTGCTGTGGCCACCCCAACCCCCGGGGGCGAGGTAGAGTTACGGCGCGTGTGTGTACGACAATGTGCTAAGGACCGGGATGCCGCCTTGCGGGCGGTAGCCGGTGTTTCGGGGACACGGCCGCCTTGCGGGCTGTCTAAGAAGAGCGACGTGGCCACCTCGCGAGCTGTGTGAGGCCGTGGACCATGGGTGAAGATCGTCGTGGCCGGTGCAGGGCGGAGAGCAGGAGGGCTGCCCTGTCAGCTGTGTGAGGGAACGGCGTCAGGAAGGGCGCCGAGGCGCCCTGCGAGTTTGAGCCGCTAGTGTGCTGGGCAGGAGCCCGACTTGCGTGGACAGCCCAGTGACCGGAGAAGGACAGGGCGTGAGTAGCGTGGTCGCCCCGCGAGCGGCGGGACATACGGCGCGAAGGACAAGGCGTGAGTAGTTTCGGCCGAAACGTTTAATTATGAAATCTGATCAGATAATATTAATATTGTGTAGTATTAAGTTGTTTATTTGTGTTTCATTTTATTACTACTTTATTCGATTGTAACCATCCAATAAATTTGCTTCATATTATGGTTATTGAATTGTAATCTATTGACTTAATTTGCTTTCCTTTCTTTTGTACTAAATTAATAAGTATTAAATTTAAATCTTAGGTTAAAAAATAATAATGTGTATTATTTTATCCCCAGCAAAGCCCCTTTTCAGGTCACACGTGAGTCCAGC
>JALMQS010000036.1:193255-324975 GCA_024734495.1 Forficula auricularia
ACTGGTGCACCCCTTCTTGCATTCGATTGCATTAAAAAAAAAAAAAAATTGGTCGAGTGATGAATGGAATAGTGTCCATTGGAGTGATGAGTCTGGTTTTGAAGTTTGTGTTGGGGACAATCGAAGCAGAGTTATTTGTCAGAAAAATGAAGCTTTCAATTCAGATTGTTTAAAAAAATAAAATAAAATTTCTGCTTCAGTTATGGTATGGGGTTCAATGTCTGCTAGAGGTGTTGGAAAACTTCACTTCATTGATGGAATTGTAAAACACCAATAAATATTTAGAGATTAAAAAAATCGTTACTTCCAACAATGGCAGATGCATTGCAGAATAATAATAATTTTGTGTTTCAACAAGACGGGCGCGGCCTAGCCATACATCAAGAAAATCTTTAAAATGGCTTTCGGATCATAATGTTCCACTTTTGAGTGGGTAGTAAACAGTCCCGACTTTGTCACCAATAGAAACTCTTTGGCACACAATGAAAAAGTTATTACGAATACAACTAGCTAGAAACGTAGTCGAATTAAAACACAAACTTCAAAATATTTGAGATACTTTCACTCAAGATGAGTGTCAAAACTTAATAAGTACGTTGCCCAAAAGAATTCAAGCCGTAATTAAAAATAAAGGCGACGTCACACAGTGGTAAAGGTTTATTTTGTATGTTTTCCTCGTTTTTAACAATTAAAAAATAATTTTAAGTTGAGTGTTACAATAAAATGTTTTAAATTGTTTAAAATGTTGTTCCAAATGATAATAAAAGTAAATATTTAAATTAAATTTACCGTGAATTAGCATAATTTTATTTAAAAAGAAAAAATATTGGTGGGAGTAATTGAGATGGGACGGGGCTCGTAGTCTCGTTATACTTAAATAAATTAAAAATTTATTTTTACAGCGAGAAGACACACTCTTTTATTGTCTTCTTCAATTTATAAAAATTCTGCTATTCTCACTTATAATTACATCGAGAGCTATTTTTTGCCGAAGTAAACTTGACATTTTAATGAGAATTTTGTTGCCTGGCAATTTTTCTGGTAGTTTTTTGAGTTAAATTGCCGAAAGGCAACAAAACTCGAATTATAAAATATCAAGTTTACTTCGACCCAAAAAAAGCTTGAGTGTAATTCGGTAAGACAATTTAATGAATCAATACGTAAATCACAAAATTAACAAAATTAAGACATAAATTAGTTTATTTAATTTAGAGGAAAAGTACAATTGTTAAAAATACAATTCTTATAAACAACTTTTTTTTCCACGCAAAACAGCGTAAACTGTCTCCATATTGATGTAGTTGAATTCACAGTATTCTGAGGCACATTTTTGTTGATAGCTTTTTCAATTTCTCCAGTCGAAGACTCTCCAAATCTCGACATTTTCATACAATGCAAGTTTGACATAAAATTGTTTACAATGTTGGTTGTCATGTCAGTGTTGCTAGACACCGATGATGCAGGCCTACTAGAATCTTAAAGCTAGGTTCAGTTTTGTCGCTGGAAAAGTTAGGGTAAACTTTTTTTCGCTGTCATAGTGACAAAAACACCGTTGCTTATGGGACTTTTAGTGTATGAATTAAATTGTCGGCAAAAAGAAACTTTCAATTTAAATAATTTTCAAATTACTAAGAGAGCCTACAAAAAGTTTTCTCATATTCCTCCTATTTTATGTTTAAAATAGTGTATTGGTGAAACTATATTACTTGTCGTGGATTGATTTGTGGATTCTAACTGCCAAATAACTTGCACGTTGATGACCTTTTCTATTTTAGAAACGACAGAGGTGATCGTCTGGTTGATTGTCACAGTATTCTATAACAAATTAATTATTATATGTAAATGTAGAGTGCTCTTTTGCTTGGAATTGATGAGTTAAGAAAAAAACCCATTTAAATTTGCAACTGACTCTCTTCATTCATCCGTAATAGAGATTGTTACCATTAATAAGCCCTATTATATCAGTTTGAATACAAGTTGACTTTTTAATGGTTAGGAAGGTGAATAATTTCCCAGGATCATGAGGGGAGGCGGTCAAAAAGGTGAGAGAATGGATCAAATACCTTCCGGGGGTCAGTAACGAATCTACATGCGGAACAATCGACAATCCGACAAAGGGATTTCGGATTGACAAAAGCACCCCACTGCCTCTTGTTCTTGTAGCCAAGCAGAAAGAAATTTGCCCCAAATGGGGTATTAAAAATGTTGCCGTTCAATAGATAAACTTTTTCCCTTTTTGGGGGAAAAAATAAATAACATTTTACCGAGAATAGCAGAGTTTGTTCATTTTTAATCCAAATGTAAAGCTTAATAGCCCGTGGCGTTAGCGTAAAATATTTCACTTCCGGCAACCAGTTTGAAATTACACTTTTATACAATAAATTAACAATTTAACAAAACTAAAATACTAATTTATAGTCTTAATTATTTTTATAGAGAAAAGTTTGCGGAATTTAACATAATGTAATGTATTTATTTTTTATTATATTTATATTATTTCATTTAAATTGAGTAGGTAAACAATTATTTTTATAGAGAAATGATTGCGGAATTTAACAGAACAAAAGTCACATTAATAGATAGATAGATACATACAAGTGAAGCTAATATAAAGTATGTAACAATATAATACAATCTATTAGACATTTAATCGTATTGTGAGCAATTTCTTTTGATATCCCTCACACTACATGAAAAGAAGTCTAATTGTGAGGAGTTTGCCTTTAGCATCACTCTATTCAGCCCTGTATTTTTTGAATAATTAGTATTACAAATGGGGATAAAAAAGGTTTCGACAATGCGACTGTAATATTGAGGTACTTTAAAATTAATATATTGGAGAATTTCACAACAATCAATCAGACCATTCAACAGTTTGCGAAGGAATATCAAGTCATTTTGTAGTCTACGGGATGACAAACTTTGGATATTTAGTTCGGTTCTTAAGAGTCTAGAAGAGGGATAGTTATATGGGGTTAGAGAGTTATTAGATGATGAGAATTTATATGATATAATTTTTAAAAATTTATTTTGCACTCTTTCAATTTGGTCAATTTGATGTTGGACATGCGGTGGCCAAATTAAACTGCAGTATTCCAGCTTGCTTCTTACTATGGAGTTAAATAGTATTTTTAGACAGTTGGAATTTTTGGAAATTTTTTGTATTTCTATATATAAATCCCAGAAGTTTAAAAGACTGACCACAAATATTTTTTATATGAAGAGAAAAAGAGAGAGAAGACTCGAAGGTAACTCCCAAATCGTATATGTGATCATCCTGCGAGAAGAAAGCTACCACCTTTTGTACAGTACTTATAGAGGTAAAGGTGGTAATATGAGCATCCATTTACATTTTTTATTAAAAAAATAATAATTTGAATGATTTAAATTAATTTATTCGTGTAAACTTTAACTAAGAGGCGACTGTGGATCACTGGTTAGAGTGTCGGACTTCTGGCCTATATTACGCTGGTTCGAGACTGACTCTCGGCAGATATTTGCAGTCGCCTCCTCTTGGAAAGCAATGGCAACCTACCAAGAGTATAATTGCCTAATAACCTTCCAAACTAGCCGTTCTAAACCGGCGTTAAAAAGTAGGTCCCGTATATCTGTGTAAAAACAGTTAAACACACTCAGCTCAGGTATATGTGGAGAGGAGCCGTCAGGGAGACCCTGATATGGCACTTAAAGAAGAAGATACTTTAACTACAACATTTGAGGAAAATATCTAAAAAATATTAACTTAAATAAACAGAAAGTGAAAAATAAATAAAAATTCCAAAAAAGTCATATTGTATAAAAAATGTTGTATTTTATGAATTACGAAACGTTATTAGTGTATATAAGTAGGAAAACAAACAAAAAAATGATTTAGTCTCTCCAATAATCACAAATGCCTTTTTCAAATCCATTTCTTTGTTCGTAACTGCCTTTATTGCCATAACCATATCATCAGAATTCCAGGTTTTTTTTAGGTTTTGGTTTTTGGCCCTAGTATCTTTCGTGGCATCTGAAACAAGAAAAGTCCCTAAAAATTGGAGCTAATATACCAGATACAGAAGGGTGCTCAAATTTCCAACATCGCCATATTGGAATTCCTCAAAGCCCAACCCTTCTTTGTTATTGTTTAAATTACAAACCACTGACATAAAATGGACGTTTATAACCTACTGTATCAGATGCCTTAGCCATTATAGTGAATATAACCTAATAGTTACCGTAATTAAAGGCTAAATACCCACCTTCCAAAGTTTTCAGTAGGAGTGAAACACAAAAACTTGGTGCAACCAGAAACTATCTCCACAACTGAACAAGAGCGCTCTAGCAGCAAAAAGAGGAACAAATTTAGTATTTCCAATAAATCCCGCTAAAGTGTGTGGTCTGTATGACCAGATATGTTGGGGCTCATAATACCTACATGGCACATATTACCACCATTATCTCTATACAAATCAAAGAACAATAAACCGCCGAGAGACAATCGATCTGACCTTTGGATCTCCTGTGATGACGTAATCAAAATGCCCTCCGCGTATAATTCGAAAACGGTCCATATTTTGTAAATAACAGTGGTAAAAATTCCTTTTGATGATTTAAAATTGTTTTTTGAAGACCGGTTGTGTTAACTTGTTATAGAATGAATATTATGGATACACTATTTATTGTCTCGATGGTTTCAACGATTAATATTTTAAGTAATTGAAAAATTAAAAATTAAAAAATTCCTGAAGAAGGACGAAAAGTTGTATGAAAATTGATATTTACTTAACATTAAGAAAAAAAAATTGTCCAAAAATCCGTAAATCTTTTATTTAATAAAAATAATATTTTATTAATCTTAATTTCTGCTTAGCTCCTCAACATTCTTCCCGAAGAATTCTCATAGTATACATCATTAAGAGTTTTTATCTTGAGACAGTCTTATAACTCAAAAACAGTGCATTATATTGAAAAAAGTTTCAAATAAAAGTTTGTTTACATCAAGGGGGAAACTAAACTATCCTATTTTTTATCGACGTAGAACAAGCTTTCAAGGGTATTTCGAGGTCAAGTTCTGTTTTTTAAATAGAACCCCCATATTTTTTTTATGTCTACTTAAACTACAAAGAAAACTGAATAACTTTCATAAGAACTATTTTTTTATACGGCATCAAATAAACAAAATACATGAATCAATTAGATCTCAAAAAACAAATTCTTAATAATTATTTTTAACAATTATTTAACTTAATTAATAAACAAATAATAATGATTAAATTATTAAATGTTAAATAAATAATTTAATAATTTAATAAATAATTTAATAATAATTAATAATTTAATAAATAATTTAATAATAATTAATAATTTAATAAATAATTTAATAATAATTAATAATTTAATAATAATTAATAATTTAATAAATAATTTAATAATAATCAATTTAATAAATAATTTAATAAATAATTTAATAATAATTAATAATTTAATAAATAATTTTAATAATAATTAATAATTTAATAAATAATTTAATAATAATTAATAATTTAATAAATAATTTAATAATAATTAATAATTTAATAAATAATTTAATAAATTTGGGACACTGTCTGCGAGACATTCCAGAGTGTATTGCAAGTCTTCTGGATGAATTGCCAGTTCCAATTTCCTTATTTTGGCCTGTTCCAGCTTCTTCGTTGCCTTTACATTTCCTTTTTGTTTTTTTATTTGTGTTTTTTAACAGATTTACAACACGATAAAATGAAGCTTTTGAGCGTGTATTTCTATCAGGAAAACGCTCATCATCCATTTCAATGGTAGCCCCAGAACACTTGTTCCACATTCAGAATAAATTAAGACCATTTTAATTCTGTCTTCAAAAAAAATACTCCATTTTTATCATAGTAATACAATATAACTATCTACTGGATTGACACGAGAAATAAACTTTTTTAAACTCAAGAATTTTAAATAGTTCTATTAACTAGAAATTAATCTCTTAAATCTGAGTATAACGAAGTTTTAAGATCATTATAAACATTTATTTTCATTGTTGTGACTTTTCGATTTAATAAATATTTATATAATAACGAGCTGCTCGTGCGTGCCTTCGGCACGTCCCTCAAAGCTCGGCCCTCCGGAAGCTGGTGCCCTGGCGGGCAGCGTCTCGGTCCAAAAATCTTATTCCTCTTAAAAAACCACACTCCAAATATATACCCGCAAACTACCGAAAATACATCGTCTCTTAAAAGTTTCGCCTCTTTAATTTTTGAGTGGCCTGGGGGGGGGGGGGGGGGGGGGAGGAACAATTATCAATATATTTAATGTTTCTTAATTAATTTAATTTAATTTTTAATTTTTTTAGAAAAATTTCTCTAAGCGTTGTTACAAATTAATCTAGACAAATATATATAGTATAAAGACGTATGTTTCGTCATTTTATTTTTGACTTTCTCAGCGACTTATTTCTCAAACTCCGATTGTCCAATATCATTATGAGAAACATTCTTTTTTCTTGTTTTCCAATTTTTGTAGATAGAATATTTCACATAATTATCGGGAAATTGATTTGAGAATTAAGTTGCTGAGAAAGTCACAAATAAAATGACGAAACGTGTACGTCTTATTTAATATAAAACTAATTAAATTATGGATATGATTAACCAACGATTAATCTCTTTTTTGATTAGAGTATATTTAATGTATCTGTGATTTTAATTTCGATATAAAGTTTTTTAATTTGACCGGGCCATATTCGATCTTGTTTGAAATTGATCGCCGGGACATCTAGTGGCGGAAAAAGGAAGCTAAGCGTTGGTACAAATTAATCTAGACAAATATATATAGTATTAATTATTTAATCATTATTATTGATTATTAAATTGAATAATTGTTAAAAATAATTATTAAGATTTTTTTGAGATCTAATTGATTCATGTATTTTGTTTATTTGATGTCGTATAAAAAATAGTTCTTATGAAAGTTGTTCAGTTTTTTTTTTTGTAGTTTAAGTAGACATAAAGAAAAATATAGGTTTCTATTTAAAAACAGAACTTGACCTCGAAATACCCTTGAAAGCTTGTTCTACGTCGACAAACAATAGCATTATTTAGTTTTCTGCTTGATATAAATAAACTTTTATTTGAAACTTTTTTCCATATAATGCACTATTTTTGAGTTATGAGACTGTCTCAAGATAAAAAAACTCACCCGGTATATCTAAAATATAAATTAACCAACTAGAATCTTTATTTAAAAGAAATTATAATCTCCATTAAAACACCTACTTTTAAGAAAAAAAGAAATTTGCTAAAAGCTCTTGGAAAAAATATGGAAACAAATCTCTTTTTCAAAGACAGACAGACAAATGGAGGAGAGAACGTTTTAATGTTGCTTTTTTTGTTGTTGTTGTTGTTGTTGTTATTTGTGCTTTGAGAGTCAGAAAAACATTTAAAATTTTAAACAACGTTGTTGTCGTCTCCTTTGCTTCCCTTCTACAGAAGAGCAGTTATTCCAGGTGAATTTAAGTGGCCTTGCGAACCCCCCACCCCCCCCCCCCCAATGCCACCCCCATGCTCAGCTTTTAATGGAATTGAATTAATAATTTAACCATTAAACTTATAAAAAAATAAAATCCACACTGACGAAATATATCAAAATAAGAGAGCATATAGTTGAATAGATTAATGGATAAATAATTTAAAATTTTGATGGGTTTTCAAATTCTATTTCGTTCTGCATTTTTGAACCCCGGGAATTCTTAAACCTTGAAAGCCTAAACATAAATATACTACGGTGCAAAAAAATCGACCCACTAATAAAAACTTTATTAATTATCAAATTATTTTTAAAATTTTAATATTCATATAATTTGTTCTATTAACTCTTAAACTAACATATTCAATAAATACTGTTGATAATTTTTGAATTTTATAAAAAAAATAAAATAAATATAAATTAAAAGATACAATTACAAATAACCTTTTAATAAAAGATCAAATTCCATTTGAAATATCAATAAAATGAATAATTTTGAATTAAGCATCATTGATAGAAAGATAAAATATACAAAATGGATATTTCTGAAGTTCAAGCAGTTCAAATTGTGTGCCTAATTAATCAAGGGCTAAATCAACGACAAGTGGCAAGTACACTTGCAATAAGCAATAATTTCAATAATGTATGGTTACTTGTAAAAAAATTAAAAATGATTTACTATTTAATAAAGTTTTTATTGGTGGGTCGATTTTTTGCACTTCAGTGAGTTTTTTGTTTTTTAGAAATACCTGAGGAAATCGAACATATTTCGCATTGTAAAGTCCACTAGGTTTTTTTTTCCAATTTTAGATAAATTTTCCATTTTTAATAATATAGTCTTTAATTGTATACATTTATTGTTGCACTCATAAATTTTTTAACGCCCATTTTACTCAATTTCATATTTTTTCAATTCAAATAGTCTACAAAAAGTCAATTCCGACCTCTGTCCAATTTGGCTGTTTAAATTTTCAAACCCGTGTATTTACTTGAAAAATGTTCAGATATGACTGAATAAAATATCACCTAAATAAAAAAAAAGATGAATGAAGACTATATAATTTAATAAAGTTTTTTTAGTTATTAAAATTTTGTTAGAAAAAATTATTAAAATTATCCAAAGACAGTGTGTCAATTCCGTCCCCAAAATAGTTTTAGTATTTAACTTGACTCACGCCACCGCTAAACTATTGTCAGTTGGTGAGTTGGTTTGTTAATAGCCAACCAGTGGTGTTAATTTTATTCATATGGTAACACAGAAAAATGACTTCGTAAAGGTAATTGTTATGCATTCATTATGTCCTTCATAAGTGTCATTTCCGTCTCTCCGATAAAATTCATATACAAATATATATTTAAGAAAATCTTTGTTTTACTTTTTTGTTAATTGTAACCAAAATTGTAATCTTCCATATTTATAAGCCAGTCACTGCCTATATTTCAAAATCAAAATTCTCTAATGTCAATTCCGTCCCCTTGATTGTCACACCTGAATGGGAAAAATCATAAAAAAATTGAAAAACATTTTTTAATCCATGACCATTATTAGAAATTGGTCTATTGATAGTTGGAAATCAAAATTTAAAAATTTTTCAAACCGTCTAATTTGGCGTGAAATGTCTCATAAGTACCTACACAGTCATATTGGTACCAGAAAAACTTTTACCACCTTCCATCCTTCAGAATAAAATTACCTACAAACTAAATTAAATATTAAATTTATTGACCAATAAAATTATATAAAATCTTTACAATTTATAATAAAAAGCCCGACTTTGAGGCCCAAAGGTCTCAAAAAACGATTGTCCTTAAAATAATTTTTTTTCACACATTTTTTCATAAAATCTTTTTAATCACGAAAGTGGGGGATTATCTACCTTCGGAAAACTATATATTGTAAATATAAATATGTATAATACAAAAATTATTCAATTCCAATAAAATTTGCAAGATAGTACTCGATTTTCAGAATCTTTTCGGGAAAAATTAAACAGTATTTTGTGAACTTAAAAGTAGAATTTGTTATAAGAAGGTTATCTTTATGAGAGAACAAATTTTCAGATCAATCTGTTTTTTAGCTATTCAAATTTGAATTAGTATTGTTGTAAGGTCGACAATGCGGGTGGAGGCGCAACAACGCCGTCTTCTCGGTATAATAATGCATCGTCAATTAATATTATTTCATATTTATCTTCTTATGGGATCACATAATATACTTATATATTTCACACTTTATTAGTAAAAACTATATCACAAATATCAAATATTGAGTAATAATTAACTTTGTGAATGACTATATTCTCAATTACCTACCTATGAGTGATTGATAAATCATCAAATCAATTTATTGTAAGTAGTATTATAATAAAACAGAATCTTTTTCTCTTGGTTTAAAATACTAAGAAATCTATTATTTTTATAAATTTTAGCATGTTTATTAGTAAAGAAGCTGTTGAAGCTTTTATTTTTGTGATTGATTTGATTTAAAGTTGAAATTTTAGGAAAATCACACACATAATTAATTATAATTATTTGTCGATCGAAAGGTCGTAGTTTTATTGTATGATTTATTCGTGTTAAATAAATATTTATCTTATATAATAATAGAGAGGCAAAAATAAATTTAAAATAAACTGCAACGGATCGTTGCTAAACTTTATCCAAAGTCATTTGTGATATCAATATTTCTATTCCTTTATTATTAATCAGATATCAATGGCTATTTGCGGTCTATGCTTAAAATAAAATAATAAAGAATTTAAAAAAAGTAATATCTTACTCTAGAGTAAAGTACTTTAAAATATAATTTTACTAAAAACTTTATTTAACCTTTCTTGTGGTCCCCAAGGTACTTAATTAGGATATTAAATTTCATCAAAACTGGTTAAGTCATTTTCAAGATATTTAGAAAAAACTAAAAAAATTCTGAAATAAAGTACTAATGTTTGCGGGCCGATATGTACCAAAAACTAATCAGCGCTTCATTTTGATAAACTAATGGTTGGTTTTCAATTTCATTTCAATCGGTGCAAAGGTGTGGAAAAAATCGTGGGCCAAAAAAACGATAACATACATACATCCATCCGCACGCACTAAATGAAAAAATAGCACTTTTTGGCCTCTCGACGAGACCCCATGTAATTTTTGGCAAAACCGTCACGTGCCAAAATTCAACCTAATTGAATACTACAATTTGTGACTTTAATTGAGTCCATGGGCTCCGTAGTCTTTACCTGAGGACCCTTTGAAGCCACGCTTGCCTCGAGACCGATTACAATACTTTACCCATGCTTCGCATTGGATAAAGTAAAAATTATATCATATAAATTCTCATCAACTAATAACTCTCTTACCCCATATAGCTATCCCTCTTCTAGACTCTTAAGAACCGAACTAAATATCCAAAGTTTGTCATCCCGTAGACTACAAAATGACTTGATATTCCTTCTCAAACTGTTGAATGGTCTGATTGATTGTTGTGAAATTCTCCAATATATTAATTTTAAAGTACCTCAATATTACAGTCGCATTGTCGAAACCTTTTTATCCCTATTACTACTAATTATTCAAAAAATACAGGGCTGAATAGAGTATTGCTTGAGGCAAACTCCTCACAATTAGACTTCTTTTCATGTAGTGTGAGGGATATCAAAAGATATTGCTCACAATACGATTAAAATGTCTAATAGATTGTATTATATTATTACATGCTTTATATTAGCCTCACTTGTATCTATCTGTGTACTATTTATCTATCTATTAATGTGACTTTTGTTCTGTTAAATTCCGCAATCATTTCTCTATAAAAATAATTGTTTACCTACTCAATTTAAATGAAATAATATAAATGCATTATATTATGTTAAATTCCGCAAACTTTTCTTTATAAAAATAATTAAGACTATAAATTAATATTTTAGTTTTGTTAAATTGTTAATTTATTTGCATTAGATTATGTTAAATTCCGCAAACTTTTCTTTATAAAAATAATTAAGACTATAAATTAGTATTTTAGTTTTGTTAAATTGTTAATTTATTGTATAAACATGTATATTGTAACTGGGATAACTCCCGTATATCGAATAAAATAAAATAAAAATTATTAAATGAGAAATTCATGTATATATAGAATCGGTTTCTCGAAAATGGCTCTAACGATTTCGTTAAAGATTTTTCGTTTTTTTTTTTTTTTTTTTATTTTCTCAAAAACAGCACTAACGATTTTTTTTAAATTGGTGTACTTATCAAGTGTCATGAGTTATTAGTCGTGTACAGATTTTAATCCGATTGAAATAAATGAAGGGGGCGTAAATTAGTCATGTCGTAAAATAAATATTTTAATTATTCATATATCGTCTTCGGTAAGACGCAAAGCCTTGAAATTTAAAACTTAAGCTCTATTTAGATACAAAAAGTTACCGAGCATCACTCGGTGCTCCAAGCACTAATTAATTATGTGTGATTTTAATAAAATTTTAGCTCTAAAATAGCATAATTAATGAAAACTTACTAGCATTTTAAGCATGAGTTTTTTAAATGTTATTTTTTAAGTAATACTGATGGCTATATAAGAGAAATCGCAGGCTTCAATCCTGTAGGGGGATGTTTAATTTTCTTTTTTTCTTTTTCAAAAATAATAAAATTAACATTATTTAATAAATAAATATAACCCAGCATGTGCATTCGAACCTTAATAGCCTATCGAGTATGTGAGTGCGAGTGAGAAAGAAAGAGAATAATCCACCCTCTCTTTCTTTCTCAACGTGTTAGTGAATTATATATGTATTTCTATATTATATAATATTTAATTCATTGCAGGGGGCTCTGACGTCACAGCTACTTGGTGCAAGTCTTGACATGTCCGGGGGGCGCCCTGATCGGTTTGCAATTAGTCGAGAGGAAAGCGTCCGAGCATCCTCATGGTCCAATTTAATTAGTGAATTATTTCGCGTGATAATTCATCTTTTTCACCGTTTATTAACAGGTTAGTTTATTTATATTAAAAATATACAAATATATAAAATCAGCAACATTGAAATATTGTCCATTTAGGGGTAAAATCTATGATGGTCTCTTGTTAAAAAATTCATTTCCCTGGGAATTCTCTTCTCACAAATTATTCTATATATTAAGTGATTTTGAATTATTTCAATTGAAATTTTGAAAATTAATAAATATTTAGAAGGTTCGTAAACGTCGTCTGATATTAATTAAAAGGATTGAAGGAGACAATAAAAGAGTGTGTCTTCTGCTGAAATTATAAATTTTATTTATTTATAACGATTATAAATAAATACAATTTATAATTCCTGCAGAAAACACTCTTTTATTGTCCCCTTCAATATATAAAAATTCTGCTACTCTCGGCACAAAAACTTTCAATTTAAATTAAAGGGGTGGTCGATAAACATTTTAGCTTAAAAGTGTTATAATTATGTTTGTTTCTTTATAACGTTTTTACATGAAAAAATAAATTGACACGTTCTGATGTCGCCATCCAGTTGACTTTATCATACACTTCTGGTTGAGTTTGGTTCAAGGCCCAGATTTTTAACCCTAAACCCTCCCATTTTGGGCGGTTAGTTTTTGAATTTTGAGACTTCTGGGGGTCCATGGATTATATATACAAAATTTGGTTGAGTTTGCTCAAATGACCTAGATTTTTAATTTTTAACCCCCTACACCCACCTTAATTTTGGGTCGATATGCACCAAAATCTAATCAGCTCTTAATCTCAATGGACTTAAACTATGTGTTAAATTTGGTTTCGATATTCAGACTAGTTTCTAAGCTAACTTCTCCACAAAAATTTGCTAACGCACAGACTAAAAGAATAACAGACATTTTGACAAAACAATTATTATCTCGAAAAATATAATTTTTTCAATGTTCACTTATTAGAGCTTTTTTATAGAGCGAAATGCCATGGTTTCGCTCAATTTTTTTTAATCAAAATAGTTTCAGCCGTTTTTGAGATATTTTGAAAAAAGAAGCAAAAAAACCACTTTTTTCATGCACGATTCCATACCCTGGATGGTAAAGTAAAAACAACTTATTTATTCAATTTCAATTAGTTTGATTCCTACCCAGGTAACCACAATATCCTCAGAATATTCTAAGGATATTCTAAGGACATTTAAATCTTCTTAGAATATTCTGAGGATATTGTGTGTTACCTGGGATATACATTTAATAATGTTAGAAATCTATTTGAATGGTATTTGAGTATTAATATTTATGTATTGAGATGGATGGAATCCTTATATTTTCTATATTATTAGATTTGATTAAATTTCCAATTATTGTAATTATGTGTTAGTATTAGTGGATTGATTTTAGACAATTCGTAGGGATTCGTCTAGGAGCGGCCAAGCCATACATTTCACAGTTTCTTATTTATTCTCATTATCAATCAAACTCCAATCGAATTGCAATTTTGGGAATTTCCTTTTCTTTGAATATTTTATTTTATCAAAATTATTTTCTTTCGATAAATTTAATTTACTTATCAATATTTTAAATAATAATAATAATATAATAATAATAATAATTCTTTATTAGCTATTTTAGCTATACATCATACAATTAAACAAATATATGTAATTTGTTTTTAAATAATACATTCAATTCACGAGATACAAAAAGATAACGATACTCAATACATTCTAAAATATAACAATTTATAATAAACATATAAATGTATAACACACCATACATGACAATAGACAAATGAACACATGTACATATAAACAATAATAATAATAATAACAAAAGTACAAATTAATCCTACATAAAACAAAAAAAAAACAAAAATCACAATCTTGGTATTATGGGAAAAGGAATATAACAAAAACAATAATAACAGTAACAACATATATATAAAACATATCACAAGTAATTATTGCTCTGATATTAGCAATAGCCTCACTTCTCTTTTAAATGCCGATAAAGTTTTACATTTTTTGATGTATTCGGGTAAGTTATTATATAATCTTAACCCTTTATAGAATACGCTGTTCATGGTGCTTGCCTTGTTTACTGTACTCAAGTAGAAGTCTCCCTGTTGTCTTGTTCCATGGGAATGTATTGGTTTCATTTCGTTTAATTTATCTATTAGATATTGAGGTGCAAGTTGGTTTATGATTTTGTAAATAAATATCAAAACTTGCATTTGTATACAATTATTTATATTAAGCCACTCCAATGTGTCAAGCATTTCTTTTATCCTGGTGTACCTATTGCACTTTAATATAATTCTCATGGCTTTATTCTGAGTTTTTGCAACCGTTCAATATCCGTTTTACAAAACATATATAGAACTGTTGGGCAGTACATGAAATGTGGCAGTATTATTGATTTATAAACTAGTGAAGCTGTATATGCCGAAATATATTTTCTTATTCTGTTAAGATATATACAGAACAAGTCATTTCTTGTTATATTTTGATAAATTAAATCTTATATTTTAAACATGCACTTGGATGTTGATGAAGGCAGTCCACGGTGGTTGTAAAAAATAAGACTATAATGGTTTTATTATTTTACATTTATTCGTTAAACCGACATTTCGGAGATTTATTCCCTCCTTCTTCAGGGTCTATATAATTGAAGGGAAGACGAACATCAATTAGTATTGGGATTTTCACATGTCATTCATAATATATAATAATTTTTAAGAAGAAAATAAAACCGACTTCAAAACATTAAATGCAACAAATAAAATACACTAAAAAGGTATAAAATAATTATTATTTTATTTAGTTACAACTAAACGACGAAATATTAACATGAAATTACTTTTTGAAGTCGGTGCCAAACATATACCTTTTATGAATCGCACTCGAAGGATCTTACTTAGTACGTTTGGCGGGTACGCTCGCTTATAGGTATAGTTTGTTTGGTACCGACTTCAAAGAGTAATTTCATGTTAATATTTCGTCGTTTAGTTGTAACTAAATAAGATAATAATTATTTAATACCTTTTAGTGTATTTTATTTGTTGCATTTAATTTTTTGAAGTCGGTTTTTATTTTTTCTTAAAAATTATTTTTATTTTTCTCTTTTTAGTGATGTTATTAATAGTGATCATATCATCAGAACTTGACCAAATTAATATGACACCATCCCTAAGACACCCCCTTTCGGATAAAAAAAGAACCATCGAAATCGGTTCATAAACAAAGAGGTTAGGTCTAAACAAACCTAATAAAAAAGGTCTAATACCTATGAAAAAAAAACGAAAAAAAATTGGACCAATCGGAAGCTAGACTGGACCCAATGCAAAAAAAATTTCAAAATCGGTTGACAATTGGCGGAGATATGAGGTAACATAGGGACAAAAAAAAATCAGTCGAATAGAGAACCTCCTCTTTTTTTGAAGTCGGTTAAAAAACAAAATAATATACACAAAATAAAATAAGAATCATAAATCTACTTACAACGAAAAGTCAATTAAAGTAGTTCAAATCATAATTACTTCCTGTCTCTTTGACAATGCCAAGAAAACATTATAAAAATTAAAGATAAGAATAAATAAATATTATATTTAATATTGATTTACTATGAGTTGAGGATACTAGGTCACTTATTTCACATTAAAATTAAAAAATTAAAAGATATAAATTTTTTAATTTTAATGTGAAATAAGTGACCTAGTATCATTAACTCATAGTAAATCAATATTAAATATAATATTTATTTACTCTTATCTTCATTAAAGATGTTTCACCTTGCACCAACACCACAATCTCTACTAATTATTATAAAAAATTTTCATCTCGAATAGAAATAAACTGCAACGGATCGTTGCTAAACTTTATCCAAATTCATTTGAAATATTAATATGTTCTAGAGTAAAGTACTTTAAAATATAATTTTACTAAAAACTTTATTTAACCTTTTTTGTGGGTCCCAAGGTACTTAATTAGGATGTTAAATTTCATCAAAATTGGTTAAGTTATTTTCAAGATATTTAGAAAAAACTAAAAAAGTACTGAAATAAAGTACTAATGTTTGTGGACCGATATGTACCAAAAACTAATCAACGCTTCATTTTGTTAAAATACTGGTAGGTTTTCAATTTCAATTCATTCGGTGCAACGGTGTGGAAAAATTCGTGGACGAAAAAAACGATAACACACATACATACATACATACATCCATCCCCACGCACTTCCAAAAAAAATGGCACTTTTTGGCCTCTCGACGAGATTCCATGTAATTTTTGGCAAAACCGTCACGTGCTAAAATTCAATCTCATTGAATACTTCAATTTGTGACCTTAATTGAGTCTATGGGTTCCGTAGTCTTTACCTGAGAACCCTTTGAAGTCGCGCTTGCCGCGAGAGCGATTCCAATACTTTCTCCCATGCTTCGCATTGGATAAAGTAAAAAAGCAATTGATGATTAATGTGTTAACCATGGACTGCCTTCATCAACATCCAATTGCATATTTATACCAGTCCGTCTCCTAAAGAAAAACGCTATCACTTATATTTTAAAATTTAATAAACATATCAATTTTTCAGATGAAAAATACTAGATGTTATATTAAATAATAGCTTCTGATGGAAAAATAATTTTTTTATTTATTTATAGACTATAGTTTCGAGGGCTTTGCCCTCTTCATCAATCAATTACAATTTAAGTTAATTAGTTAATTAATTGTAATAGACTGATGATGAAATTCCTCGAAACTATAGTCTCTTTATAAATAAAAATAAAAAAAAATATTTTTCCAGCAGAAGACACTCTTTTATTTTCTTTAATTTTTATATTATTAAATGAGCAATGCATGTATATTTATATATATATACATTCGGGTTCTCGAAAACGGCTCTAACGATTTCTCTAAAAATTGGTGTACTTTTCAAGTCACAAAGAGAAACAAAGAGGTTGTCCTCTGCTTGATGCAAATAAACATACACACATATATATATCGAGATGATATATCTGTATATATATTAGTTCCTAGCCAGCAGTGACGAAGGAACACCAAGTTTTCAATATCCATATGATATTGACTCCATGAAAAACATTTATAATTGAAGAAAGACTGATGATGAAGACCAAGTCTTCGAAACTATAGTCTCAAACAAATAAATAATATATTTATACAGATATATCATCTCGATATATATATGTGTGTATGTTTATTTGCATCAAGCAGAGGACAACCTCTTTGTTTCTCATTGTGAATCAACAACTCTGCTACTCTCGGCAAAACAAAAACTTTTCAATTAAATACTTTTCAAGTCATGAGTTATTAGTTATGTCAAATTTTTAATACGATTGGAATAAAGGAAAGAGGAGTAAATTAGTCATGTCGTAAAATAAATATTTTAATCATTCATATATCGTCTTCGGTAAGCCATAGAGCCTTGAAATTTGAAACTTAAGCTATTTAGAGGCAGAGAGTTACCGAGCATCACTCGGTGCTCCAGGCACTCATATAAATGCTAGAATAAGACACTTATTATACTATAAATTATTTTTTTACTATATTTTAATGTTTCATTTTAATTTTAATATTTTTTGAAAAAAAAAATTGTTAATGGGTGAAGGGAGGGGGGGGGGGTCAATGTCATAGATTGGACCGTGGAAAAATTGGCCACCCTAACTTAGTTTAAAGGAGGTTCCCTTTATTAAAGAACAAATTTTCAGATCAATCTGTTTTTCAGCTATTCAAATTTGAATTAGTATTGTTGTAAGGTCGACAATGCGGGTTGGGGCGCAACAACGCTGCCTTTTCGTTTTAATAATGCATCGTCAATTAATATTATTTCATATTTATCTCCTTGTGTGATCACATAATATACTTATATATTTTATTCTTTAATATTAAAAACTATATCACAAATATCAAATATTGAGAAATAATTAACTTTGTGAATGACTATATTCTCAATTACATACCTATAGTGATTGATAAATCATCAAATCAATTTATTGTAAGTATTATAATAAAACAGAATCTTTTTCACCTGATTTAGAATATTAAGGAAACGATTTTGTTATAAATATTAGCCTGTTAGTTTTTTTGAAAAGTTTTTATTTTGGCAAGAGTAGCAGAGTTGTTGATTCACAAAGAGAAACAAAGAGGTTGTCCTCTGCTTGATGCAAATAAATATACACACATAAATATCAAAATTATATAACTGTATAAATATATTATTTATTTGTTTGAGAATATAGTTTCGAAGACTTGGTCTTCATCATCAGTGTTTTTAATTTACCATACAGGGTATGGTCAAATATTGTAATCGTGCATGAAAAAAGTGTTTTTTCTCCTTCTTTTTTTCAAAATATTTCAAAAACGGCTGAAACTATTTTGTTTAAAAAATTGAGCAAAACCATGACATTTCGCTCTACAAAAATTCTCTCATAAGTGAACATCGAAAAAATTATATTTTTTGAGATAATAATTGTTTTGTCAAAATGTCTGTTAGTTAGTCTGTCTTGTTGTCTGGTTGTCTGGTTGTCTGTCCGTTACCAAATTTCTGTGGACGTGTTAGCTCAAAAACTAGTGTGAATATCGAAACCAAATGTCACACGTAATTTTGGTCCATTGAGATTAAGAGCTGATTAGATTTTGGTGCATATCGACCCAAAATTAAGGGAGGTGGAGGGGGGTTAAAAAATTAAAAATCTAGGCCATTTGAGAAAACTCAACCAAATTTTGTATACATAATCAGTGGGACCCCAGAAGTCTAAAAATGCAAAAACTAACCTCCCAAAATTGGTGGAGGGAGGGTCAAAAAATGAAAATATATTGAAGGAGACAATAAAAGAGTGTGTCTTCTGCTGGAATTATAAATTTTATTTATTTATAACGAGACTATAGTTTCGAGGGCTTTGCCCTTTTCATCAGTCTATTACAATGTATTCACAGGAATTGATTTATGAATTCATAAAACAATAGCGTAGTTTAATTTCCCCCCTGATATAATTAAACTTTTATTTGAAACTTTTTCACATAATGCACTGTTTTTGAGTTATAAGACTGTCTCAAGATAAAAAAAACTCACCCGGTATAGATATTTAGGGTTTTTAGCCTATCATCAGGAGTTAATATTTCCAAACTCGCAAAAAACCATTTTGCTTCTATGAATAAAAATTCTCAGTACGGCCCCTTGTTTTCCCAAATAAACTTTTACCTATACACATATTTCTAATTTTGTATTCAGTTTTCTATGTTAACTCCTGATGATGGGCTCAAAACCCAGAAATATATACTAGTAAAGTTAAAAACACAAAACATATATTTGTTTTATTTTTGTGAAACCCACCCTGAAATTTTAATTACTTTTTATTATTAAAATGTTTCACCTTGAACCGACACCTAACTCTTTAAAAATTATTAAGAACGTTATACCTATTATATTTGTTTCTTTTTATAACGTTTTCACTTGAAAAATTTTTAATTCTACAAATTTAATCACCATATTTAACTCAGATTTCAAAAGTGAAAAGTTTCTTGATGTCTCAGCCCCTTCTCTGAAAAAAATTGGTATAATTCCCACACATGTTAATCAATTTATTGACTCAATAGAAATTAAATAATCCTGTCTATTACAGTTTATTTTAGAAGACTGATGAGTTAACCCCACTTGAATTGTATTTTTTTCAGATCAAAAAGTCACCAATTCACCATGGGAGGCGGTATCCTGTGATCATCTTGGTTTCTTCGAGCGTCATTTGAATGTAAGTCTCTATCTAATATATTATTTTAATACAATTTTGGAGGTCTTATATCTATCTACACTTATTAAACGACCAAAAATTGTATATATATTTATATATATATACTACATGGAGGCACCGAGCAATGCTCGGTAACCAAATTAAAAAAAAATAGAATATATATATATATATATATATATATAGTACACGTTCCCTTGACCCCCCATCCCCTCATCCTCCTATATGTTTTTGGGTGTGCTGAATCTTAATCTAAGGTTTGCTAACAAAATTTCGTGACGGAACATTGTCAAAAATGCAAAAAAAAAGTTTGTAAGAAAAAATAAAAACCGACTTCAAAAATTAGTGCAACAAATATAAAAATGCGCTAAAAGGTATAAAATAATTATTATCTTATTTAGTTACAACTAAACGACGAAATATTAACACGAAATTACTTTTAAAGTCGGTGCCAAATAACCTATACCTTTTTAACCGACTGTCAAACAACGGAGGAGGATCTCGTCTATTGCGATTCATGAAGGTATGTTTTTCAGTTTTGTTTTTATTTTGTTTTGTTGTTCATATGTTACCTCATAATCTCCGCCAATTCTCATACCGATTTTGAAAAATTTATTTGTTGCATTTAATTGGTCCAGTCTAGCTTCCGATTTGGTCCCAAAAATTTTTTTTTCTCTTTTTTAGTCATAGGTATTAGACCGTGATTATATTATTAGAGTTTGACCAAATTTATGACCATTACACCTCTTTGTTTATGAACCGAATTATCGATGGTTCTTTTTTTATCCGATAGGGGGTAGGTCTTAGGGACCTGGTAAAAAAGGTCATATTAATTATGATCAAGTTCTGATGATATGGGATCACTATTGGAAGCTAGACTGGACTCACTGCAAAAAGAGTTTCAAAATCGATTGACAATTGGCGGAGATTTGAGGTAATATAGGCACAAAAAATAAAAACCGACATCAAAAAATTAAATGCAACAAATAAAATACACTAAAAGGTATAAAATAATTATTATCTTATTTAGTTACAACTAAACGACGAAATATTAACATGAAATTACTTTTTGAAGTCGGTGCCAAACATATACCTTTTATGAATCGCACTCGACGGATCTTACTTAGTACGTTTGGCGGGTACGCCTCGCTTATAGGTATAGTTTGTTTGGCACCGACTTCAAAAAGTAATTTCATGTTAATATTTCGTCGTTTAGTTGTAACTAAATAAGATAATAATTATTTTATAACTTTTAGTGTATTTTATTTGTTGCATTTTATTTTTGAAGTCGGTTTTTATTTTTTTCTTAAAAATTATTTTTCAAAATGAAAGTTCATAAAACTTCCTACAAATTTCATCATTTAGGTTTTATCCAACCGTTCGGGCTCAAAGGCTAGTTGAAAATTGTCGTATTTTTTCTGTTTTCGCAAATCCCAGAAAATATTTTTTCCTCTTTTGACCATGAAAAAGGACGTTACGACAAAGACCATTCTTTACCTTTTAAACTTGATTAAAGTTGATACAATTAAAAAAAGTCTCATCTTAATTAGATAATGTTAACCTGAGCCGCAGAATAAGGTTGAAATTTTGAAAAACTCCAATTTTTTGCAAAAAATCGCAGTTTTTCCTTCAATTTTTTTTGATAAAGCTCTTAGATTTAGAGATATCCAGCATTTTCATGACAGGATATGATCCGGAATTCTCAAAAAGTGTCATGTACAATGCTGGATATCTATAAATTTAAGACTTTTATCAAAAAAGTGGTCTAAATAAAAGTTCAAGCCAATAAAATTTCATAGAGATTGAGAGAGAAATAAAGTGTCTAGGATGAGTGGTTTTCATTTTATGAAGGAAAAAGTGCAATTTTTGCAGAAAAAAATACGCCAATTCAACTAGCTCTTGAGCCTGAACTGTTGGTCTTAGAAAAAAGCTAAATGATAAAATTTGTAGGAAATTTAATAAACTTTCATTTTGAATTGGAAGGTTATTTACATTTTTTTTTTTTTTTTTGATATTGATGTAAGAAGGAGATACACCAGAAGGTGGATCCCCTAAAGGCCTGTATGGGCTGGCCCCTCCATCGTGGAAAGAACAGAGTAGAAGGAAAAGAAGCCGGGATCACGAGCCAATCTCAGAAACTTAGATACAATCCAATATCCAATTTACTAAGGTTTTAGGGCTTCGAGCAGTGGTAAATTCTCCGCGCGATAAATTCGGTTAAATTTATCTCCCACTTAAGAAGTTGATAGTGTTTTGAGCAAAAAACCGCCAATGAGATTTTTTACCTATTTTTGAATTTTTGACAAGGTTTCGTCACATTTTGTTAGCAAACCCCAGATTCGGATTCAGCACACCCAAAACATTAAGGGTCGAAGAAATTAAAACTACCCCAAAACTTTCCGGGTAAAAAATAATTTAACTGGATTATTTATTTTAATAAAAAAATTCTCACTAAAGATTTTGCTTGTGGTTGACCCCCCCCCCCCCCCATGAAAATTTACTGGCTACGCCACTGAGTTCATTGCATTCAAATGCAATAGAAACAAATAAATAAAACCTTTTAAAAAAACATGATTATAATTGAAATTCGTCGTTTGTTTGGGGACCATCTGTTGTTTTAATTATGCAAACTATTTTCCAAATGTGGTCAGGTGTGTTTTCCATTTCAAACCCACCCCGTTTTTATTTCATTTTTCGTTTTATCAATAATAAACTAAACATATCCGCTGGTCAAGCAAGTATAAAAGATGCCAGCCAGCTTAATCGGAAGGGTGAAAAGAAACAAACATAAATGAGACAATTCCCAATCATATGTCCTTTAAATGATTATTATTTGCGGTTGAGCTGAGGAGGGGGACAAGCTTGGCATGATTTTTTATTTATAGTATTTTTTCAATTTTTAAGATCAATTCACTCACAATTGACAAACCTTTATGTGGAATTAGAATTGAATTATTTAATGAAAATGATATTCAATAAAAAGGGATGGGGGAAAAGAAATTGATTGAAAAATGAGTCAGTTTTTTTAATTCAAATTAGTCCATGTTCGTTAAATATAGATCGGGTAATTGGAGATGAATAGGGAAAGATAGAGAATTGGGGGGGGGGGGGGGATTTTCAGATGATTAATAAATAAAGGAATTAAAAGAATATTTATCCTAGACGAAATAATACAAATAGGGGGAGAAAAACTACGGCATATGGACTTAGTATTATTTTATTATTAATTTTAATAAAAATAGTGTGCCCACCGCAAGACTTCAATTTATCGTATAATATTATTTAAATTTAAAAATTTGGCGAGGCTTATTTCCAATATTCTAGTTTGAATTCATTCCCTTGACGCCTGTTTCTGGGCAACCAGAAGATCGGCGTTTATTTCTTGCTAGTACCAGGAGCCACCGAGCAATGCACGGTAACCCCTGACCCCCTCCCCCTCCCGAAACCACCCACCTCGCCACCCACCAATGCACCCCCACCCACACTCCCAACCGCGCCTCCCACCCCCCGGATCCCCCACAACTGCACCCCATCTCCTACACCTCCCACATCCACCCCACCCCGCACCCAGTTTGCATTTAGCTTCTAATGGTCCACATATATATTATGTGTATATTTGTTTACTCGTACACCAATTTGCCCACATTCGTTCATATTGATAAACATTATAAAAAATAAATAGGAAAATAATAATAAAAAAATAATCGTATAGGATCTGAAATAAAAACATAAAATTAAATAAGATTTGTTTCCAAGTTATATAAAAAAGCCACTTCAACCACTTTATTTGTAAACAAACCTGTTTTGTTACTGATTTAGACACCTGTTAATTAAAAACAAACAAAAAATTCCTAATTTTTAATATAATATATTAATATTTGCTACTTATAACCTATTAGTGGTTTTTAAAATTAAAAACACACTAATAAATAAAAGATAATTGAAAAAATGAAACAAACTTTTTTATTGAGATTTTCATTCTATCAATAATTACTTTAATTAAGAAAAGATCAATTAAGATTGAATTTAGATGAGGTCCAGACCTAGCCAGATCGCTTTCTCATCCTCAAAACTTGTTAATTGAATTTGTTTCATCAAAATCGGTAGAGCCGTTTTCAAAATAGAACAATGATACAAATATATATATATACAAACAATTTTTTGCTCGTTTAATAAGAGTAGATATAGCCCAGGCAAATTAGACCGAAAAAAGACCGTCTTGGTCAATAAATATATATGCACAAACGGGAAATAATTTCAATCGACGTTAGACATTCCAAATCTATCTACTCTTATTAAACGAGCAAAAATTGTATATATATTTGTTTATATATTTGTATCTTAGTTCTATTTTGAAAACGGCTCTACCGATTTTTGATGAAACCAATCTCTATTAACAAGTTTTGAGGATGAGAAAACGATCTGGCTCGGTCTGAACTCATCTAAATTCATCTTAATTGATCTTTTCTTAATTAAAGTAATTATTGATAGATGAAAATCTCAATAAAAAGTTTTTTACATTTTTCAATTATCTTTTATTTTTAATTTGTTTTTTAATTTTAAAAGCCACTGATTACTTTATACCAAATACTGTTATATATTAGGATATGCCAATTTAATTGATTAAAATTCCTCTTATTAAAAAAACACGGACTAAAAAATATTATCGCAAGCTAGAAGATCAAGTACAGTCGTTGGTCGGGAAGTAATCTTCGAAATCGAAGCCTCAAATACAATGTATACATTATTTCATGTTAAAAATTGCTTCAATAAAATTATTATTTATTATTTATTTAATTTATTAAAAAACTCGATAAATTGTTATATAATTAAAAAAATTATACGTAATTTATTTATATACTTATATTGCGGGGGGGGGGGGCACTGACGTCACACCTTCTTGGTGCAAGTCTTGACATGTCCGGGGCGCCCTGATCGGATTGCAATTAGTCGAAAGAGGAAGCGTCCGAGCGTCCTCATGACCCAATTTAATTAGTGAATTTCGCGTTATAATTAATCTTTTTTACCGTTTATTAACAGGTTAGTTTATTTATATTAAAAATATACAAATTTTAATTCACCATCATTGAAATATTGTCCATTTAGGCTCTCGTCTTAAAACATTCATTTCCCTGGAAATTCTCTCTCCAATTTATTATACATATATTAAATGATTTTGAATTATTTCAATTGAAATTTTGAAAATTATTAAATCTTTAGTAGGTTAGTATACGTCGTCTGATATTAATTAAAGAGGGTGGTCGAGAAACATATTAGCTTACAATTGATCTATTATGTTAGTTGGTTTATAACCTTTTCACTTAACCACTTGAATTGTTATTTCAAAATACTAATTTCTCTTTTATTTTTCAGACCAAGAAATCACTAATTCACCATGTGAGGCGATATCCTCTGATCATCTTGGAAATCACTAATTCACCTTGGGAGACGGTATCCTGTGATCATCTTGGAAATCACTAATTCTCCATTAGAAGTTGTATCCTGTGATCATCTTGGAAATCACTAATTCTCCATTAGAAGTTGTATCCTGTGATCATCTTGGAAATCACTAATTCACCATTGGAGGCTGTGTCCTGTGATCGTCTTGGAAATCACTAATTCGCCATTGGAGGCTGTATCTTGTGATCAACTTGGAAATCACTAATTCACCATTAGAGGCGATATCCTCTGATCATCTTGGAAATTACTAATTCACTATGGGAGGCGGTATCCTGCGATCATCTTGGTTTCTTCGAGCGTCACTTCGATGTAAGTTTCTATGTAATATATTATTTTAGAAACAATATTGTAGGTCTTATTTAATCTTTATCTTTAAATTTACAAATTTCGACTCTATATGTTGAGCCTAATTCACAGACAAGTTAAAACATGTATTCAATTTTTAATAGATAAACAACTTGAATTGTTATTTCAAAATACTAATTTCTCTTTTTATTTTTCAGACCAAGAAATCACCAATTCACCATTGAGGCTGTATCCTGTGATCGTCTTTGAAATCACTAATTCACCATTAGAGGCTGTATGCTGTGATCATCTTGGAAATTACTAATTCACTATGGGAGGCGGTATCCTCTGATCATCTTGGAAATCACTAATTCACCATTAGAGGCTGTATCCTGTGATCATCTTGGAAATTACTAATTCACTATGGGAGGCTGTATCCCTCTGATCATCTTGGAAATCACTAATTCACCATTAGAGGCTGTATGCTGTGATCATCTTGGAAATTACTAATTCACTATGGGAGGCGGTATCCTGTGATCAACTTGGAAATCACTAATTCACCATTGGAGGCTGTATCCTGTGATCATCTTGGAAATTACTAATTCACTATGGGAGGCTGTATCCTGTGATCATCTTGAAATCACTAATTCACCATTGAATGCTGTATCCTGTGATCATCTTGGTAATCACTAATTCACCATTGGAGGCTGTATCCTGTGATCATCTTGGAAATAACTAATTCACCATTGGAGGCTGTATCCTGTGATCATCTTGGAAATCACTAATTCACCATAGAATGCTGTATCCTGTGATCATCTTGGTAATCACTAATTCACCATTGGAGGCTGTATCCTGTGATCATCTTGGAAATCACTAATTCACCATTGAGGCTGTATCCTGTGATCATCTTGGAAATCACTAATTCATCATTGAAGGCGGTATCATGTGATCATCTTGGAAATTACTAATTCACTATGGGAGGCGGTATCCTGTGATCATCTTGAAATCACTAATTCACCATTGGAGGCTGTATCCCAGATCATCTTGGTAATCACTAATTCACCATTGAATGCTGTATCCTGTGATCATCTTGGTAATCACTAATTCACCATTGGAGGCTGTATCCTGTGATCATCTTGGAAATAACTAATTCACCATTGGAGGCTGTATCCCATGATCATCTTGGAAATCACTAATTCACCATAGAATGCTGTATCCTGTGATCATCTTGGTAATCACTAATTCACCATTGGAGGCTGTATCCTGTGATCATCTTGGAAATCACTAATTCACCATTGGAGGCTGTATCCTGTGATCATCTTGGAAATCACTAATTCATCATTGAAGGCGGTATCATGTGATCATCTTGGAAATTACTAATTCACTATGGGAGGCGGTATCCTGTGATCATCTTGGAAATCACTAATTCACCATTGGAGGCTGTATCCTGTGATCATCTTGGAAATCACTAATTCCCATGAGAGGCGGTATCCTGCGATTATCTCACTTTGATGTAAGCTTCTATTTAATATATTATTTTAGAAACAATATTGTAGGTCTTATTTAATCTTGATCTTTAAATTTACAAATTTCGACTCTATATGCTAAGCCTAATTCACAGACAAGTTAAAATAGGTATTCAATTTTTAATATCAATATATTGAAGGAGACAATAAAAGAGTGTGTCTTCTGCCGGAATTATAAATTTTATTTATAACGAGACTATAGTTTCGAGATCTTGCCCTTCTTCATCAGTCTATTGCAATTGATTCACAGGAATTAATGATGAATGGAGAGTGAGATTTCATACATTCATATATTAATTCCTGTGAATCAACTGTAATAGACTGATGAAGAGGTCAGCAATTCTACGGTAACTGTGGCGCCGCGATCTGACGATGGATTCTTATAGTACTCACCAAAATAAGACGAAAATGAAGAATACCATTTTTTGAGATTTTGCTTAGTTTTCGAGATATCCAGTTTAAAAAATACTGTTTTTTGTATTTATTTTTTTTATTTTTCAATTGTTTTTTTATAGAAACCACGGAAACCGTAGTATCACGGGTTCCGTGTGGCGCCGCTATCTGACGACGGATTCTTTTAGAAAATGAATATTAATTAAAAAATAATTAGTAAATGCCCAAAAAATTCGAATATGTAAAAGTCGAGGGGTGAATCGCGACATAATATGCAATGTACACCTACTTCCACTTGTACTTCCAAATATTTCCAAATACTTTCCAAATATTTCCAAGTACTTCCAAACATTTCCAAGTAGTTCCAAATATTTCCTAGTAGTTCCAAATATTTCCAAATACTTCCAAATATTTCCAAGTACTTCCAAACATTTCCAAGTACTTCCAAACGTTTCCTAGTAGTTCCAAATATTTCCAAGAACTTCCAAATATTTCCAAATACTTCCGAAAATACTTCCAAAGAGGTGTACACCTACTTCCAATTGCGGATCACCCTCGGTAAAAGTCGGTTAAGATATATTCAAGACAAGGAAAAACTACTACTACTACTACTACTACGGATAATATCAAAAAGATTAAACATGTCAAGCACACATTTAGTTTATAAAAATTAAAATAGATACTAGACGAATAAATAAAAAAAAATTTCTTACCATAAGAGAGCAGGTAAGTTTATGAGAATAAATTTGATTGTTGATGCTTACCTGAAACAAAGAGAAAAAAAATATTATAGAATCTAGCAGGCAATGGAGAATATAAAAATAATATATTTGGGATTAACCGAAACTTTCAAAGTTTGTTCGGGAACCCATTTTTACTTTTACCATACTGGGTATGGTCAATTATTTTAATCATGCATGAAAAAAGTGTTTTTTCCTTCTTTTTTTCGAAATATCTTATGACAAAATAATCGAAATTATAACAAATAAAATCTTTTATAAAAAAACAACCTTAAAAGGTTCATTTAAAACCCGCAAAAGTTTCGAGAGAATTTCTATATTAATGAATTGAATTTTTTTATAATTTTCTGATTCATTCGCCCGACGCTTTCTCTTACGAGATGCATACAAAATATTATCTTAAGTCACTATTAATAACATCACTAAAAAGAGAAAATAAAAATAATTTTTATAAAAAAATAAATAAAACCGACTTCAAAAAAAATTAAATGCAACAACTAAAATAATAAGAACTCAAAAATAAAATAAAATACACTAAAAGGTATAAAATAATTATGTAATTTAGTTACAACTAAACAATGAAATTGTTACATGAAATCACTTTATGAAGTCGGTGCCAAACAAACTATATAAGCGAGCGTACCCGCCAAACGTACTAAGTAAGGTCCGTCGAGTTCGATTCAAAAAATGTACCATATATGTTTGGCACCGACTTCAAAAAGTAATTTCATGTTAATATTTGTTGCATTTAGTTTTTTTTGAAGTCGGTTTTATTTATTTTTTTTATAAAAATTAAAGACATTTTATTCATATAAAAGTTTTCTATTAGAAATTAAATATACTTTAATATATAATTATATATATTTGTGTGCGTCAAAGGGTTAGGCAGTAATGGTGAAATTTATCCGGAATGTATGATATACACTGCCCATCACTGGTATAAAATAATCATGTTCTTTGTTTTTTATAATGAAATATCATTTTTATTCTTTCTAGGTGTTCTACGAGTAGTGGAGAATCTGCTGATCGTCCACTATTAGACTACGAATGTATGTATTCACAAAGCGGGGCGCAGATCAATTCAATTAGTTTTATATTTAGGTCGATCGAATTATTTTTTAAATTTTTCATAAAAATCTTAAATTTCAAAAAAAAAGTTTTTTCTCAATTAAATATACTTAGCTAGTTTGATTACTAAAAGGCAAAATTAGAATGCCTTCTTAAAACGTAGGATGTTTTTCTTTTAATTTTTTCTTTCTCTTTTCAGAAACAGGTTCTCATCTTTAAAACCCATATATTATGTAGAATTTAGAAAATTGAAATTTCAAAAATTTTAAAGTAAATTTAATTTTTATTTTAATTAAATAAATTAAATTCATATTTTTTCATATTAAATTCACATTCAATTTATATTATTAAAGTTGTTATAGAGAAATAAGGACTATATTTTTATGCAGATAATTTATATTTTATTGTCAACGTTTCGTGAACTTTGTTGACTTCTTCAGGGCTCTAAAAAGTGATAAGGCCTCAATTAATATAGATTATAACATTTTCAAATAAAAATAAAAATTGATCTCTAAAACCACTTCAATACATACAAAAAAAAATTAATACTCGTAAAAAACTCATTTTACATACCAAATAGTTAACTTCCCTGCATATTTGTCATTTTTATAATTATTCTTAGTAAACATATCAAGGCAAGTCAACATCAATCAGATTGATTTTTTTTTCAAAATGTTGTAAACTGTATTAATTGAGGCTTTATCACTTTTTAAGAGTATTGAAGAAGTCAACAAAGTTGACTAAACGTTGGGAATAAAATATAAATTATCTGCATGAAAAATATAGTCCTTATTTCCCTATAACAACTTTAATAATTTAATCGATGGACATTATACTAATCAAAATAATTTAATTTATATTATAAAATAAATTTTAAATTATTTAAAATCACACATAAATAATTATAATTATTGTTTAAACAGAATTTAAATTAAAAGTAAAGTAAATTTAATTATAATTTTAATTAAATAAATTAAATTCATATTTTTTCATATTAAATTCACATTTATATTATAAATTAATTTTCAAATTAATTAAAATCACACATAATTAATTATAATTATTGTTTGAACAGAATTTAAATTAAAAGTAAAGTAAATTTAATTATAATTTTAATTAAATAAATTAAATTCATATTTTTCATATTAAATTCACATTCAATTTATATTATAAATTAAATTTTAAATTAATTGAAATTACACATAATTAATTATAACTATTTTTTGAAAACAAAAAATAAAAAATATAACATATGACGTTTCGAGTAGCTAGAATAGGATTTTCAGTGACCCTCGATTACCAAAAGCATGCCCATGCAACTCGTGCATGCAGGCGTGCTTAGACCTTCTAAGACAGGAAGGAAGGAAGGAAGGATGGCTGAGTAAAATGGATGATGAGACGGGTGGTTATATTATAGGATGGTGTAAGTAAGACTTGATCTCGTGTCTTCTCGGGTCGTGTTAGCTGTTAGGATGTCTCTCTCTCCATTTAGGAACCACCTGTCCTTCATCCATTCATACCCGACCACCGCGGGACATCGCAGTCTCCACTTTTTGATCAAAAAAGGTCTTAACTGTTTAGAAATTAGGAATTAATAGAATAGAAAGGTGTGTGGTTGGTCTAACAATGTTTAGAAATGTATGTGTCCCCATTAGGTATAGAGAAAGTACTACTCTAATACCTACCAGGGAAGGGATTTCTTTCTATCTTACTTTCTTTCTCTTTGGTGTTCATTGTGTCTATGTGTTTTATTTTCAGGTACAACAGACATATACATTAATTAAACATTAGTATAACCAATCACAAATATACCTTTATAGTTAGGATTTATAATAATGCGCGAATATAGCTCCTCCTAGGTGAGGAATTAGATGATAGGGGGCGATTTTAGAATTTTTTTTATATCTGCGCCTTCGCCAACGATTTAATTATAAGTGGGGTTTAGGCCTTTTAATTTTTAATTACGGATTTTCCGATTTACTTAAGTATCGGTTGCAATGACAATTGAACTACTCAGATATCAGTCTGGCATAGGGTGTTGTCTTAGAACCCCATAGGTACGCGAATTTGCCGGGTTTTCGGGGTGCCCGGACATAGGTAGGTTTATTATTAATTTCCAGCAGTCGAGAGGGCTCTGTTGTCTATGCAACCAATACTTCGAGAGATCGGTTATAATCTTCTATCTGAATGAATGTGTATAATTTTTCGAAAGACCATTACTGAAGTCTTTCCTGGAAACCTGAATGTACAGGACACATGCCTCTGGGTACAGGTGAGACGCTTGGAGAGATGTGTCGTAGGGCTAGCTATGTTCGCTCGATAGGGTTTCTTTTTTTCAGCAGGGGCACATTAATCCTTGAATCTTACGTTGTACTTCGGATATACTCTGATGTACTAGTAGGTATCCCATCCTAATTTTAACCAATTTAAACTCTCCTCTTCTTAGCTCGTTTCGAAATTAGGTGGAGTGTGTTAGGTGGGAGGAGAGATTTGAATTTGGTAGATAAGAAATCTTTTAAATGATTCTTATCCTAGGTAACTTGTATGAGTGATGTGTTTTTCTTTTACTTTCTATTCCTCATTCTATTCTATTAGGGTGGGCGCGTTTTATTGTTCGCTTTTTCAGCTTTACGTTACTTCATAATTTCGCGACGGCATTAGATCCATCTCGATTAGGGTTTTTAGGCCAAACTGAGCCTAACCGTGTGTCGATATTCATTTCGCGTTCAAGAAAGAAGACCAGTTTTTTGAAGAAAGAAGAATTTAAAAGATAGTTGGCCACCTGAGCCATATTAGTAAAATGTGATTTGGGTCTATAGTTTAGTTTAGAACATGAAGTCATCATGGCGCAATCAAGTGGAATCTACGGTTAGTAGGAGGTTCTTTCTAAATTATTTTTTAAATCTAATTTGTCAATAGTAAGGCCATATCGATTAATTTGTGCCTTTTTCTTTTAGCAGAAGATGGGAGGTTGGATTGTGGGGGCGGAGATACCTCATCATCTCTTCAGGCCTTCCTCGAGCTTAAACTATGGTAGGCATACTTAATGATTTATTTAGTTAATGAAAATTATCATATCATTGAATTAATACTACTATATTAGGCTACAGAATATATTTTTTGAGATTTGGTTTTAATAAATAATATAACGAGATTTACGTTCACATTGTCAAGAACTTCTGTTGTTTGATAAAAGTTTCCTAACTGTTTCTATATCAATAAATCGTAAACATCGATACATCAGTGATTACAAAACATCTATGTTTTTGTCTTATCCTTAATGAAAATAATATAAATGCCTAGAATGCAACCAGAAATGACGTCCCGACTAGAAATAGCACACACTACACGATTTCAAAGTAAATTCGGTTTAGTTATTTACAAATGGGAATCTTATAAACGAAGTTATTAGAAAAAGTTTTGGAATTCTATATCTCTATGTTCACCGAACTCCAGATTAAACGGTTTAACCGATTGACTTGAAATTTGAAAGATTGACTTCTGAGGGGTCAAGTAACCGGTGTGATTAAAATAAAGTGAACTTTTAGTCCCAGGAGGATATGTTCATCGACCGCTTTTTTGTTTTCGCTATTCTTATTCCAAGTTCTATTAAGAATATTCTAATTTCTAATGGAATTAATAGTACTATTTGTTTAAGTACCTAATGTTTCCTCATTCTCTTTCAAAACCCAAGCCATAAAACCCCCTTTTCTTCTTGTTTTCACTATGGAGAGGCAAACTTAGGACTTTAGGGGATGCAACTTTTTGGTATAACTCCTTCTATCATCAATTTCAATAAAAAACAAAACAAAAACAAACAACCAATCTGTTTAACATTTAGAGAAACCTTAATGAAGTTTCCATATCTATAATTCGTTGTACCTGTGCAATAATAAAGACACTTGATTAATTAAACCGTTTTGTCTTAAGAAATACTTTACCGTATTTTTGACACATTCATCTATCTCAATCTACACTGGGGTGCAAAAAATTGAGTCACGAATAAAAACTCTATTAAATATTAAATCATTTTTAATTTCTTTACAAGTTTCCATACATTATTGATATTATAGATCAAGAGCCCACGACTGCCAGACCTTCGTTATTTTATAAAAGCTGAAAGTTTTTCTGTGCATGTCCCCTATACAGGTAAGAACGACCAGCGACTATAGAGTTTGGGTTGTGGTTACTTTGGCAAGGTAACAGGTAATAAAGGTGTATAAAATAGTACTTTAAATTCGTTAAAGTATAAAGCTCAATTTTTATATATTTTCTTCGGGATAACTTTAGAAATCTCGTCATCCATTGCCGGACACTTATGACAGTTGCTACCCCCTGCCAGACACCCCTAAGCTTTAATAAATTATAATTATACTTTCGTTATAATATAAAAGATAAATTTATATATTATGTTACTTGGCGACCTATAAAAAAATGTTACCTCAATAGGCGGACAGTTTTAATGGTTTTTACATAGATTTTTGACATTTCGGTTATTATTGATAACCATTGGTGAAGACATGGAGGAATCGACTTAAAATCAAAAATAACCATCGATTCTTATCTAATACTAGAGGAATAACCTTATTGCATTCCATTTTTGTTGTTTTGACTATTAATGGTAACTTCTACTGAAAACGTGGAAGAATCGACTTAAAATCAAAAAGACTAAATTCTTTTATGGCAAACCACTCAAGCTTGAGTTTCTTAAAGTTTAGGGGTGTCTGGCAGGGGTAGCAACTGTCATAAGTGTCCGGCAATGGATGACGAGATTTCTAAAGTTATCCCGAAGAAAATATAAAAAAATTGAGCTTTATACTTTAACGAATTTAAAGTACTATTTTATACACCTTTATTACCTGTTACCTGCCAAAGTAACCACAACCCAAACTCTATAGTCGCTGGTCGTTCTTACGTGTATAGGGGACATGCACATAAAAACTTTCAGCTTTTATAAAATAACGAAGGTCTGGCCGTCGTGGGCTCTTGGGCTATTATTGCTTATTGCAAGTGTATTTGACACTTGTCGTTGACTAAGCCCTTGATTAATTAGGCACACAATTTGAACTGCTTGAACTTCAGAAATAGCCAATTTGTATAGTTTCTTTTTCTTTCAATGATGGTTAATTACAAATTATTCATTTTATTGATATTTCAAATGAAATTTGATCTTTTATTAAAACTTTATTTTAATTTAAACTGATATTGAGCAAGTATGATTATTTGTAATTGTATCTTTTAATTTATAATATATTTATTTTATAAAATTCAAAATTTATCAATATTATTTATTGAATATGCTAGTCTAAGAGTTAATAGAACAAATTAAATGGTTATTTATAACAATTTTAAAAATAATTTGCTATTTAATAAAGTTTTTATTGGTGGCTCGAATTTTTTGCACTGTATTGTATTTTGAATCTCCAAATTAGCAAAAAACACACCAAAAACAACTTAGCCAAAGATGAGACCGTGACAGATCGAATTGCCAACACTAACCCTCCTAACCCGTGAATTTCATCCAAATATATATATATATATGTATAAACAAAAATTGCTCATTTAATAATATAAGATATTGCAAAGTAAAAAAAATACTGCTCACGATTATTATACAGAACTCAGAAACAGGAGCTGCCCTTAAAATTCAATGAAATTTTATCTACATGATCTTCCAGTAAAACATCATAAATAGAAATATGCGATAAGATTTAAAATAAATAAATAAATACAAAAAAAAAATTGGCCAAAACCGCAATATCTCCTTTAAAAAGCTCTTCGGTGATAAATAAATGGGGGGTGATATTTCCTTTTCGTGCTGACGAAATACCGAATTAATTTATTCCGTACACAGAGAGTTAGGAAGGAGATTAAATTAAATAAAAGATAAAAACGCTACGTTTTTCTTTTTCTTTCTTTTTTTTCCCATTTAAAAAGAACACAAGTCTCTCTCCTCTTGGATTTTATTTCTTTCCCATCTTCATTCTGACAGTGTGTGGGGGGGGGGGGTGTCGATTAATTATTTATTCCCCAAGCTCTAACATTGTCGATTTGTTCCTGGTCTTCTTCTTTCGATTTTTTTCCTTTTTTCTTGTCTAAATTGATATTCTCTCTCTCTTTCGTTGGAACATCATCGTAGGTGATGGTGTTCGTTTGGTTTATAGAGTTAGTTCTCGTTTTATGAGGATTTAATTACAGGGCGCCAAGGATCAGTTTAAGCGAATAACCAGTTGGCTTTCCCATCATGGGTTCTATTTGTTTTTTTTTGTTTTTTTTTGGCTAGTAATCTTGTTAGGTTGGTAAATAAAATAAAATTGCACTAATCACAAAAAAATATATATATACCTATATTATTAGGCGATTATTTATTTATTATACAAGTATTTGAATAATAATCTTTTAAATGGTTATATTGTAAGCTTATATATGGGGAATTCCACGCAAAATTGGACGGTTTGAAAAATTTTCGATTTCCTTTATTTTTTGACATTTTTTAGTATGCCGATCAAAAAACTGTTCGTGGTAAATTTTGAAATTTTTTTGATCACCGGTTTAAAGGATATCGAATTTCGGGCTTTCGCTCATGACTTCTGCAAAAATGGTCCAAATTCAATTTTTACTTTACCATACAGGGTATGGTCAAGTATTGTAATCGTGCATGAAAAAAGTGTTTTTTTTTCCTTCTTTTTTTCAAAATATCTCAAAAACGGCTAAAACTATTTTGATTAAAAAAAATTGAGCAAAACCATGGCATTTGGATCTACAAAAAAGGTCTAATAAGTAAACATCGAAAAAATTATATTTTTTGCGATAATAATTGTTTTGTCAAAATGTCTGGTTGTCTGTGCGTTGCCAAATTTTTGTAGACGAACTAGCTCAAAAACTAGTGTGAATATCGAAACCAAGTTTGACAAATACTTTTGGTCAATTGAGATTAAGAGCTGATTAGATTTTGGTGCATATCGACCCAAAATTAAGGGGGGTAGAGGGGGGTTAAAAATTAAAAATCTAGGCCGTTTGAGCAAACTCAACCAAATTTTATATACATAATCAGTGGCCCCCCAGAAGTCTAAAAATGCCAAAACTAACCCCCCCCCTCCTCTACCTGATTATAAATAATTTTATTAAATATTAAATATAAGTGAGGGGCCAGGTTGTATGGTAATGTCAAATGGATGGCCACATCAGAACACGTCAGCTTATTTATTTTAAGTTTCTATTTATTCTACAAATTTTAAGACCGGCTTGATAGTGGGCCAATGATAATTTATATTTTTTTTCGTTTTTTGATTTTGGTTTACTTTCAACAAACTAAAATACTAATTATATATTTTAAACACCTGTTAACGATAAAAATCAATTCAAAATAAGTAAAAATAAGCTGACGTATTCTGATGTGGCCATCCACTTGACTTTAGACATACAACCTTGCCCCTCATTTATATTTAATATTTAATGAAATTATTTATAATCATGTAGGAGAGGGGGCTTAGTTTTTACTTTTTTAGACTTCTAGGGGTCCACTGATTATGTATACAAAATTTGGTTTAGTTTGCTCAAATAGCCTAGATTTTTAATTTTTAACCTCCCTCCACCCCCCTTAATTTTGGGTCGATCGCACCAAAATCTAATCAGCTCTTAATCTCAATTGACCAAAAGTATCTGGTTTTGATATTCACACTAGTTTTTGAGCTAGTTCGTCTACAAAAATTTGGCAACGAACAGACTAACTAACAGACATTTTGACAAAACAATTATTATCTCAAAAAATATAATTTTTTTGATATTCACTTTTAGGGTTTTTTGGTAGAGCAAAATGCCATGGTTTCGCTCAATTATTTTGAATCAAAATAGTTTCAGCCGTTTTTTGAGATATTTCGAAAAAAAAGAAGGAAAAAAACACTTTTTTCATGCACGATTACAATACTTGACCATACCCTGTATGGTAAAGTAAAAATAGAACTCAATACCAAAAAGTGGTTTTAATAACACTGATGAACAAATTGAAATTTTGTTTGCCCCTTTGAATGGAAATAGGTGATTATTTGTAATTCGACCCCGCTGAATCCAAATCTGAAAGTAGAAATGCTGTACCACCTATTGTTTTCCTTTAATTTTCATTTTTTGTTTTTAACAAAAATTTAATTCCCTTTGTAATAATACTTCGAAATTTTAAATTATTTTTGTTTGTTTGTTCATGAAATAGGATTTATATATTCAAGTGAATAACTATGAAATATACAGTGTCAAAAGCAAGTTTAATATTTTCAAATTCAAAAAATCGCATATAAAAAAACACTTTAAATAATTTTTTTTTAATTTTTTCAAAAAGTACCTAAAAAAAAACAAAACTTTCAATCCCTTAGGTGGTCTAACCCGAGACAAATTTACAATATTAAATTTTTAATTTAATTAATTAACAGGAATAGCAGGGAATTGGACAAAAATAAAAAACAGAGTTTTTATTGAATGGGCCAGACGTTTCGTCGATTAATTTCGACTTCCTCAGTGGCTCATTCTATCACTCTTTGTCAAAAGACAATTTCACTACGCGACGAAACATCCTTTAATCCTTTTTATTTAAACTACAATACATTGTTGGATCATGCCCCAATTGCTCAAGAATCTTGAACTTTTACACACTTGAACAATCAAAAAATTAAAAACCTTTAATCAAAATTTATCACAAAAAAAAAATATGTTTCTACTCTTTAAACAGACAAAGAAAGAATGTCTTTTGACAAAGAGTGATAGAATGAGCCACTGAGGAAGTCGAAATTAATCGACGAAACGTCTGGCCCATTCAATAAAAACTCTGTTTTTTATTTTTGTCCAATTCCCTGCTATTCCTGTTAATTAATGCTTATTATGGATACGAGTGATTTACTGTTTTAATTTAATGTTTTTAAATACGTTATCAAAACTTAAAAACTTGAATAATTGTACTTAGTTAGGTTTTTTTCAATAACGAAATAAAAAACGTTTTTTTTTAAATAAAATAATTAATTAATTCTTATGCTTTTGCTTAATTATTCAACAACACGATACAGTCAATTGGTGTATAGGTTTTCAAGTGTCCGTCAGGTTCCAAATGGAACTGGATCCAGTTAATTAAAAGTTCTCGCTTGAAAAAATAACTTGAAAAACAACCACAACGGGCACAAATTAAAATTTTAATCAGCCTATTAAAATGTCATTATAAAATAACTATAAAATGATTCTAGTTCTGTTCCATAAAATGATTAATATAAATAAATATTGATATTTTATTTGCAAAAATGAAATAGCCCGAATGAAATGGATTTTAGTATATATAAGAATTTTATCAAGTATTTAGGCCAATAAGAACAAATATGGCTGATTAAATCATCTTGTTAAAGAATGAATTTATGTTTATTATTTCCAAATTAAAATAAGCCGAGCTCATATTTATTTTTCATATAATGGAGAAATAGGCAATAAAGTATATGGAAGTTCCTTAGAATTCTGATGTAAAATTTTATTCTCTTAATTAAAATTTCGATAATTGTTTATTAAGAAGGTCCTTTCGCCGCCAATGTTAAATAAAAAATATTAGATTATAACCATACAAGGTATGGTCAAGTATTGTTAATCGTGCATGAAAAAGTCTTTTTTCCTTCTTTTTTTCGAAATATCTCAAAAACGGCTGAAACTATTTTGATTAAAAAAATTGAGCGAAACCATGGCATTTCGCTCTAAAAAAAAGCCCTAATAAGTGAACATCGAAAAAATTATATTTTTCAAGATAATAATTTTTTTTGTTAAAATGTCCGTTAGTATGTGCGTTACCAAATTTTGTGGGCGAGCTAGCTCAAAAACTAGTGTAAGTATCGAAACCAAATTCCACACGTAGTTTTGGTGCATTGATTTTTTCGTTTATTGGGCCACCACTAACAAGAAATATTTAAATAGTGGGGTGAATTTAATTACAGTAGTATTTACATAATTATAGGAACATTTACATAATATATTTACATTTTTTTTTCTTTTTTCTTTTTATATACAATTTCTAGCTCATGGCGATTTCCCTATAAGTTCTCCTGTTGAAGCTGTAAAAATTCATTAAAGAACCCCTCATAGCCCTGAAGGTCATATCGCTTAAAGTTCTCTGATAAATTCCCAGGGCGACAAGGGGAGGCACCGCTTTATGCCACCACACTCCCTTCCACGAGAGTGTGATGGCTTCAACTCTCACAGAACCCGAGCCCACCCCAAACCTTGCCGCAATGTTGCTCACCAGACTGGAGTTGCCCTTATAATAATTGATTTTGTTTCTGTGGGCAACCCCCAGTCCGAGGAGCGCTGACATTATCTGCACATCCAGAACCCACACCGTCCCCGACTCGTCCTTCGCCACGATGTCTGGCTTCCTGTTCCAAAAATGTAAAAACTAACCCCCACCCCTACATGATTATAAATAATTTTAGTTTTCCATAATTGGGAGTTTTTATTCAGCAGAGGCTACCCATTGGCTGAATCCCTCTCCATTACTTAATTAAATAATATTATTAAATATTAAATATAAGTGAGGGGCCAGGTTGTATGGCAAAGTCAAGTGAATGGCCACATCAGAACACGTCAGTTTATTTTATTTAATCCACGTGATATTTTGTCCTCTTTAATTTACCACAGAATAGATATTTACAAAATATAGACCATTTTCGAGTTATAAGCAAAAAACTGGAAAATTTCGAGGTTTTTTCGGCAACCAATAGTTCTCACCCACACTTACGAGGTCGCAAACTTAGATTTGGCATATCCACAACATACCAAACGATCCTAGAAAAAAAAACTATATTTTCCCGCAATTAATGTAAGCTGAGACAATTTTTGGATCCTTTATATACTGGGCTCTATGAAGTATAATTAAATATGGTTAGTTTGCCATAAGAAACAGTTTGTTTCTGACCTCCCCTTCCGTGGCTACGACTTTGATCCTCACCCAAAGTAGAGTCTAATCTAAAACAAAATTGTTCACTGATATGTCCTTGTTAAAATATATATGTACGAGCTTTTCGTGCGTGCCTTCGGCACGCCCTCGAAGCTCGGCCCTCCGGGCTGGTGCCCTGGCGGGCAGCGTCTCGGTCCAAAAATTTTATTCCTCTTAAAAAACCACACTCCAAATGTATACCCGTAAACTACCGAAAATACACAGTCTCTTAAAAGTTTCGCCTCTTTAATTTTTGAGTGGTCTGGGGGGGGGGGGGAAGGAACAATTATCAATATATTTACTGTTTCTTAATTTAAAATGAATTGGAGTCTTTCATTTCAAAATTCGAGTCCAAATTACAATTATATTTCAAATTTGCCTGGTTAATGAAAATCGATTGGAGCCATCAGTTTAAAATCCGAGCTGAGAATTATATTTCAAATTTGCCTCGTTAATTAATATATATTTAATGTTTCTTAATTTAAAATCTATTGGTGGTTTTTCATTTTCATTCGAGTTCAAATGAATACAATATTATCTCGACACAAAGTCTAAATCAAAAATATATAGTTTTAGTAACAGAAATCAAGTATTAAATATTAATGTTACATTGGTCTAATGGCTAGAGCTCATGCCCTTAGTTCAAGAGATCTTCGGTTCGATTGTAGGCAAGAGGGTAATTTTTTAAGAGAAATTTCTCTAAGCGATGTTACAAATTAATCTAGACAAATATATATAGTATAAGACGTATGTTTCGTCATTTTATTTTTGACTTTCTCAGCGACTTATTTCTCAACTCAATTGTCCAATATCATTATGAGAAACATTCTTTTTTCTTCTTTTCGAATTTTTTTAGATAGAATATTTCACATAATTATCGGAAAATGATTTGAGAATTAAGTTGCTGAGAAAGTCACAAATAAAATGACGAAACGTGTACGTCTTATTTAATATAAAACTAATTAAATTATGGATATGATTAACCAAACGATTAATCAGAAAAATTTACTCTCTTTTGATTAGAGTATATTTCATGTATCTGTGATTTCAATTTCGATATAAAGTTTTTAATTTGACCGGGCCATATTCGATCTTGTTTGAAATTGATCGCCGGGACATCTAGTGGCGGAAAAAGGAAGCTAAGCGTTAGAACAAATTAATCTAGACAAATATATATAGTATAATAATATTGGCACCTCCGATATGACATCAGCGCCACTCCGGTGTCGACTATCTTAACTTAATTTGTTACCCACTTCATTTTCTACTCAAGTCCATGTAACATGTTATATATTGTTTTTGTCTCATGTACTATTCTATTTATTGTAATAATGTGCAACCTCAATAATACGCTTTATATATTTTATTTATAAAATTATCTATCATTGTGATATTCCGCTATCCACACCTTTTATACCTCTTAACAGTCCTGGTTGTATTTTTTAATTTCTTTTGTAGCGGTGTTAATTTTTTAGAATAAATATATGAAGAAGAATTATTAAATTGGAATTTATACGAATGGAAAAATTAATTCGTACAAGATCATTAATAAAATTTTTATAAAATATTCTAATTTGGATACACATTTACATTTGATGTAGATTTTTTGTATCCAATTAATAGAGGAATTTTTTTTTATTATATTAAAATCATTAAAATAATGATATGTCTTGATTTTTTTTTAATTTATTTATTATATATATATATTTTTTTATTCAAGGAATTCAAATTCCTTTTTTTTTCATTCGAGTTGAAAATTTATCAGGCAATAATCAATAAAAACTTTTATTCTTGTAAATATATGTTGTCGATTGGCCCAAGAGTCAGCGCAGGTAACCAGCTGAGTGTGGATTTTTCAATTTTAATTAACCACGTTGACTTTGTGGGTTAAATAGTTGATTAGTAAGGTATGCGAGGGGGGGGGACCAGTCCCCCTTTCTCAGGCAGCCAGCCAGGCTGTTCAGGCCAAGCCCAGGTCAATTATTCAGAGGAGGTGTCCGATCATAAAATTAAAACGATATTAGTTAATTAACTAGTCAGTCAAATAAAATGTTATATTTAATACGTGCTATAAATAAAGGCTCCAAGTTCAATGGTTGGAGCAACCTGATGGGCTCCAGCAGAGGGGACCGGAGAGGGATCGGCCAAGTCCTCGTGCTCGCCCCGGGGGCTCCCAACAAACACATCTACCAACAAAACTTAAAACACTCTTATTATTATACCGGGTGTCCCAGCAAAACTGTTCCCAATGCATTATTTCCAAATTTAAATAAGCTGAAGTGTTCTGATGTGGCCATCCACTTGACTTTACCATACAATCTGGCCCCTCACTTATATTTAATATTTAATAAAATTATTTATAATCATGTAGGGGGGGGCGGTTAGTTTTTGCATTTTTAGACTCCTGGGACCCACTGATTATGTATACAAAATTTGGTTGAGTTTGGTAAATGGCCAAGATTTTCATTTTTTGACCCTCCGCCCCCCCCCATTTTGGGTGGTTAGATTTTGCATTTTTAGACTTCTGGGGGTCCACTGATTATGTATACAAAATTTGGTTTAGTTTGGTAAATGGCCAAGATTTTCATTTTTTGACCCCCCCCCATTTTGAGTGGTTAGATTTTGCATTTTTAGACTCCTGGGGGTCCACTGATTATGTATACAAAATTTGGTTTAGTTTGGTAAATGGCCAAGATTTTCATTTTTTGACCCTCCGCCCCCCCCCCATTTTGGGTGGTTAGATTTTGCATTTTTAGACTTCTGGGGGTCCACTGATTATGTATACAAAATTTGGTTTAGTTTGGTAAATGGCCAAGATTTTCATTTTTTGACCCCCCCCCCATTTTGGGTGGTTAGATTTTGCTATTTTAGACTTCTGGGGGTCCACTGATTATGTATACAAAATTTGATTGAGATTGCTCAAACGACCTAGATTTTTAATTTTTAACCCCCCTCGACCCCCCTTAATTTTGGGTCGATATGCACCAAAATTTAATCAGCTCTTAATCTCAATGGACCATAATTACGTGTGAAATTTGGTTTCGATATTCACACTAGATTTTGAGCTAGCTCGTCCACAAATATGGTAACGCACAGACTAACTTACTAACTAACTAACAGACATTTTGACAAAACAATTATTATCTCGAAAAATATAATTTTTTCGATGTTCACTTATAAGAGCTTTTTTGTAGAGCGAAATGCCATGGTTTCGCTCCATTTTTCTAATCAAAATAGTTTCAGCCGTTTTTTTAGATATTTTGAAAAAAAGAAGGAAAAAACACTTTTTTATGCTTGTGGTCGCCAGAGACAAAAAGGGGTCCAAAATCTATTAGTCGGTGCTTATGTACGAATGTACCCCCCTACGTTTCGCAACCATAAGACTCCGAGCTACGAAATTCGAATCTTAAGCTTGATATAGGCTAGAAGGAGTACATCAAGCTTTTATTTTAAACGATTTTTACTATTGTTATTTATAAGAATTTTGCTGGCTTGGTGTGTACTGGATATATTAATTTTTTATTGTTAGGATAAATAAACTGAATTTGCGCGTTCTCAGCATCTCTTCCTCAGTGGAAACCACTCCCCCACCAATGTGCCGACTCCATCAGTTTGTACAGAACATTGATAAAAACTATTGTTATTATTATTGTTTGTTTTTTAGCATTTTAATGTTTTTTTTTTTTTGGCTTTTCGGCCTTTCTAGCCATAAGCCATTTACGATACTAATTATTTTATTTAAATTTGTCTCTACCTCGGGGGTCAGACTTTAGCCGGATGCCTCGAGTCGGATTCGAACTTGGGTCCTCTTGGTTACCTGGCTGACATGCTACCGCCTAGCCTACCCGACCCCTATTTTAATGTTAATTTTTATTGAAGGAGACAATAAAAGAGTGTGTCTTCTGCTGGAATTATAAATTTTATTTATTTATAACGAGACTATAGTTTCGAGGGCTTTGCCCTCTTCATCAGTCTATTACAATGGATTCACAGATGACACACTCTTTTATTGTCTCCTTCAATATATAAAAATTCTGCTACTCTCGGCAAAAACTTTCAATTTAAGTTAATTTTTATTTATGTTTTTCCTTTTTTTTTTTTTTTTGTAACATTTGATTATTGTTTTTTTTTCTTGTCGCATTGCACAGTTGTGGGGCGCTTTTGGCGCTCCCAACACTTTGGCCTCGGTTCTGGAGTCCTACTGGCGCCCATATATACTTTTCACTAATAGCCACAACATCTGGCGTAATTGTTTGGACGGCTGATGAGGGTTTTAACCTAATATGTAAACAAATCTGTATTCCTTCTGTAAAGGGTTGCCCCCCTCCGCGTGGCGAAATAAATAAATCAGTCATTGAAATCGGAAAACCAGAAGTGGACATTTATATGAAAGATTTTTCGTTTTTTTTTTTTTTTGATTTTCTCAAAAACGACTCTAACGATTTTGAGAAAATAAAAAAAAATGAAAAATCTTTCATGTAGGTAAATGTCGACTTCCGGTTTTCCGATTTCAATCAAAAGCTTGATGTACTCCTTCTAGCCTATATCGAGCTTAGGTTTCGAATTTCGTAGCTCTGAGACTTATGGTTGCGAAACGCAGGGGGGGTACATTCTTACGTAAGTAAACATCAACTTCCGGTTTTTCTATTTTAGCCAAAATCTTGTTGTACGTTCTTGTTGCCTCTAGATAGCTTAAGTTTCAAATTTCAAGGCTCAGCGACTATCCGTAGACGAGATATTTATTTTACGATACTCCTAATTTACAAACCCTTCCTTTATTTCAATCCGATTAAAAATTTGACACAACTATTAACTCATGACACTTGATGAATACACTAATTTAAAAAAAATCGTTGAGTAGTTTTTGAGAAAATAAAAAAACGAAATAAAGGAAGGGGATGTAAATTACTAGTGTTCCGATGACATCAAATAAATGAAAATGTGAAAGTCGTGTGGTGAACACTATAGTTGATTCTTAAAGCAATTTCAGCCACGAAAATTAAATAATGTAATCAATAATTTCTTATGCTAATTCTACATATTTAAAAAAATTATTTAATTATTTTTTAAAAAGGAAAAGTGAATTGAGCACTCGACGGGATTCGAACCCGTGTCGCTCTCCTTTAGACGAAATGCTTTAAAAGGAATTTAGTATGACTAATTCGGTGGAAAATGATATAAATTGCTATTTAATAATTAGTTGGATGACAAATGGAAAACTACAGAACCTCCGTTATGAAAATCCTCCTCGACATGTGTTAAATGAGCCTCACTTTGCTCTAAAACATCATTAATATCGATTTTATTTATAATAATAATCATATTTACTCTATACATAACGTACATATATGATTATTTATTCATCTATATAAATGATTGTTCAGTAGATGAAACTTCATTTATCATTCAGGATAAATGATATTTTGCTTATAACATCTTTTAATATCATTCTCTTTTTTTTCATCATGACAGACAGACCGAATGAGAAACAAACATGTTGGAAATTATAAGGGTTCCAAATTCCTTCGGAACCCTTAAAGTAAATAAAGCCGGCTTGAATGTGAAATGAACCATTCGAGCTCAGGCCTTTAACTTGGGTGTATTGATATTATTATTATTATTATTATTTTTTTTAACTCAAGTTTGCCATCAGTGTACTGCTTCTTAAATTTTAGTAAGCAGTCACTATCGTTTCATTGTAAATCTCAATAAAAATAGTTTACAGATATATAGTGTGGGGCATAAAGATCTCCCACATTTTGAAGAGGTATAAAAAAAATGAAAAAATTTAACTAGAAAAAACTGAATATATTTTTTTACTTTATTTTTCTACACTACGGTGCAAAAAAATCGAGCCACCAATAAAACCTTTATTAAATACCAAATAATTTTTAAAATTATTACAAATAAACATATAATTTGTTCTATTAACTCTTAAACTAACATATTCAATAAATATTGTTGATAATTTTTGAATTTAAAAAAAAATAAGTGAAATTAAATTAAAAGATACAATTACAAATTATCCTACTTTCTCAATATCACTTTACAATAAATAAAATGTTAATAAATGATCAAATTCCATTTGAAATATCAATAAAATGAATTATTTAGAATTAAGCATCATTGATAGAAAGATAAAATATACAAAATGGATATTTCTCATGTTCAAGCTGTTCAAATTATGTGCCTAATTAATCAAGGGCTAAGTCAACGACAAGTGGCAATTACACTTGCAATAAGCAATAATTTCAATAATGTATGGTTACTTGTAAAAAAATTAAAAATGATTTACGATTTAATAAAGTTTTTATTGGTGGATCGATTTTTTTGCATTTCAGTGTAGTTACATTTTTTCATTTTTTATACCTCTTCAAAAAGTGGGAGATCTTTATGCACCGCCCTGTATAACAAGTTTCAAATTTCTATCTTGAACCGTCCACAGCCAGTCTTACAATAGTCCAGGCAAATTTCGTGAAAAAATGGCATAAACAAGAAATAATTCCCGGTAAAGATTTTATTGCTGGAATACCGTTATTGGTACTCAAATATTACTACCCTAAGTTTTCCCCCAAATCTGTGATGTGGAAATTTTTCTACGCTCCTCATAATAAGTAAATTTCGGAGTTTTTTCAGTATTTCGTGAATAACTCTAAAATGGCTTATCAAATCAATTCAAAGATATCCATTAGATAAATTAAAGCTCTTTAAATTAAGCGTAAAATGATGAAAATTTCATCTATTTAGGTTCAGTAGAACCAGTACTAGCGCCTACCAAAAGAAGCCTCGGGATCACTTTTGAATATCCCTAAAACTCGTACTTTTTTCGATTTTATCCCATTTTGAACATGAAGAAGCACGTTTTCGACAAAGACGACTCAATACATTTTTAAACTAGATTAAATTTTCTACAATTTAAATAATGTTTCATTCTAATTGGATAATGGTAACATGAGGTTGAAGTTTTGATAAAAATGCAATTTTTTGCAAAAAATCGCCGTTTTTCCTTCATAAAATGAAAACCACTAATCCTAGAAACTTGATTCCTATCTCATTGTCTAGGAAATTTTATTTACTTGAACGTTTACTTGCACCACTTTTTTTGATAAAACTCTTAGATTTATAGATATCCAGCATTTTCCATGACGCTTTTGAGGATTCGGATCATAATCCTGTCCGGAAAATGTAGAATATCTATAAATCTAAAAGTTTTATCAAAAAAGTAGGCCAAGTAAACGTTCAAGTAAATAAAATTTCCTAGACAATGAGATATGAATCAAGTGGCTATAATGAGTGGTTTTCAATTTTAGTGAAAGAAAAACTGCGATTTTTTGAAACAATGGATCATTTTCTGTCATGGAAAATGCTAGATATCTATAAATCTAAGAGTTTTATCAAAAAAGTGGTCTAAGTAAACGTTCAAGTCATACAAAATTTCCTAGAGCAATGAGATAGGAATCAAGTTCCTAGAATGAGTGGTTTTCATTTTATGAAGGAAAAACTGCGATTTTTTTGCAAAAAATTGCATTTTTTCAAAACTTCAACCTCATGTTACCATTATCCAATTAGAATGAAACATTATTTAAATTGTAGCAAATTTAATCTAGTTTAAAAATGTATAGAGTGATCTTTGTCGAAAACGTGCTCCTTCATGGTCAAAATGGGGAAAAATCGAAAAAAGTACGAGTTTTAGGGATATTTAAAAGTGATCCCGGGGGCTGCTTTTTGACAGGCGCTAGTACCGGCTCTACTCAACCTAAATAGATGAAATTGTTATCATTTTATGTGTAATTTAAAGAGGTTTAATTTATCTAATCGATATCATTTTGATTTGATAAGCCGTTTTAGAGTTGTTCAAAAAAAAAAAATTGGAAAAACTCCGAAATTTTTCTCATTTTGAGGCGCGTAGAAAAAATTTTCACAAAAATTTAGGGTAGTACTATTGGAGTACCAGAAGGTATTCCAGCAATAAAATCTTTACGGGGAATTATTTCCTGTTAAAATTGTAATTTGCCTGAACTACAACCCACAACAATTTTGCTGACATTTAACCGAACTTTGAAAATGATCAAATTTTTTTCTTTTGTAATTTCAAAAAATATTAATAATAATGATTAAACGTGATAAGTAGGTATTGATATGACTCATTTCAGAAATAGGTATTATCTTTCAAATAATAATAATTAAATTCATTGGAGTTTTATTTCTTCTCGGTTTCCCATTGGTTATCCCATCAGCCAAAAGGTTTGAAGATATTTTCTCGCAATCAAACGATTTAGAATACAAATCATTTCACAATAAGGACTTTGGAAGCTATAAAACAGAAATTACGAGCTATTAACTGAAACGACGATGCCAACTAACCAACCGACAAACACACACACACACAAATACAATGATGGATACATGGAGAGAAAGAGAGATGGAAAGTTCTTTTTCTTTCTTCCTTTCATCCTTATATCTATCTATACAAGTATTAGTTAGGCATTAGTTCGGACAGGGAGAGGTGTTTTAAAATCGATTCCCGGGGTCCACGCATCTGGCCAACAACAACAACAACAACAACAACGGCAACAAAAATCGAGATTTTCATTTGTATGATGTCATCTAAAAGTCATCATTAGATATAAATGTTTTAGTGTTGACCTTTATTTTGGTCCCTGTCTAATTTTTAACCGACTTCAAAAAAGGAGGAGATTGTCAATTCGACTGAATTTTTTGTGTCTATGTTACCTGATTTCTTTGCCAATTATGAACCGATTTCGATACATTTTTTGCATTGGGTTCAGTCTACTTCCCGATTGGTCCCGTTTTTTACTTTACGATACAGGGTATGGTCAAGTATTGTAATCGTGCATGAAAAAGTGTGTTTTTTTCCTTCTTTTTTTCAAAATATCTCAAAAACGTCTGAAACTATTTCGATTAAAAAAATTGAGCAAAACCATGGCATTTTCGGTCTACAAAAAAGCTCTAATAAGTGAACATCGAAAAAATTATATTTTTCGAGATAATAATTGTTTTGTCAAAATGTCTGTTAGTTAGTTAGTTAGTTAGTTAGTTTTTAGAGTTATTAGTTAGTTAGTCTGTGCATTACCAAATTTGTGGACGAGCTAGCTCAAAAACTAGTGTGAATATCGAAACCAAATTTCACACGTAATTATGGTCCATTGAGATTAAGAGCTGATTAGATTTTGGTGCATATCGACCCAAAATTAAGGGGTTCGAGGGAGGGGGGGGGTTAAACACCAGAAGTCTAAAAATGAAAAACTAACCACCCGAAATGGGGTGTAGGGTCTAAAAATGAAAATCTTTGCCATTTACCAAACTCAACCAAATTTTGTATACATAATCAGTGAGTCCCAGGATTCTAAGAATGCAAAAACTCCCCCCCCCCTTACATATTATAAATAATAATTTGAAAGTTTATATTGAAAATAAGGACAGTTTTTATGTGTGACTTTTATCCACCAATTGCATCGATTTTGTTTCAGGGCTTTCAAATAGTATGACACACATTCGTTTAATTTTCTTCTACCTTCGTTACCGAAGCATGACACAATTTTCGAAACATTTACATAAAAAACACAATTTTTTCTCTTTTTAATAACAACCTTATCAATACAGAACATAACAGTAATCATCTTTCTACAGGAATAGAATAGTTTTTCTTTTATCCCTATATACAAAATCTCAACTGTATATAGGGATAAAAAGAAAATATTCTATTCTATTTTTGTAAGAAGTGATTACTGTTATGTTCTGTATTGATAAGGTTGTTATTAAAAAGAGGAAAAAATTGTGTTTTTTGTGAATGTGCCAAATGTCTTTTGAAAATTAGATTCTGATGGCCTCTCAATGGTAACGAAGGTAAGAAGAAAATTTAAACGAATGTGTGACATGACTATTTGAAGTCCTGAAGAAGTCGGCAAAGTCGGCTTAAACGTTGGTGGATAAATAAAAGTCACACATAAAAAACTTGTCCTTATTTTCCTAATATAAACTTTCAAATTATAATTAAATTATGGATTCGGAAATGATAATAATTATAAATAATTTTATCAAATATTAAATATAAGTGAGGGGTCAGGTTGTATGGTAAAGTCAAGTGGATGGCCACATCAGAACACGTCAGCTTATTTTTTTATCATAAAACGATTTAGATTTTTGCCAAATAGTGCTATCTTAATAATTAAGATGTTTAAAAAAAATTAACAAAAATTTTGTTTACATTATTGATTGTTTTTTTTTATATAATTTTAAAACCCACTATAAGATTATAAGAAATATTAATATATATGAAAATTAGATTATCTTGTACACTTAAATCATATATAATTATTAATTCAAATTTTTATCTAATGAAATCCAAATGAATAATTAAAATAAATATTTATATAATTCATTTGATTGAATATAGTAGATTCTACATCAAATGAATATACCTACTCATCTTCAAGTTAGAAATTCATATATTTATTATAAATAAAAAATATTCAAGTTTATATCATTTTTTGTAGTAATTACGTATTATTCCATTTAAATATCCAAATATTAAATTTAACTATTACACTATTTTACCCAAATACCAATATTTTCATAATTTACTTATTGGTGCTTAGTTCAAATAGCGGCATCTTAACTATTAATATATCGTTTTTCAGTGTAGATGTTATTTGTATATAACTTTTTTAAGCTTAATAGATATGTCTTTGAAGTGTGATTTTTTTAACATGGGGGGGGGAACTTTTTGGCAGTTAAATACAAATACCATCTACTGCTAAAGAAGTTTCTCTTCACCCGTGAGCTTATGTAGATGAGGTTCACACATATTTTTTTAATTTTTTGCAAAATGACTTTTAAAATATATTTTTCAAAATTTATTAAATATTTTTGAAATTACAAAATCTAGTAATTTCGAAATATTATAATTATATTGCATAAAAGCATCGTCCCTGAATTTAATTATACAGTATATTAAAAAAAAAATGGGAAAGGAATTTTAGTATTAGATAAATATAATTAAATTTTTCATCCGACGAATGATTTATTTTTAAATTTTTGTCTTGAAAATATTTTTATTAAAATTCTTCTTTATTTATTATTTAAAAGTTAATGAACTTGAGAACTTGATATATAATAAAAAACCCACTCATTGATATTATATAATAGATATATTAAATTCTCTCAATTATTCTCAATTCTAATTTACCGGGTGAATTTTTTATATTGAGACAGTCTTATAACTCAAAAACAGGGCATTATATGAAAAAACGTTTCAAATAAAAGTTTATTTATATCAGGGGGAAATTAAACTACGCTATTATTTGTCGACCTAGAACAAGCTTTCAAGGGTATTTTGAGGTCAAGTTCTGTTTTTTAATAGAAACCTTCTTTCTCCCATATTATGGACAAATTTCGGAAAAATTAAAACAAAAAATGAAAAAATTAGGGTTCAAAACAGTATTCAAAACTCCAATTACTCTAGTAAAAGATTTAGGTTCAAATAAAAAAGACAAATTACCAAATATAGAAAAAGAAGGGGTTTTATAGTTTGAAAGATTGGGAAGCGATCTATGTAGGGAAAACAGAGAGAAATCTGAAAATTCGATTAAATGAACATATTAGAGATTTTAAAAATAAAAAGAATGAAAACTCTTTTGCGAAACATTTAAATTCAAACAATCACTCTTTCTCAGAAGGAAGAGGAATTAGATTAATAAAAGAAGAAAGAAACCCAAAATTAATTAGCGCAATTGAATCGTTAGAAATTTTGAAATCATTCAATAGAAATTCAAAACTCTGTTTGAACAACCAAATTGAATTATCAAATAGTAATTTGCTTAAGATGTTTGCTAACAAAAGATAAAAAGAAAAAAAGAAAAATAACTCCCGCCCCCCTTCCATTGTCAGCCTTTCTCCTTGTAAAACAAGGAGAAGAAACATATGATTATATTTGAATGTGAACCAAAAGAATGTCTTTATTAGTTCTAACCTGACGAAGGAACATCAAATTTTCAATATCTATACGATATTGACCGATGAAGAGGGCAAAGCCCTGGAAACTATAGTCTCGTTATAAATAAATAAAATTTATAATTCCAGCAGAAGACACACTCTTTTATTGTCTCCTTCAATATATAAAAATTCTGCTACTCTCGGCACAAAAACTTTCAATTCAAATATTTAATTATTAAATAAATAATTTACACTGTTCTTATTATATTATTATTAAATAAATAATTTACATTGTTCTGTGACATTCCAGAGTGTATCTATTACAATTCTTCTGGATAAATTCCAGTTCCAATTTCGTTATTTTGGTCTGTTTCAGTATCTTCCTAGCCTTTATATTTGTTGTTTTGTTTTTTTAACAGAATTACAAAACAGTAAAATGAATCTTGGGTGTATTCGTATCAGGAAAACGCTCGGCATCCATTTCAATGGAACCCCCATAACAATTCTTCCACATTCACCATAAATAGAGACCATTTTAATTCTGTTTTCAACAAAAAATGTTCAATTTTTATTATAGTAATACAATATAACTATCTACTGGATTGACACGAGAAATAAACTTTTTTAAACTCGAGAATTTTAAATAGTTCTATTAAGTAGAAAATAATATCTTAGATCTGAGTATAACGAAGTTTTTATATCATTATAAACACTTATTTTCATTGTTGTGGACTTTTCGATTTAATAAATATTTATTTAATAATTAATTATTTAATCATTATTATTTGATAATTAAGTTGAATAATAATTGTTAAAAATAATTATTAAGATTTTTTTGAGATCTATTTATTTAATATTTTTTTTTGATTTGATGTCGTATAAAAAAAATAGTTCTTATAAAAGTTGTTCAGTTTTTTTTTTGAAGATTAAGGATCCGTAAAGAAATATAAATAGCTTTCTATTTAAAAAACAGAACTTGACTTCGAAATACCCTTGAAAGCTTGTTCTAGGTCGACAAACAATAGTGTAGTGGTTGATATAAATAAACTTTTATTTAAAACTTTTTTTGATATAATGCACGGTTTTTGAGTTATAATACAGTCTCAAGATAAAAAAAACTCATCCGGTATATGAGAAAAAAGTGAAAAAAACTTCTGATTCGGTACACCCTACATATTTCCGGATTTTTTTTTAGGGAATGGTTTGAATTTGAAATCGCAAAATCGACAGAGAGATGCAACTTATTAATAATGAAGTTGTTAAAGCTTTTTTTGTGATTAATTTGATTAAGATTTGAAATTTTTTAAAATCACACATAATTAATTATAATTATTTATTGAACACGAATAAATAATACAATATAACTACGACGTTTCGATCGACTTATTTTGCTTTAGCAAATAAAATCTACGGTAAAGTAGAAATGCTTTTTACTAAAATTTTTAAAAAATATTGATTGATAGTTTTTATATTCAAGATCAATAATATAATTTTATTCAGAAACCACATTACGAGTCCCGTCCGATCTCAATTGGCCCACCAATATTTTTTCTTTTTAAATAAAATTATGCTAATTCACGGTAAATTTAATTTAAATATTTATTTTTATTATCATTTGGAACAACATTTTAAACAATTTAAATCATTTTATTGTAACATTTAACTTAAAATTATTTTTTAATTGTTAAAAACAAGGAAAACCTACAAAATAAACATTTACCACTGTATGACGTCGTCTTTATTTTTAATTACGGCTTGAATTATTTTGGGCAACGTACTTATTAAGTTTTGACACTAATCTTGAGTGAAAGTATCCCAAATATTTTGAAGTTTGTGTTTTAATTCGAATACGTTTCTAGCTGGTTGTATTCGTAATAGCCTTTTCATTGTGTGCCAAAGAGTTTCTATTGGTGACAAGCCGGGACTGTTTGCCACCCACTCCAAAAAGTGGAACATTATGATCAGAAAGCCATTTTAAAGATTTTTTTTAAATCTCTAAATATTTATTGGTGTTTACAATTCCATCAATGAAGTGAAGTTTTCCAACACCTCTAGCAGACATCATAACTGAAGCAGGAAATTTTAATTTCTTTTTTAAACAATCTGAATTGAAAGCTTTATTTTTCTGACGAATAACTCTGCTTCGATTGTCCCCACTACAAACTTCAAAACGAGACTCATCACTCCAATGGACACTATTCCATTCATTACTCGTCCAATTAATATGACTTTTAGCTCATTTAACTCGGTTTTTCTTTTGTTTTAATGTCAAGAGTGGCTTTTCTTTCGCCTAAAAAAATTAGTAAAATTACAAAAAATGAAGTTGCAATAAAATTACCTTGTAAATTTTAAAACCTAACTTAAGGGATTCTCTATGGCACGTGGATCTTAGAACACTTGGCCCCACAGCATCGCCCCAAAGAACAGATAATTCACCATAGTTTTAACCCCTGTTTTTTCTAATAATCTTCTTCAATGCTCGTCTATCAGCATCTGATATTTTGGATTTCGACGCATACCGAAATTTTGTAGCTATTGTACCCGTTGTTTTATAAACTCGAATAATATTTCTGACAGTAAACTTTGATAAATTAACTAGATCGCCAATTTCCGCGTTTGATTTTCTCTTTTTAAATAAATTGATCATAATTGAGCGAATTTTTTCATCAACAACCTTTCCACGAGTCATTTTTACTAATAATAAACAAAACAAACTTTCTTTTGTTGGAAAAAGGCAAAGCCTACTTGATTGCTAGTATAGCTAACTTCCAATTTCGAAATTTCCAATAAAATCATCAATCGATATCATTCCCTTGAATGTTTCTTTTACCTTTTTTAATGCTATATATTTAAAGCAATCGCCGCACTTAAAGGAGAAAGATCTAATCGGAAGAATATCATTCGGGGGTTGATAATAAACGCGATTTGATCTCGTTTTTTTTTTTTTTTGACTTCAGTTTCTTTTTTTATCGTGTTCGAACAATCTTCCTCTTCACGTTAAACTTCACTTTTACTCTCAAATGAATGCACTGTTAATTGAATAAATTTTTTCGAAATTTTTTATTTAACTATATTGAGGAAGTTCGGGAAAGCAGTTCAATTGAATTAATTTGTATTCTTTAAGCTTCCTTTTTATAACTGTGAAATTACTTTGTCCCGCGAGACCAAATTTCAAATCTGGCAACCCTGATTGGGATATGTTTGGAGATTTAGGAGGTCTTGGTTGTGGGGAAACAGAAGGTGGTTGAGAGAGAGGTTATTTTCTCTCGCACGGAACTTTTGATTAACGTTTCGATTATCACTGGTCTTGAGCAAATTTCCTATCACTGTCTTGGGGCATATTATAGGTATATTTACATCAAGCAGAGAACACCTTAATTGATTTCTCTTTATTAATAGTACCTGAAGCCACCGAGCGATGCACGGTAACCCCTGACCCCCCTTTCCGAAACCACGCGCCTCGCCCCAAACAATGCACCCCCACTACGCCCCACAACCGCACCTCCCACCCCCCAGATCTCCCACAATTGCACCCCACCCCACCCCCGCATTTCTAGCCTTCTAATGGTCTACATATTATGTGTATATTTGTTTACTCGTAAACCAATTTGCCCACATTCGTTCATATTGATAAACATTATAAAAAAATAAATGGGAAAAAAATAATAAAAAATATAATCGTATAGGATCTGAAATAAAAACATAAAATTAAATAAGATTTGTTTCCAAGTTATATAAAAAAAAGCCACTTCAACCACTTTATTTGTAAACACACCTGTTTTGTTATGATTTAGACACCTGTTAATTAAAAACAAACAAAAAATTCCTAATTTTAATATAATATATATTAATATTTGCTATAACCTATTAGTGGGTTTTAAAATTAAAAAACCAATTAAAAATAAAACATAATTAAAAAAAATGTAAACAAACTTTTTTATTGAGATTTTCATCTGTCAATAATTACTTTAATTAAGAAAAGATCAATTAAGATGAAATTTGTCGAGGTCCAGACCTAGCCAGATCGCTTTCTCATCCTCAAAACTTGTTAATAGAATTTGTTTCATCAAAATCGGTAAAGCTGTTTTCAAAATAGAACAATGATACAAATATATATATATATAAACAATTTTTGCTCGTTTAATAAGAATAGAATAAATGATTTCTCAATAGAGTGAATAAAGTTTAAGCTATAATTAATGAATTTGAATTTGGAATGCAGGGGTATTTTTGGGAAGAGGGTGTTTTCGGTGAAAAACGCATTGCGACAAACATGAATCGTATTAATTGAGCAAAGGGATGGAAGAGGCGTGTTAATTAGTGGCAATGAATTTTAGAGGGCGCAGGCGCCCTTAAGGACAGGGTGGCGTCCAATGGTGGCGCGCGCATCTGCTAATGAATTGATCCAAAGGCAGGAAGCGAGAGGAGAGCAACCCTTTGCCCTGCCGGCCACGCCCTTCTTCATTACCACCACCCCTTCCTGGAAGAGTAATTAGACAAGGGGTGGAAAGTGCGGGGGCGGGGCGGGCGCTCATTGGCCGGCCGCCCTATTGGACGGCACATTTAATTGGATTACACACGTCCATCTACGTCCCCCCTTTTTTCCACCCTCTTCTTGGCCTTTGACCCGAGAGAAGATAACAACGAAGACGCCACTGCGCTCGATTAGCCCAATCAACCGTGAATGCCATTAGAGCGCCCGCCACCCCCGGCACTGAAAACTTTCGCCCATTCGATTATTCAGGGTCCATTTACTTTGCAGAATCAGAGAAATAGTTGATAATCATTAGACTTTCACTTTCACCTTTTTCTTAAACTTTGTTTACAAAATACACCTAAATAAAGTAATATTGGATTTTTATTATCCAACGCAAATCATCATTTATACCCTCTAGTATTATACGAAAATAAATCGTTCAATGAATTAAAGGGGACCGCGGGTTTAAAAAGTAGAAAATCTTTATACATTCTTAAAGTAAACCGAATCAAATAATAATCGGTCTTCATTCTTTAAGAGTCGTTTTACAAACCAAAGAATTTTAGCAATAACACTGCAATGGTCTTGCGATGAGCAAGTGAATTGTTCGAAATCAAAAAATTAAAATTTATATTTTTATTTAGAATTTTGTATATATTAATATATATAATTTATTAATTAGTGATACAAGGGGATGAGCCTAATGAGTTCCAGATGAAATAAGCATGCAATGACCAGTAATTATATCATTAAGAAATGGCGAGAGAGGAATGACCGAGCAGTACGGAGTTCAGAGAGAGACACACACACAAAGAAGTCTTCTCTAGGCAAGAGACAGGCAGATCATTATTAACCGACTTCAAAAAAGGAGGAGGTTCTCTATTCGACTGAATTTTTTTTTTTTTTTTTTTTTTTTTTTTGTGCCTATGTTACCTCATATCTCCGCCAATTCTCAACCGATTTTGAAATTTTTTTTTGCATTATGTCCAGTCTAGCTTCCGATTGGTCCCATTTTTTTTTCGTTTTTTTTTCATAGGTATTAGACCTTTTTTATTAGGTTTGTTTAGACCTAACCTCTTTGTTTATGAACCGATTTCGATGGTTCTTTTTTTATCCGAAAGGGGGTGTCTTAGGGATGGTGTCATATTAATTTGGTCAAGTTCTGATGATATGATCAAATATTATTATTAATATATCGATGAATATATACTAGATGAAGGAGGAGGTATCGCCAAAGATGGAATCACTGGGTTCAATAAAACACCTTTAATGAGACGTTTCGGCCTAAATTTTATTTGGCCATCTTCAGTCAATTAGGAGTTATACACAAAATGCGGTACACATATGTGATCGAACCAAGCCTTGTCAAAAATAAAAATTTCTTTTAGCTTCATGCGAATTTATAACGTGCCTGGACCCAAAAGTTTCAGAATTGACTTTCATTCTGAAACTTTTGGGTCCAGGCACGTTAAAAACTCGCATGAAGCCAAAAGAAATTTTTATTTTTGACAAGGCTTGGTTCGATCACATATGTGTACCGCATTTTGTGTATAACTCCTAATTGACTGAAGATGGCCAAATAAAATTTAGACCGAAACGGCTCATTAAAGGTGTTTTATTGAACCCAGTGATTCCATCCTTGGCCGATACCTCCTCCTTCATCTAGTATAGTTTCATCACAGCCACGAACTCTTACAATATATCGATGAATGTTGTTACTTTATGTATTTGAAAGTTTGTAATTATGTATAAATATCAAATTATCATCACAGAAGTGTCCCGTATCAAAACTTAGATAGATAGATAGATATTTTATTTGTTCAGAACAAATTTGCAATACAAAATATAGTTGTGCATTATTTTCCAGATCATTATAAGAAATAAATGAAAAAAAGTTCATTGAAACAGAAACAACAAAAAAAAAAAAAAATACATACATATAAATCAACAGCGAGCAAAAGGACAATCAGAAAATCAAAAAATAAATTAATGTAACATAAATGTGGAAAAAACCCAAAATAAATAAATATAAATAACAGAATATACGAAAAAAATATATAAATAAAAATAAGTAACAGAATATATAAACAAATAAATAAATAAATAAGTCCAATAGAAAATAACAAATAATAAACAAATATACAGAATTAAGCTTAAATTAATCATTTCATCACCGGAAAGCAAGTAAAAAATCAATCATTAATGATATCATCATCATCATCATTGAGTATACAGTCCTAAGACTGGTTTGATGCAACAATCCGTCTCCAATCGACTCTGTCCCCCGCCAGCTGTTTGACCTCTCTAAATGTCTGGCATCCCATATCCCCAATTATTTGGTTGAAATATTCTAATCTGGGTCTTCCCCTTCCCCTTTTCTTTCCCACCTCCCCCTCCAAGATATCCCTAAGCAGTCCCCCATGTCTCAGTGTGTGCCCCATCATCTGACCTCTTCTCTTCTTCAGATTCTTCCACAAGGTTCTTCTTTCTCCGATTCTTCCAACAACTTCTTCATTTGTAATTTTATCCATCCAATTGATATTCATCATTCTTCTGTAGCACCACATTTCGAAAGCCTCTAATCTCTTTCTCTCCGCTTTTCTAATTGTCCAGGTTTCACACCCATACATATGTCTTCAATAGCAACTTCCTGTTTTCTAAGCTGATTGAGGAGGAGCATAGTAGTTTTTGTTTTGAATTAAACCCCATTTTTGCTTGGGCAATTCTTGATTTAATTTCGTTTTCGCTCCTCCCATCCCATGTTATTTTACTTCCTAGGTAGCGGAATTCCTTAACTCCTTCTAGGTTTTCTTGGTTAATTTTGATGCATTCCTGTCTCGTTTGTTCTTTTTTTGTACATACTAGGACCTTGGTTTTATTCTTGTTTATTTTCATTTTGATTTCTTCTATTAGGATTTGGTTAATTCCATTCAGGGCGTCCTCTAATTCTTTTTTATTGCTTCCTAGAAGGGCAATGTCATCGGCAAATCTTAACATAACGATCTTTTCACCTTGGATTTCGATACCTGTATCAATTTTGTCTTTGAATTCTTTAATCGCTTCTTCTATAAGTATAATATAAGTTGAAAATCATGGGTGACAGCACACATCCTTGTCTTACACCTTTTTTTATTTTGGCTTCTCTTTGCTCATCTCCAATATTTATAATTGCCGTCTGGTTTTGATAAATTAAAATTAAATTAATGATAAATGATCGCAATTTTAAGGCCCTTTCCAGATAGTAATATAGTCGGTTAACATCATGGTCCGTAAGAGGGTTCAATAGCTGTCCATACATCTGTCGCTCATTGAGTTGTCTAGGAAATTGCTCTCTCAGGCCCTCATAGATCAGGCATTCACATATTAGATGGTGCAAATTTTCTTTTTTAAAGGTATTGCATAAATTGTACAGTTCTTCTGAGTTTATCTTGTATATATTTCCTTTCAAGTTGAAGTACATATTTCTGGCATTGACCAATCTGGTCTGGTGTATAATTCTCGCCTTCTTTAATGGTGGTTGTCCTCTGCTTGATGCAAATAAACATACACACATATATATCGAGATGATATATCTGTATATATTAGGGTGGGTCAAAAAAATCCATTATTTTTTTTTACAAGTGACACGGAAAAATGGGTTGCTAGACACCTTAAAAAAATTATTTCTAAATATGATCTCTTAATTTTAATAAGAAGATCCTCCGCATCGCAGTTTTGTATTTTTTTCTCAGTCCAATAGAAAAAAATTCATACCTCATGATTGTACAGAAAAATGTTCTTGAAGAATTTCGTAGGAAATTTAATGTTCTACAAAAAAAGGTAACTTATATTTTTTTCCGTAAACCTCACTATTTGAAAGATATTGAAGATTTAAGTTTGATTATTTTAAGACAAATTTCATTTTTGTTTATGAATTTCATAACTCGATAATAAATGGCTATTATAAAATTTGCAATACAAATTTTTGTAGGAAATTAACTGCTCTATAAAAAAGCTGTCTTATGTTTTGGCGATTAAATTAAGCGTTCAAAAGATATTCATCATCAAACTTTCATGTGTACTGAAGTTTGATGAATATCTTTTGAACGCTTAATTTAATCGGCAAAACATAAGACAGCTTTTTTATAGAGCAGTTAATTTCCTACAAAAATTTGTATTGCAAATTTTATAATAGCCATTTATTATCGAGTTATGAAATTCATAAACAAAAATGAAATTTGTCTTAAAATAATCAAACTTAAATCTTCAATATCTTTCAAATGGTGAGGTTTACGGAAAAAATATAAGATAACTTTTTTGTAGAGTATTAAATTTCCCACGAAATTCCTTAAGAACATTTTTCTGTACAATCAATTAATGATGAGGTATGAATTTTTTTCTATTGGACTGAGAAAAAATAAAAAACTGCGATTCGGAGGATCTTCTTATTAAAATGAAGAGCTCATATTTAGAAATAATTTTTTTAAGGTGTCTAGCAACCCATTTTTCCGTGTCACTTGTAAAAAAAATAATGGATTTTTTTGATCCACCCTAGTATATATATTATTTATTTTTTGAGACTATAGTTTCGAAGACTTGGTCTACATCATCAGTCTTTTTTTTAATTATAAATGTTTTTCATGGAGTCAATATCGTATGGATATTGAAAATTTGGTTTTCCTTCTTCACTGGTGGTCACCTTAGAAGAGCAGAGGACAACCTCTTTGTTTCTCTTTGTGAATCAACAACTCTGCTACTCTCGGCAAAACAAAAACTTTTCAATTCTTTAATGGTTTTTGAACAGCAAGAATAGTGCACTGTCCATAATCCAACAGTTTGTATATCGGAGACTGTTTTAAAACATTTTCATTAGCTAACTTTGATTCATTTTTAATGTAAAAATAAGACTAGTAAACAAGCATAACAAGTAGTTTAAAAAATTGGCCCGTTTTCTCAACATTTCAAAATGGTATAGCTCTTGGTACTTCCTTCTTTAGAAAAAAAATATTGTTATTTCTTTGGCAAAATTAGCTAATTTAATATCATATTTTGATAGTCTTTTTGTATTTAATATGTTAATCTATTATGTCGCATCTAATAAAATTGAATAAATCTTTGGCTATTATAGACATTAATACTATAATAATTATAGCTAATAATTATGCCATTAATTGCCAAAGATTAATTTAATTAAGATGTGACATAATTGATTAATATTTTTTCTGGGCTTTTCGGCCTTTCTAGCCATAAGCCATTTTACGATACTAATTATTGTTTATTAAATCCCCCCCGATGTCAGAGAGATAGCAATTAGAGTGTTAAACTTCGCTTCACCCCGAGTAAGTCCACCATTAACTTAGGACCGCCGTGGCGTGTCCAAACGTCATTTTGCGTATAAGCCCGCTAGACATTCGGATGGATCCATCGGTGATCCATCCGAATGTCTAGCGGGCTATACGCAAAATGACGTTGGATTGTAGCTAGGTGGTTCACATCTTTTTTCTCTCTTGGTCCAGATTTAAGACTCCACAGACTTTAATAGCATAATCCGCAATAGTATCGTGATAAAATATCTTTTTCAAATAAGCACGGTCAAAAACAATTCTCATTGATATGTCAATTATTCTTTGTTATATTAGTTGGAAAAATTATAAAAATTTATTTAAGATCATTATTTCAAGTTAGAAATATATGATTATGTTTAAAATATTAAAACAGGCGGGAATAAAATTCAGAGAGAGAAGACTAATCTACAATCTATATCAAAACCAGACGGCAATTATAAATATTGGTGATGAACACAGAGAAGCCAAAATAAAAAAAGGTGTAAGACAAGGATGTGTGCTGTCACCCATGATTCTCAACTTATACATAGAAGAAGCGATTAAAGAATTCAAAGACAAAATTGACATATGTATGGAGCATAGCCATGTACGGGTGTGAAACCTGGACAATTAGAGAAGAGGAGAGAAAGAGATTAGAGGCTTTCGAAATGTGGTGCTACAGAAGAATGATGAATATCAAATGGATGGATAAAATTACAAATGAAGAAGTTCTTGGAAGAATCGGAGAAAGAAGAACCTTGTGGAAGAGTCTGAAGAAGAGAAGAGGTCAGATGATGGGGCACACACTGAGACATGGGGGACTGCTTAGGGATATCTTGGAGGGGAGGTGGGAAAGAAAAGGGGAAGGGGAAGAACCAGATTAGAATATTTCAACCAAATAATTGGGGATATGGGATGCCAGACATTTAGAGAGGTTAAACAGCTGGCGGGGGACAGAGTCGAGTGGAGACGGATTGTTGCATCAAACCAGTCTTAGGACTGTATACTCAATGATGATGATGAGAAATATATAAGTTCAAATATTATTTTCACTCAATATTTGACAAAAATTCCCTACAGTTGATTCGTGATTGAATCAAATGTAGAAAACATTCGGTTAAACCTATCAAATTTACCAAAAACAAATCTAGCCTCCCTCCTTTGTACCATATCAATTTTTCTCTCTAATCGTTGTGGATGTTTGTCCCAAACCACAGAACAATACTCTAAATTAGGTCTTACATAAGTTAAATAAACTTTTGACTTAACTTCTCTAGATGTACCCTTCAAAATTCTACCAAACATCCCCAATTTCCTATAAGCCTTATTGACTATATAACTAATATGCATATCCCACTTTAAATTTGCCTGAATATGTATGCCTAAATATTTATAAAATTTAGATTCATTGATAATATTTCCACAAATGTAATAATTTTGAGGACTAACCAGATTTCTAGTACTAAATCTAACCAAATTTGACTTGGAATGGTTGAATTGGATAAAGGCTATAATTAATATGTAGGTATACCTATAGAAGGATGTACGTAGCCAAATTTAATTTTTAATGAACCCTCCCTCGTCTCGTCTCCCTTTCTTCTCAATCTTGAATGTTTTCTTCATCCCCCGTAGACGGGCAGGGATCGAAATCACCTGCTCTGGGATTGTCCCCCTTTGAATTCCCGACTGATCCCAGGGCTTTTCCTTCTCCGTGCGCAATGTCTTATTTATTACCGAGCTCTTAAAGGTGCACAAGCCAGCCAAAGATTAAGATATCAAACCGCATCAAATGTCTTCCTGCCTTTTTTTTTTTTTTTATTTTCACTTTACCATACCATATATAGTAGGCATTAGGCAAGTATTTCATTCATGTAGAAAACAATCGGCTTCTTGTTTATATTGTGGCTGTATGCTTGATGGTAAAGGAATCAAAATAAATAACAAGACTTGTGCAAACAATTTTTATTTTATTAGATTAACACCCTCACGGCTGACGTTTCGGCGACAGGTCTAGTGTGGAAAAAATTTTAAATTATATTTAAAAAAACTAAAAAACACGCTTATAAAAAGTACAAAATAATGTAATATTTAATCAAAAATTGTGGGGCGCAGAAACATGTACTTTTAATTAACTTCGACAAAGTTTCCCACGGTTTTTAATTAAGTATTCCATTATTTTGTACTTTTTAGAAGCGTGTTTTTAAGTTTTTTTTTTTGCTTTTTAGTCTTAATTATTTTTATAGAAAAAAGTTTGCGGAATTTAACAGAATGAAATGTATTTATTTTTATTATTCTTATATAATTTCATTTAAATTGAATAGATTAACAATTATTTTTATAGAGAAATGTTTGCGGAATTTAACAGAACAAAAGTCACATTGATACATAGATAAATACATACATACATACATACAGGTGAAGCTAATATAAAGAGTGTAAAAAAAACAATGAGGATGGCCTAGACCTGGGGCCGAAAAGTCAGCCTTGAGGGCTGTAATTTAATAAAAATAAAAATTGGCTGCACAAGTCTTGTAATTTCTTATTTTTTTATATTATTTGAATACCGAGTCTTTATAGCTAAAGAACACCCCTGCTAAATAAATACTGTTTTAATGTAGTTATTTATAGACCGAGAGTATCTTATCTTATTATATTAAACGAGCAATTCTTGTATATATACATATAATGAATCGGTTTCTCGAAAACGGCTCTAACGATTTTGATGAAACTCACCGGTTAGGGGGGGGGGGGGGGGGCTATGACAATTCGGTCTGTCACGGTCTCATCTTCGGCTAAGTTGTTTTTGTTGGGTTTTTTTGTTAATTTAAATAATTATTTACAGGTGGTTGTCTCGATAAAAATGTATAATTACATTTTTATTCAATTTCCTTTTAATAAATAATTGGTTTTTTAATTTTAAATCCCACAAAAAGATCATTACAATTACTATTATATATTAAATTTAAAGTTGGGCAATTTAATTGATTAAACACAAATATTATATATTAGAATTAGGCAATTTATTATAATTGATAAACTTGAAAATTATTTAATTAAAAAAAATAATTATACGGTATTTATTTATATACTTATAGACACAAAAAGGCTAGAAATTAAAAAACTGGGTGCGGGGGCGGGGGTGTATGAGTTGGGGTGAAGTGGTGGTTGTCCGGGGTGGGGGTTTCGGGAATTAATACATAGCTTTTAATTGAAGTGAAAATTTAGCGAGCATCGTTCGGTGGCCAGGTACTATTTATATATGGTATTTGTACAATATTTACTTAGTCCAATAGTATCTATATAAATCATGATATTTACTACTCATCTGTGGATTGAATTGGAAGGAATGGAATTGGAATAATTCTCTTAATAAAAATAAGGACTAAAAAAGATGATCAAGGACAGTCGATGGTGGAGAAGTAATCTCCGGAGTCGAAGCTCAAATACAATGTATACATTAATTCATGTAAAATAATTGGCTCAATATAATTTTTAAGAAAAAAATAAAAACCGACTTCAAAAAATTAAATGCAACAAATAGAATACACTAAAAGGTATAAAATAATTATTATCTTATTTAGTTACAACTAAACGACGAAATATTAACATGAAATTACTTTTTGAAGTCGGTGCCAAACAAACTATACCTATAAGCGAGCGTACCCGCCAAACGTACTAAGTAAGATCCGTCGAGTGCGATTCATAAAAGGTATATGTTTGGCACCAACTTCAAAAAGTAATTTCATGTTAATATTTCGTCGTTTAGTTGTAACTAAATAAGATAATAATTATTTTATACCTTTTAGTGTATTTTATTTGTTGCATTTTATTTTTTGAAGTCGGTTTTTATTTTTTTCTTAAAAATTATTTTTATTTTTCTCTTTTTAGTGATGTCATTAATAGTGATCATATCATCAGAACTTGACCAAATTAATATGACACCATCCCTAAGACACCCCCTTTCGGATAAAAAAAGAACCATCGAAATCGGTTCATAAACAAAGAGGTAAGGTCTAAACAAACCTAATAAAAAAGGTCTAATACCTATGGAAAAAAATCGAAAAAAAAATGGGACCAATCGGAAGCTAGACTGAACCCAATGCAAAAAAATTTTTCAAAATCGGTTGACAATTGGCGGAGATATGAGGTAACATAGGCACAAAAAAAAAAAAAAAAAAAAAAAATTCAGTCGAATAGAGAACCTCCTCCTTTTTTGAAGTCGGTTAAAAATAAAAAAAATAAAAACTACTCATCTGTATATCTTTGAGCATAACGAATCATTAATGAATAAATAAATTAGAGAAATTTAAAAAATATAAACTTACATAGGGTTCCGTTTTTTGTTTGTTCTATTACAATTACATAAAAAGTAAAATAGAGGGGTTTGATAAAATTTCAAAAACTCTTGAAGGGACCAAAGGGTCAAAGAAGTTAAGCGACCACTGCTTTAAAGTAGTCTTATATTAAATTTCAAGCATTATTAGCTCCTGCAATTGCGGGGAAATTGTGATATCTTGAAATGAAACCAGGTTTTTTTTTGAGTTTTTAGGTTTTCTATTTTTTCTATACTACAAAAATGTATTAAGAGATTTTAATTTTGTATTTACATGTTATTATAAAATTAATTCAGAAAAATCGATTGCCAAATGATTATTTACTTTACGGTAGAGCCTCCTAAATTTTACGCAGCTATGATGAAAAGGTGACGAATGGATTGCCTATATTCAGGCGTATGGTGCTTACAATCAGCTTATTCATTTTGACAGAAAAGTTTAAAAAGATTTTTGATTTTGCTAGTTTAAATGCTTTGACTGACTGGGGTTTTAGTTAATTTTCGGGGTGGGGGTAGCTACTTACCGGGGGGTTAGAGGAGTATCGATATACGCCTAGGAGTAGGAGAAATGACCTCCCTGATGCCAGATTGCTTTTTTTATCAGAATATTATTTTTATAGAGTTGATAGCGTTTTTCTTTAGGAGACGGACTGGTATAAAAATGCAATTGGATGTTGATGAAGGGAGTCCACGGTGGCTGTAGAAAATAAGACTATAATGGTTTTATTATTTTACATTTATTCGTTAAACCGACGTTTCGGAGATTTATTCTCTCCTTCTTCAGGGTAACGAAAAGTCAATGAAAGTAGTTCAAATGATAATTATTTCCTGTCTCCTTTGACAACGTCCCCTGGCTCCCTCCCCCCACCACCACCGAAACCCCGCCCCCAAAACCCCGCACCTCACCCCACCCCAGGATCCCCATCATTTCACCCCACCACCTGCACTCCCCACATCCATCCCCACTCCGCACCCAGTTTTTGCATTTCTAGCTTTCTAGAGGTCCACAGAGTATGTGTATATAGTTATATAAATAAATACCGCATAATTATTATTTTTAATTAAATAACAATTTATCGAGTTTTTTAATCAATTAAATAAAAAATAATTTTATTGAAGCAATTTTTTACATGAAATAATGTATACATTGTATTTGAGGCTTCGATTTCGAAAATTACTTCCCCACTATCGACTGTACTTGATCTTCTAGCTTGCGATAATATTTTTAGTTTGTGTTTTTTAATAAAAAGATTTTTAATCAATTAAATTGGCAAATTATAATATATAACAATATTTGGTATAAAGTATTAGTGGGTTTTAAAATTAAAAAAACCAATTAAAAATAAAAGATAATTGAAAAAAATGTAAACAAACTTTTTTATTGAGATTTTCATCTGTCAATAATTAGTTTAATTAAGAAAAGATGAATTAAGATGAAATTTGTCGAAGTCTAGACCTAGCCAGATTGCTTTCTCATCCCCAAAACTTTTAATAGGTTATTTTAGCTATTAATAGGTTTGAAAATAATTTTAATCGTAAGAAATACTTACTTTGTTTTACTTTATAATGGATCTGCTTCGCGGTGGTGTAACTCAGTGTAACTCTCTTTGTCTTAAATTGGCTATTGTTAACTTACTGATTTTAACTTTCCCTCATGATAACCTGATTGGTGGATCGATTTATCGTCTTTCTCCTTCATTCGCTTATTAACCGGCTCTGCTTTAAATCTTGATTTATTCCAATTGTCATTTCTCGAAACCTTTCTTAAAATATACATTTTATTGTGAATTTAAATGAAAAAAATTAAATTTTATTAATAATATATTTTTCTCTGTTTTATGGATTAACATTGATTAAATTAAACTTTTTTTTTTTGAATTTAAATCACAAAAAAAAATAACTCCGTTCATGTGTTTCTTTTAAATTTATTATGCCTACAATGTAGGATACATTGTAAACTTGTTAATAGAATTTGTTTCATCAAAATCGGTAGAGCCGTTTTCAAAATAGAACTAAGATACAAATATATATATAAATAAATATATAAACAATTTTTGCTCGTTTAATAAGAGTAGATATATATAGTGGGTGATTGTATAAATAAAAAAAATATAAGACAATAAAAGTGGTGTTTCTTAATTAATTTACTCCATATAACTATATTTCAAAGCAAAAAAAAATGTTCCCATTACAACGCTTTAAGGCGCATCACAAGATTATCGGGTTCGACGTTTATCTTATAAACGGAGAAGGAGTTAAGGAATTCCGCTACCTAGGAAGTAAAATAACATGGGATGGGAGGAGCAAAAACGAAATTAAATCAAGAATTGCCCAAGCAAAAATGGGGTTTAATTCAAAACAAAAACTACTATGATCCTCCTCAATCAGCTTAACAAACAGGAAGTTGCTATTGAAGACATATGTACGGAGCATAGCCATGTACGGATGTGAAACCTGGACAATTGGAAAAGCGGAGAGAAAGAGATTGGAGGCTTTCGAAATGTGGTGCTACAGGAGAATAAGGAATATCAAATGGATGGATAAAATTACAAATGAAGAAGTTCTTGGAAGAATCGGAGAAAGAAGAACCTAGTGAAAGAGTCTGAAGAAGAGAAGAGGTCAGATGATGGGGCACACACTGAGACATGGGGGACTGCTTAGGGATATCTTGGAGGGGGAGGTGGGAAAGAAAAGGGGAAGGGGAAGACCCAGATTAGAATATTTCAACCAAATAATTGGGGATATGGGATGGTCAAACAGCTAGCGGGGAACAGAGTCGAGTGGAGACGGATTGTTGCATCAAACCAGTCTTAGGACTGTATACTCAATGATGATGATGATGGAAAAGGGTTACACATTCGAAAAAGTTTGAGAAACACTAATATAGATAGGGAAAAATCCTCCGAAACGTCGGTTTGAAAGGAAAGGAGGAAGGATTCCAATAAATTACACCTTATTTTATATGTGTTAATTTTTTCTTTCCTCACTACCTCTGGGCTGCCTTCCATTACATTCAACTAATATAGATTTTGTGTGATATTACTAAAAATTCAAATCTTAATTTCCCCCGCTGATTACGGCCATAGCCAGATAGACATTGTAAGGATTTTGTTTTACTTTTCAATGTAACCCTATAAAGTAATGAGAATTATTGCACCGGGTTCGAATCCTAAGTTGAAGCCTTTTCCACATGCATACTTAAACCCCTCCCAATCCTATATGTATATATATATATATACTAACTATTTAAAATATTTATTATACTCTATTGATGCTTTCAAATTCAACCTAAATCGTTAGCTGGAATATTTATCGATGTCTCATATATTCTAATAAACGATGCTAATTTTTGCCAATTACTCTTCTCCCTCTCTTTTTCCTAATAGAATTTTATTAACTTCATGTCTGACAAGTTAGTGCTAATTGTTCATTCAAAAACCTGTTTTTTTTTTCTTTTGAAATTAGAATTTTATATTATTATTATTATTTTTTTTTTCAAATGAACATCTGCACATATAGGACAAATGGTGTGTTTTAGTAAATTTTCACCTTTTTTTTACTTTCACATATTTATAAGATGCCGTTCATAAATTTCGTCACACAAATTTCAAAATTTTTAGACCCACCCCTGCTCCTGTGTCAAATTCCGTCACACTTTCATTGAGCCTCCGCGGTATTGTGACGTCACACTATCACTTTGAATAATAATTATTTCTACAATTTGTATTAGTAATGAAGCTGTTGAAGCATTTATTTTTGTGATTAATTTTATTAAGATTTGAATTTTTCGTAAATTCACACATCATCATCATCATCATCATCATTGAGTATGCAGTCCTAAGACTGGTTTGATGCAACAATCCGTCTCCACTGACTCTGTCCCCCGCCAGCTGTTTGACCTCTCTAAATGTCTGGCATCCCATATCCCCAATTATTTGGTTGAAATATTCTAATCTGGGTCTTCCCCTTCCCCTTTTCTTTCCCACCTCCCCTCCAAGATATCCCTAAGCAGTCCCCTATGTCTCAGTGTGTGCCCCATCATCTGACCTCTTCTCTTCTTCAGACTCTTCCACAAGGTTCTTCTTTCTCCGATTTTTCCAAGAACTTCTTCATTTGTAATTTTATCCATCCATTTGATATTCATCATTCTTCTGTAGCACCACATTTCGAAAGCCTCCAATCTCTTTCTCTCCGCTTTTCCAATTGTCCAGGTTTCACACCCGGTTTCACACATAATTAATTATAATTATTTATTTGTGTTCAATAAATAATTATAATTAATTATGTGTGAATTCACGAAAAATTCAAATCTTAATTATCTCTACAGTAGAATCACATATTGTTAAAAAGTGTTTTTTGCCAATACAAGTAGAAGTGTTGGTTAATATTATATACCTATAGATAGTCAACTATCTTATCCTAATATAATAATGGCCTCATTTCAATTATATTTCTTTTCTTTTCAGATGGAGTGCCGAGAAAGTGGCAAGCAAGGCATCTTCTCTGACTGTTCAAAGGTAATTAATATCAGAATTAGTATCAGAACGATAAACAGTGAACAGGGGATAGGAGAATTTAAGACAGTCCTGAATATAAAAACAAATTTAATAAGAGTTCCATAGTTTTCGAGTTATAGGCATTTTTTTGAAAATGGTGAAAATCGCTACTCAGTCCTACATATCAAGATGCTGTGTCTACAAATTTACTTATTTTATTATTCTAGCTTTTGTTACACAATCCTGAATAATCCTGCTATTGACCAGAATTCAAAATAAAACAATAAGTATTATACTTTTGGAGAAGAAAAAATATTCTTTCGGACTTATGTTTTAAAAAAAATTAATCAGCTAACTTTGAATCATTTTTAATGTAAATAAGATGACGTGTTTTGATATGGCCATCCACTTGACTTTACCATACAATCTGGCCCCTCATTTATATTTAATATTTAATCAAATTATTTATAATCATGTAGGGGAGGGGGTTAGTTTTTACATTTTTATAATCCTGGGGGCCCACTGATTATGTATACAAAATTTGGTTGAGTTTGCTCAAATGGCCTAGATTTTTAATTTTTAACCCCCTCCACCCCCCCTTTAATTTTGGGTCGATATGCAGGAAAATATAATCAGCTCTTATTCTCAATGGACCAAAACTACGTGTGAAATTTGGTTTCGATATTCACACTAGTTTTTGAGCTAGCTCGTCCACAATATTTGGTAACGCACAGACTAACTAAGACTAACTAACATACTAATAGACATTTTGACAAAACAATTATTATCTCGAAAAATATAATTTTTTCAATGTTCACTTATTAGGGCTTTTTTGTAGACCGAAATGCCATGGTTTCGCTCAATTTTTTTAATCAAAATAGTTTCAACCGTTTTTGAGATATTTCGAAAAAAAGAAGGAAAAAAACACTTTTTTCATGCACGATTACAATACTTGACCATACACTGTATGGTAAAGTAAAAAAAGTGTAGTACATAAACAAGCATGGCAAGTTTTTTAAAAAATTTGCCTAATTTTATCAAGATTTCAAAATGGTACAGCAATTTTTTATTAATTTTTTTAGAAAAAAAAATATTGATATATAATTATAAATTGTGGTGTTTTTTGAGGCTCTTGAAAACCTTGAAAACAGATGTAATGTCTTCGTTAGGAAAAAGGAAATAAAATTTCTTTATATTCTAACAAATTTATTTTCATGAAAAACTTATGAGACGTTTCGGCGGATATTCTCACACCATCATCAGTCTGCAAGGGAAACATAATCTTAATTACAGTAAATTACTAATTACATGTCATTCTCAAGATAAAAGAAGAAAAGAACTCACCCAAGCTTTTCATAATATAGTACATATGTCTGTGTAGAATGTCATGACATTGTACATCATGTACCGCATTTTGTGTATAACTCCTAATTGAATGAAGATGGCCAAATAAAATTTAGGCCGAAACGTCTCATTAAAGGTGTTTTATTGAACCCAGTGATTCCATCTTTGGCTGATACCTCCTCCTTCATCTAGTATATATTCATCGATATATTAATAATAATATTTGATAGGCAACGAAGACTGAATCTTGAATTCACTCAATTATAAATTAAAATATCAAAGTTTTAATTTTAATGCTGATTTGTTATTTGTGCCAGCTAAGAGAAAGTCATAAGATGTTCCGTACTTAATCTTGCCAGAATTTATCTTTATGTTACCGATATTCGATCCGTTGTTCCAAAACGGTACTCGATGTCTTCACGTAGGTCGATACCTGTCGATAATATCACCGCGACAAAATTAAACTCGATTTGTCGTCTGGTTGTAGTTGATATTTGTGAAATAAATAAAAAAAGCGTGGCTGTAGTGTGTTGTAGGTAGGTGGTATATCTACCGCGTGCGACGCTGGAGAAGGACAGACCTACTCCGAAGTGCCACCCTGGATAAGCAAATGAAACCAACACCTTCCACCTCACCCCTCCCAGCTTGTAACTCTTAAATAACGAACAACAAATGAGGACCAACTACCCACACACTCTACTCGAACGCTTGCTTATCTATTCCAAACGGGGTTTCGTGTTGTTTTTTCTTCTTGAAAGAAATACGAGAGGTGGAACAATAAAAACAATATCATGGATATTAACGGAATATCTGGGTCAATAAATAAATAATATGTAGTATTCCTCTACTAAGACAATATTTTGTTAAAATCATATTTATCAGATACTAGCTTCAAGACCCGCCTCAAGCGGGCCTTTTTAGTCAGGGAGCTTCGCCCCCGGACCCCCACGTGGCTGCTTTATTGATGTTTTATTAGTTACAGAGAATAAATATAATTGTTTTATTATAAAGTCTTAAATAGATATAATTTGAGATTCTATTTAACTGTAATATACACTCATAACAAATAAGATGAAACAAATATTTAAAATGTATTAAAAATCCACTTGTTATCATTAAGGGGAAAATAAAAAAAGTTATATTATATGTAGGTATTATTATAGATAAGAAGACTTGAAAATTACAATTATTATTCATTTTGCTAGACACAAAAGTATATACAATCTATTTATAAAAAATTCTCTTATTCTCAAGCTTGAGTTGTTTATCATAAAAGAATTTAGTCTTTATGATTTTAAGTCGATTCTTCCACGTTTTCAGTAGAGCTTGCCATTAATAGTCAAAACATCAAAAATGGAATGCAATAAGGTTATTCCTCTAGTATTAGATAAGAATCGATCGTTATTTTGATTTTAAGTCGATTCCTCCATGTCTTCAGCAATGGTTACCAATAATAATCGAAGGGTCAAAAATCTAATGTAGAATTGTTATTCCTCACGTATTAGATAAGAATCGATTGGTATTTTTGATTTTAAGTCGATTCCTCCATGTCTTCACCAATGGTTACCAATAAAAACCGAAACGTCAAAAATCGAATGTAGAATGGTTATTCCTCGACTGTTAAATGAGAATCGATCATTATTTTTGAATTAAAGTCAATATGAACTGCAAGGGATATCTGATTAATAATAAAGAAATAAACATATTAATATTTCAAATTAATTAGGATAAAGTTTAGCAACGATCCTTTGCAGTTTATTTTTTTAATTTTTGTTTTTAAATGTACTTTAAAAAAAATAGATAGTTTTTTAAATCTTTGTTGCATTATTAAATTCGTCTTCAACGATAAAGTGGTTAGAACTATTAAGAATCAATGGCACTCAAAATTCTGACAAACAGGGCCGCCAACACATGTTTAGTTTGCTAGTTTAGTTCTTTTATTTTTTGGAAGGCTATGTTGGCTAACCTGAATTTTTTTTTCCTGATATTTCCAATTTTGCGGGCAACTTTTCCAATTTTTTTTTTTACGTATTAACCTGAATTGGACTATTACGAACATTAAAAAAAAATTATCCAAATCGGTCCAGTCATTTGAGAGATCTGCGCTTACAAAGAAACAGAAATTCATTTTTATTATATAGATTATTTCAAATTCACAATGAATAAAAATAGAAATTTCTATATGGAGTATGTAATATAAATCTTATTTTCATGGAGGATCTGTTATAGGGGGGGGGGGGATTGAGACTGGATAGTGTGAGAAAAGTTTGGAAGGATTGATAAATTTTCAGAAGATATCAATGAGGGTGTCCTCTGCTTAATATAAATAAACAGGGGTGCCCACAGGAGTGTGTTAAAACGCAAAGTGCGTCATTGAAATTTCTGGAAGGAGGGGGGGGGGGGTAGAAAATTGTTGAATTTTAGCTTAATATGCTAAAAATAAAAACGGTGGCTTGCGTGAAAAAATTACAGTAAAAGCTGACGTGTTCTGATGTGGCCATCCACTTGACTTTATCATACAACCTGGCCCCTCACTTATATTTAATATTTAATAAAATTATTTATAATCATGTAGGGGGGGTTAGTTTTTGCATTTTTAGACTTCTGGGGGCCCACTGATTATGAATACAAAATTTGGTTGAGTTTGTTACAAGGGCCAAGATTTTTAATTTTTAACCCCCCCCCTTGATTTTGATCGATTCCAAAATCTAATCAGCTTTTAATCTCAATGGACCAAAACTACGTGTGAAATTTGGTTTTGATATTCACACTAGTTTTTGAGCTAGCTCGTCAACAAAAATTTGGTAACGCACAAACAAAATATCAGACATTTTTACAAAATAATTAATATCTCGAAAAATATAATTTTTTGATGTTCACTTATTAGAGCTTTTTGTAAACCGAAATCCAATGATTTCGCACAATTTTTTTAATCAAAATAGTTTAAGTCGTTTTTGAGATATTTCGAAAAAAAGAAGCAAAAAACCAACTTTTTTCATGCACGATTACAATACTTGACCATACCCTGTAGAGTCTCGAGGAGAGCTTAAATTTATATAAAGAGCATGTTTGTCACCTCTAGACTGTGTCCAGGACTTGGAATCTACTAAATAATAATAAGCCTAGAACAAGCAAAGAAAAAAGAGCCTAACTCAAAGCATAGATTTAGGGGTGCGGGCCCGTAGGCCTATTCAGCATATTATTTCTAGGCGCGTCGACAGAAACCTCCCAAACATATCATTTGACTCAAACTCACTAGAATTCAGGGATAAAATTTCAATGCTAGGCGTAACTCTAGGGTCTGACCTTTCATGGAATGACCATATCTCAACCACTGCTAAAGCTGCAGCGCGCAAGCTTGGTCTCCTATTTAGGTCTAGACGCTGTTATACTCCCAGTCAACTTCTTATGCTGTATAAGGCTCAAATTCGTCCCTGTCTCGAATATGGCTCTCATCTGTGGAGGGGTGCATCCAAGCATTCTCTTGCTACACTGGATGCAATTCAGAAGCGAGCAATTAAACTAATAGGAGACCCGGCTCTAACCAACTCACTCGACTCCCTGGCTCACCGAAGAACCGTTTCTGCCCTTTCCCTGTACTACAGATACTATCACGGTGTCTGTTCAGTCGAGCTGAAATCTCTTATCCCCCCTAATGCCCTCTTTACGAGAAACACGCGGTTTTCTAACGCTCAGCACCCCTTCGCTGTCAAATTGGATAAAAGTCGAACAAGCGCTTTCGCCAACTCTTTTATTCCTATGACCTCCAGAGACTGGAACTCGCTCCCTGCCACCATCTTTTCCCGCGACTTATAACCTTAAGCTATTTAAGACCCGTATCCACAGATACCTTCGACCTCCGCCCAACCCATAAAATTCTTTCTTCTTCTTTTCACGATGGAGGGGCCAACCGAGGCCTTTAGGGGTTGCACCTTTTGGTGTAACTCCTTCTCTCATCATTATCATTAAAAAAAAAAAAAAAAAAAAAAAAAAAAATTATGCTTAAACCCGGCCCTGCAACTAAATATTCTTAAAAAAAAATTGTGTTTACATTCATACCTTCTAGAATTACAATTTGACCGAATATGAACGAATTTCAGAACCTGAGATTTTTCCGATTCACGTGAAATGCCCCCCCCCCCTTTTTTTTTAAAGAATAAGCGCATAATCATCGACTGTTGTTGAAAAGCTAACGATTGTACCTATATCTACTTTCTTTTTCACTTTTCTATTTCAAATTTATTATTTAACTTTTCATGGAGGGTGATTGATTTTCAAATAAGTTGGCGAACAACGTTTGAAAGGTGAAGAAGGAAGGCTTTTTATCATCATTCTTCATTAAATTCCTCCCTCTGGAGGAAAAAATCACTTCCTCTTTCTCTCTCTCTTTCCAGCTTGCAAATATCATATAACATCTCTCTTCCATTTCAACCAAAAAATCAATTATTTTATAATGGTGAATTAATTATAATAAAAATCTACTTTCCAGATGGCAATTTAAACAAGGGCGAGTTTTTCGCCCCCCTTCTTTTAACAGAATTAATATAAATAAACTGCAACGGATCGTTGCTAAACTTTATCCAAATTCATTTGAAATATTAATATGTTTGTTCCTTTATTATTAATCAGATATCACTTGAAATTTGTAGTTCATGTTGACATTAATTAAAAATAATTCTCATTTAATAGTCGAGGAATAACCATTCTACATTGATTTTTGACATTTCGGTAATTATTGTAACCATTGCTGAAGACATTGAGGAATCGACTTAAAATCATAAATAGCCATCGATTCTCATCTAATACTTGAGGAATAACAATTCTACATTATTCCTCAAGTATTAGATGAGAATCGATGGCTATTTTTGATTTTAAGTCGATTCCTCCATGTCTTCAGCAATGGTTGCCAATAAAAACCGAAATGTCAAAAATCCAATATAGAATGGTTATTCCTCAAGTATTAGATGAGAATCAATCGGTATTTTTGGTTTAAAGTCGATTTCTCTATGTCTTAAGCAAAGGTAACGGATAAGAAAACAACGCAGTTGCTATGGTTACTTATAAAATTTCCTCCCAAATTTTTACCATTTCACAGCGAGAAGCCTAACCATTCTTACTTAAGTTAGGTTAAATGAGCTATCTTAAAACGATCAAATGAATAAATTTTAAAGAATTTAAAATAAAAAATTAAAAAAAGTACTATTTTACTCTAAAGTACTTTAAAATATGATTTTACTAAAAACTTTATTTAACATTTTTTGTGGTCTCCTAGGTATTTAATTAGGATATTAAATTTCATCAAAATTGGTTAAGTCATTTTAAAGATATTTAGAAAAAACTTAAAAAGTACTGAAATAAAGTACTAATGTTTGTGGAGCGATATGTACCAAAAACTAATCAGCGCCACTAATTGTAGGTTTTAAATTTAATCAGTGCAACGGTGTGGAAAAAATTGTGGACGAAAAAAACCATAGCATACATACATACATACATCCATCCCCACGCACTTCCAAAAAATGGCACTTTTTGGCCTCTCGACGAGATTCCAGGTAATTTTTTGCAAAACCGTCACGTGCTAAAATTCAATCCTATTGAATACTTCAATTTGTGACCTTAATTAAGTCCATGGGTTCCGTAGTCTTTACCTGAGGACCCTTTGAAGTCGCGCTTGCCGCGAGACCCATTACAATACTTTCTCCCATGCTTCGCATTGGATAAAGTAAAAATATAAATCTATTCAAATTAAATTATTTATTGAATTACATCTTATAGATTATAACTAGAGAGCGGATTCCTATGAAATTGCTTATTTTGTTTGCCGCCACATACGACCCAGGGGATCAATTACATAACTCTACAAAATAAAATTTCCTTGTCCTAAAGTTTATTTCATGATTTTTAACAGACTTCAAAAAAGGAGGAGGTTCTCTATTCGACTGAATTTTTTTTTTTTTTTTTTTTTTTTGTGTCTATGTTACCTCATATCTCTCGCCAATTGTGAACCGATTTTGAAAAAAATTTGCATTGGGTTCAGTCTACCTTCCGATTGGTCCCATTTTTTTCCATGGGTATTAGACCTTTTTTGTTAGGTGTATTCAGACATAACTTCGTTGTTTATGAACCGATTTCGATGATTCTTTTTTTATTAGAAAGGGGGTACCTTAGGTATGTTCGTATATTAATTTGGTTAAGTTCTGATGATATGATCAACGACGAAATAACGTAAATCTCCAATTCTTATGAGCAAATAATTGAAATTATGATAAATAAATTTTTTTATAAAAAATCTTATAACATTCAATTAAAACCCGCAAACGTTTAGAGAGAATTTCTATATTTATGAATTGAATTTTATTATCATTTTCTGATTCATTCGCCCTTTCTCTTACGAGATGCATGCGAGGTATTATAATAAATCACTATTAATAACATCACTAAACAGAGAAAAATAAAAATAAATTTTATAAAAAACCTAGGATTTGCCGATGACATTGCCCTTCTAGGAAGCAATAAAAAAGAATTAGAGGACGCCTTGAATGGAATTAACCAAATCCTAATAGAAGAAATCAAAATGAAAATAAACAAGAATAAAACCAAGGTCCTAGTATGTACAAAAAAAGAACAAACGAGACAGGAATGCATCAAAATTAACCAAGAAAACCTAGAAGGAGTTAAGGAATTCCGCTACCTAGGAAGTAAAATAACATGGGATGGGAGGAGCAAAAACGAAATTAAATCAAGAATTGCCCAAGCAAAAATGGGGTTTAATTCAAAACAAAAAACTACTATGCTCCTCCTCAATCAGCTTAGAAAACAGGAAGTTGCTATTGAAGACATATGTATGGAGCATAGCCATGTACGGGTGTGAAACCTGACAATTGGAAAAGCGGAGAGAAAGAGATTGGAGGCTTTCGAAATGTGGTGCTACAGAAGAATGATGAATATCAAATGGATGGATAAAATTACAAATGAAGAAGTTCTTGGAAGAATCGGAGAAAGAAGAACCTTGTGGAAGAGTCTGAAGAAGAGAAGAGGTCAGATGATGGGGCACACACTGAGACATGGGGGACTGCTTAGGGATATCTTGGAGGGGGAGGGGGAAAGAAAAGGGGAAGGGAAGACCCAGATTAGAATATTTCAACCAAATAATTGGGGATATGGGATGCCAGACATTTAGAGAGGTTAAACAGCTGGCGGGGGACAGAGTCGAGTGGAGACGGATTGTTGCATCAAACCAGTCTTAGGACTGTATACTCAATGATGATGATTATAAAAAAATAAAACCAACTTAAAAAAAAATTAAATGCAACAAATAAAATAATAAGAACTCAAAAAATAAAATAAAATACACTAAAAGGTATAAAAATAATTATCTAATTTAGTTACAACTAAACGATGAAATATTAACATGAAATCACATTTTGAAGTCGGTGCCAAACATATACATTTTATGAATCGCACTTGACGGATCTTACTTAATACGTTTGGCGGATACGCTCGCTTATAGGTATAGTTTGTTTGGCACCGACTTCAAAAAGTAATTTCATGTTAATATTTCGTCGTTTAGTTGTAACTAAATAAGATAATTATTTTATACCTTTTAGTGGATTTTATTTTATTTTTAAGTTATTATTATTTTATTTGTTGTATTAAAGTTTTTTAAACTCGGTTTTATTTTTTTTATAAAGAATATTATTTACCATACAGGGTATTGTCAAGTATTGTAATCGTGCATGAAAAAAAGTGGTTTTTTGATTCTTTTTTTCGAAATATCTCAAAAACGGGTGAAACTATTTTAGTTAAAAAAAAATTGCGCGAAACAATGGCATTTCGGTCTACAAAAAAGCCCTAATAAGTGAACATCGAAAAAATTATATTTTTCGAGATAATTGTTTTGTCAAAATGTCTGTTAGTTAGTTAGTCTGTTTGTCTGTGTGCGTTACCAAATTTTTGTGGACGAGCTAGCTCAAAAACTAGTGTGAATATCAAAACCAAATGTTATACGTAGTTTTGGTGCACATCGACCCAAAATTAAGCGGGGTGTTGGGGGGCAAAAATTAAAAATCTAGACCATTTAAGCAAACTCAACCAAATTTTGTATACATAATCGGTGGACCCCCAGAAGACTAAAAATACAAAACTCTAACAGCCCAAACGTTCCCATGTATAAGCACCCACTCCGATTATAGGTTAACACCTATAGTTAAAGGTGCTCAAACTTGAGAACGATCTCAGAATAATTCGATCGAAACGTCGTAGTTATATTGTATATTTGTTCATATTCAATAAATAATAATAATTAATTGTGTGATTTAAATAAATATTCAAATTTTAATCAAATAAATCACAAAAATAAAAGCTTCAACAGCTTCATTACTAATCAAAATGTTAATTTTTCTGATACTAAGGTTCTTTACTATTCGACACAAGACCTAGATTAATATCACTATCAATTTTTCTCTTTCTAATCATATTAATATGATTTCAGTTCCATTTCAATGACGTATAAATTTGTATTTTAAAATAATTTCAAAATATGTCCTTCGAATAAGTAAAACGTGTTTTGTAATTTAAATCCGATTTGATTAATAAGATAACTCAATTCAACCATTTCCAATATATTCAATTGTTAATATTATTTTATTTTTTTTATTCATTTTACATATATTTGCCATGCTGTTGTTGCTCTGTTATCAATAAAAGAATATATACATCAAATAGTATATGCAAACGTTTGTCTCAATTATCCGAAAACACACGCGTCTTGGAGTAACAAATTACTAAAAAAATAAAATAAAATCTATTAAGCGATTCATTAAGATTTATTTGCTCTATAAAGTTATCAGGAACATAAATATTAGTTAAAAACAAAAAACAACGTAGGTATTATACTAAGAATAAGAAATGTAGATATGTAGAGTGGCAAACATCTGTTTTGCTGAAGGTGTGTGTGTGTGTGTTGGCTGGCTGGCTGAATGAACATATAATGAAATAATAAGAATAAGAGCAGAGAGAATGCCCCTCGTTTATCTTCATTTGCATTTAAATTGGTCAAAATAAAAAAACAGGGACTGAATGCAAAATCAGATGGATGAACCAAGATTATGTCAGGAAATGGCATATTTAAAAATGTAATTTATATTTTAGAATGGAATTGGGACAAAGGATAAGTTACTTTTTTTTCGAATTTTAAAAGGGTATGACTTCTGGCCTGCTTATAGATTGTTTTTACTTTACGATACAGGGTATAGTCAAGTATTGTAATCGTGCATGAAAAAAGATGTTTTTTTTCCTTCTTTTTTTCGAAATATCTCAAAAACGGCTGAAACTATTTTGATTAAAAAAATTGAGCAAAACCATGGCATTTTGGTCTACAAAAAAGCCCAAATAAGTGAAACATCGAAAAAATTATATTTTTCGAGATAATAATTGTTTTGTCAAAACTAGTCTGTTACCAAAATTTTGTGGAAGAGCTAGCTCAAAAACTAGTGTGAATATAAAAACCAATCACACGTAGTTTTAGTCCATTGATATTAAGAGCTGATTAGATTTTGGTGCATATCGACCCAAAAATTAAGGGGGGTAGAGGGGGGATTAAAAATTAAAAATCTAGGCCATTTGAGCAAACTCAACCAAATTTTGTATACATAATCAGTGGGATCCAAGAAGTCTAAAAATACAAAAACTAACCGCCCGAAATGGAGGGGGGGGGGGTGTAGGGTCAAAAAATGAAAATTTTGGCCATTTACCAAACTCAACCAAATTTTGTATACATAATCATTGGGACCCCAGTAGTATAAAAATGCAAAAACTAACCCCCCCTTACATGATTAAAAATAATTTTAGGGTCCAGGTTGTATGGTAAAGTCAAGTGGATGGCCACATCAGAACACGTCAGCTTATTATTAAAAAATATCTATGCAGGGAAATTGGATGTCAACCCTATCAAGTTTTGTTAATTAATACATTAGTACCTGAAGGCACCGACCGATGCTCGGTAACCCCTGACCCCCCCCCCCCCCCCCTCCCGAAACCATACACCTCGCCCCCAACATTGCACCCCCACTCCACCCCTACCCCCACCCCAACCGCCCCCGGACCCCCCACCTCCTGCACCCCCCACATCCATCCCCATCCCCGACCTAGTTTTTGCATTTCTATCTTTCTAATGGTCCACATATTATGTGTATATTTGTTTACTCGTACACCAATTTGCCCACATTCGTTCATATTGATAAACATTATAAAAAATACATAAGAAAATAATAATAAAAAAATAATCGTATAGGATCTGAAATAAAAACATAAAATTATTTATTAAATAGCTATATATAATATATTCAATTATTTCCACACTTATAATAAAGTCTAATTCAAAAATATTCATTTTAGTAAAAGTAAAAGCAAGGATTTTTAAAATAGTTCTGTGGTCCAATGCTAGAGTGTCGGCTTCATATGCAAGAGGTCCCAGGTTCTAATACGACTTCTGCTGAATCATTTTTTTTTATTGAGATTTTCATCTATCAATAATTACTTTAATTAAGAAAAAATCAATTAAGATGAATTTTGATGAGGTCCAGACCTAGCCAGATCGTTTTTCATCCTCAAAACTTGTTAATAGATTTTGTTTCATCAAAATCGGTACGGCCGTTTTCAAAATAGAACCAAGATACAACATATAAATAAATAAATATTTATATAAATAAATATACAATTTTTTCTTGTTTAATAAGAGTAGATATTATTAAAATATTAATTTCATTAGAAAACTCGATAGGCGAAGGTCGACCTAAGTCGGGATCTTAGACTATTATGTAACTTCTTGTTACGAAACAGATTTTTAAACTTTTTATTGGTGACTACATAGGCGTTAATCCCTCAAATAGTATTTACTAGTAGATGGTTGGGTCAATCTTTTCTAGCCACCTTAAGAAGATTATACGTACAAAGCAATAAGTTTCGAAACTCAAATCCTTTTTTTTCCCCTCTTTCCCGAATTTGATCTCTCATGAATCATGAGGATCGTCGGTGGGGTCGAAACAAGCCCAACGACAGGCGCCTCTCTTATTCAAATTGACAAATTAATTTACACTAAGGACGAGCGAGCGAGCTAGATAGAGAGGTCTTAAATCTCGTTGGATGGGTCTGTTGCGTGCCACTCGGACACGTGCGAGAGCAGGATTTATTTCAAAATAAGTAGTTATTTTTTGTTAGACCAACTCTACATTATTATTATTATTATTATTATTTATATTAGTATCGCGAGAAGATAATATAGAACTAAAGGGATGAAGAGGAAGAAAACGGAATTTATATTTCATGCTACACAACAACAACAACAACAATCAAATAACTTTATTCTAAACAATATCTTATGTAGAACATAGATATTAATATAAAAGGTCTTTAATATTCATTAATAATTAAAATAAGGATATAAATTAGGGGCCATTCATAAAATACTCCATGCGAAATTTCGTCTTTATGCCCCCTTTTTCATCAAGTGCGGATCCAGGAATTTTTTATGGGGGGGGGGGGAGAATGTATATAAGGTGCCCGATGTATATAAGATCTACTTTTTATCTCGTAAGTGTGTCGCGGTCGAATTGTCCAAGCGGGGAGGGGGGGGGGGAGAGGCGCCGCCCCCACACACACACATAGAACTTTATTTTAAATTTTAAATTTTTTTTACAAATTTCATATCTCATATTTTAAGTTCATTAAAAAAAAATTAAAATAAAAATTGTTATAAATTCCCTGTCGATTTGGCCGCCGTTTTTGGCCTCTGCGTGCGACGCACGTGTTGCACTCCCGCCAGGCAAGGGCCTCTATGGGGAGGGCGTCGCCGCCTCCGCCCCCCTGGATCCGCCCTTGCTTTTCATGATGCTGGGTCATGTTTTCTGAAACCCCTTAAGGAGGTTTTTTCGCAACAATCCACACACAAAGTTTTAGCCTCGTAACCACTCTATAAATATGAACGGTGTTAAAATTTTAGGTTATGTTTTTTAACGTGACTGTACTCTTTGAGTTTTATTTCATTCACTGTGAAACTACACACCCTTTACTCTATTAACTAACATCATGTTGTCACCTAAAACCTACACCACTTTCCATAAGTAAAAAAAAATACCATATGTAAAAAAATGTCATTTTTACTTTTAATTATTTCATGTTTGGTGTGGTAAATCGTCTTCAAATTTTATCAGTGTTTTTATTATGATTTTAATGACTTATATTCCAAGTTTGGAAGACTCCTTAATCTTTTGCATTTGTGAAAGAACAAAACAAAGAACAAACCTTAACAAATATAACGTCACAAAGCTAGATCCCTCTCCCCCCCCATTATAATAAAATTAAATAAAACAACAAGTAGAATAAAAATATTAAAAAAATTTGGGTGTGTGCTTAATACCACACAATAACTTATATGGCATTTATAATTCTAAAATTATTAAAATTTCTATTTTTATAAAAAAAAATGAATTTTTTTAATCCAGGATTTGGTATTTTATTTCACAGTTAACTGAAATAGGATTGCTAATGTTAATGTTAGAATATTATATTGTTTAATTCTTTTATTGGAGTTTCCAGCATATTTGTTTGTATCTTAGTTCTATTTTGAAAACGGCTCTACCGATTTTGATGAAACCAACTCTATTAACAATTTTTGAGGATGAGAAAGCGATCTGCCTAGGTCTGGACCTCGACAAATTTCATTTTAATTGATCTATTCTTAATTAAAGTAATTATTTATAGATAAAAAAATCTCAATAAAAAAAGTTTGTTTACATTTTTTTAAATTATCTTTTATTTATTAATTGGTTTTTTAATTTTAAAACCCACTAATATGTTATAGCAAATATTGTTATATATTAGAATTTGGCAATTTAATTGATTAAAATTCATCTTATTAAAAAACACGGACTAAAAATATTTTCGCAAGCTACAGTCGATGGTGGGAAAGTAATCTCCGAAATCGAAGGCTCAAATACAATGTATACATTATTTCATGTAAAAAATTGATTCAATAAAATTATTATTTATTTAATTGATTAAAAAACTCGATAAATTGTTATTTAATTAAAAAAAATAATTATATAAAATTTATTTATATACTTATATACACATAAACTGTGGACCACTAGAAAGCTAGAAATGCAAAAACTGGGTGCGAGGTGGGGATGGATGTGGGGGATCCGGGGCGGGGTTGCGTGGGGTGGGGTGTAGTAGGGGTGGATATGGAGGTGTAGTGGTGGGGCGAGGTGCGTGGTTTCGGAGGGGGAGGGGAGCAGGAGGGTGTACTATATATATTTGTAATTTTTTTAATTTGGTTACCGTGCATCGCTCGGTGGCTCCAGCTACTAATATAATATTCTAACATTAACATTAGCAACCCCATTTTAGTTAATTGTGAAATAAAATTCTTAATTCAATAATCTTATAATACTTTGGTTGATTGACGCACTCACACACACACTTATGCATACACAACAGGCATATATTCTGAAATCCGGTCAATCTATAAATTTAACATTTAAATTGTTCAGACTGTTAAAATTTCAAATGTAGGTTTCTTTTAAGCACATAGGTACACAGAATGAGACAGAGAGATAGATGTATTCAGGTCAACATTTAAATAAATCGCCCCCCCCCCCCTTCGGAAGGCCCCCGCTGATCAGTTGAAATGACCAACCTTATAGATGAGTGATGATAATAAAATATTCCATTCTGGATCGAAACTCTTTGGTTATCCAATAAATAACGAGAGCTTATTACTACTAATTATTACACTGTGTAGCTTTTTTTTTCTTCCGCTAATTTTGCCCATGAGTATATTAAGAAATAATTTAAATTTTTAGGTCAAAATTCTGAGATTTTAATAGAAAATATTTTTATATTGCGTATCAGAGAGATTCATCCCTCAGGAGTTGAACCCGAGAACTAACCTGCTTTCCGGGAAGTCAGCTGTCTCAAGGGTTAAAGTGACTACCCGGTAAGCAGTTTAGTTCCCGGGTTCAACTCCTGAGGGGATGAATCCCAAGGTGTCTCAAGGGTTAAAATGACTATCCGGTAAGCAGGTTAGTTCTCGGGTTCAACTTCTGAGGGGATGAATCCCTCTGATACGCAATATAAAAATATTTTCTATTAAAATCTCAGAATTTTGACCTTAAAATTTAATATCTCTTTTAATGTATTTTCTTGTTAATGTTTAAATTATATATTTTTTTTAATTTAAATCTTTTTATTTTTGAAATTGATTAATGAATTGTCATCGCAATTAGATTACTCTTCAAAATTTCAAGAAAATCATCGGTTCTGTAGAAGCGAGTCAAAATTGGATTAAATGATTTTTATCCAGACATACAGAATAATCATTTTAAATAAAACCATATAAAAATTTTACGATTTTTTTTCTATTTTTGTTATTATTTAAATAATGAATGAATTCTGAAATAATTCAAATAATAATACTATGACGAAAGTTAAACACATGCAGTAAAGAAGACCAATAAAAATAAAAAAATAAATAATTGAGGACGATATTATTTATTAAATGAGTTACAAAAGGTGAAAGTTGGGTTCTAATCATCCGTTTTATCCATAATTACTAACCATATATACTATTAACAGAATAGGTACGTGGTAGTAGTCAAAAACAGTTTTTCTACTTTTAATATCTCTCTCCCTGGCCTAGTTTCTATCTATAATAAGTAATTAGAAAATGACGCTAGTATTTATATTTCAAAATTATACAAAGTGGAGAGAAATTATTACAAACAAAATGAATTATTAAAAGGCCAACCAACTCGACGTTTATATATAATTAGGAGAAAGTTTGATAAATAAATAAATAAATAAAAACTTTTGTTTATTCATTCAATTTACGAGTGTGTATGTGCCATCGAGAATCAATATTTCTAATAAGCTTTTTTTGAAATGCTTTTAAATAAAGAATTTTCCAGGTTTATATTAAAGTAAATTGAAAGTTTCTTTTTGCCAAGAGTAGCAGACTTTTTATAAATTAAAGGATACAATAAAAGAGTGTGTCTTCTGCTGGAATAATAAACTGATGAAAAGGCCAAAGCCCTCGAAACTATAGTCTCGTTATAAATAAATTAAAAAATTTATTAAGAAAGATTCAAAATTTCAAAGATTTTAGTAGAAATAATTTTATCTACTCTTATTAAACGAGCAAAAACCGATTTTGATGAAACAAATTCTATTTACAAGTTTTGAGGATGAGAAAGCGATCTGGCTAGGTCTGGACCTCGACAAATTTCATCTTAATTGATCTTTTCTTAATTAAAGTAATTATTGACAGATGAAAATCTCAATAAAAAAGTTTGTTTACATTTTTTTCAATTATCATTTATTTTTAATTGGTTTTTTAATTTTAAAACCCACTAATAGGTTATAGCAAATATTAATATAGTATTATATTAAAATTAGGATAGGAGATGGAGAGGAGGGATGAGGAGATTTGGAGATTACCAATCGACTTGATTGGGGAATAATGGAATTGAAATAATTATCGGAAAAGAGGTTTTTTTATCTAATTAGATTTTTCCTCTTACTAAAAACAAGGACTAAAGATGATCAAGGACACTCGATGGTGGAGAAGTTATCTCCGGAATCGAAGCAAAAGATACAATGTATACATTAATTAATGTAAAATAATTGGTTTAATAAAATTTATAAAAATATAAAAATAGAATAGAAAATGAGACTTGAAAAGGATGAGGATGGGTGGGAAAGATCCAATCGACTTGATTGGGGAATAATGGAATTGAAATAATTATCGGAAAAGAGGTTTTTTTATCTAATTAGATTTTTCCTCTTACTAAAAACAAGGACTAAAGATGATCAAGGACACTCGATGGTGGAGAAGTTATCTCCGGAATCGAAGCAAAAGATACAATGTATACATTAATTAATGTAAAATAATTGGTTTAATAAAATTTATAATAAATAAAATATAGGATAGAAGATGAGACTTGAAAAGGATGAGGATGGGTGGGAAAGATCCAATCGACTTGATTGGGGAATAATGGAATTGAAATAATTATCGGAAAAGAGGTTTTTTTATCTAATTAGATTTTTCCTCTTATTAAAAACAAGGACTAAAGATGATAAGGACACTCGATGGTGGAGAAGCAATCTCCGGAATCGAAGCTAAAATACAAGGTATACATTAATTAATGTAAAATAATTGGTTTAATAAAATTTATAAAAAAAAAAAAAAAAAATAGGATAGGAGATGATTATAGATTATGGGTCTTTTTCAAATTAAGCTTTATTTTTTGCTTTTCCGCTTAAATTGAGTAGAGTGAACATTTTTGGCTTTTCTTATATTTATATTGTGAGTCGGAGAGATTTTTATCTCAAGGGTCAGATCAACTGCACGCAAAGTATGTTGGTCTCAGGTTCAGCTCCTGAGGGGATGAACCCCTCTGAAATCTTTGAAATTTTGACCTAAATTTAGAATCTTTCTTAATATAATATTCTCATTTTAGTCATCTATTTGATTTTTGAAAAAAATTTACCATCTAATTTTCAAAAAAAGATACTTAATTTTTTCCATTTAAAAAATTTATTTTTCCAGCAGAAGACACTCTTTTATTGTCTCCGTTAAATTACTTATTTCGGTAACTTCGACTAGCTTTCCCGTCAAGCTGGCACAGCATTTAGTACATTTCAAAATTTTCAATATTATTTTATTTATTGTGTTTAGAAGCGTGAAAAAAACTATGAATTAACAATTTATATCTGTATGTCTGCCTGAATTCTAATACCTTTTTGTCGTTATAAATAAATTTAAAAAATTTATAATTCCAGGAGAAGACATACTCTTTTATTGTTTTCTTTAATTTATTATAAAGTAGTTTATTATTTAGTAATGAAGCTGTTGAAGCTTTTATTTTTGTGATTAATTTGATTAAAATTTGAATTTTTATTTAAATCGGACATAATTAATGATAATAATTTATTCGTGTTCAATAAATAAATATAATTAATTATGTGTGATTTTAATAAAAATTAAAATTTTAAATTTATTATTTCATGAAGTCACTATTAATAACATCACTAAAAATAGAAAAATAAAAATAATTTTTATAAAAAAAAAATAAATAAAATAAAATAAATAAATAACAAATAAATAATAAGAAGTCAAAAATAAAATAAAATCCACTAAAAGGTATAAAATAATAATTATCTAATTTAGTTACAACTAAACGACGAAATATTAACATGAAATCACTTTTTGAAGCCGGTGCTAAACAAACTATATAAGCGAGCGTACCCGCCAAACGTACTAAGCAAGGGCGGATCCAGGAATTTTTTATGGGGGGGGGGGGAGAATGTATATAAGGTGCCCGATGTATAAAAGATCTACTTTTTATCTCGAAAGTGTGTCGCGATCGAATTGTCCAAGCGGGGGGGGGGGGGATTTTTACAAGTTTCATATCTCATATTTTAAGTTCATTAAAATAAAAAAAAAATTGTTATAAGTTCCCTGTCGATTTGGCCGCCGTTTTTGGCCTCTATGGGGGGCGGTTGCCCCCCCCCTTGGATCCGCCCTTGGTACTAAGTAAGATCCGTTGAGTTCGATTCATAAAATGTGTATGTTTGGCACCGACTTCAAAAAGTGATTTCATATAATAATTTCCTCGTTTAGTTGTAACTAAATTAGATAATTATTTTATACCTTTTAGTGCATTTTATTTGATTTTTGAGTTCTTATTATTTTATTTGTTGCATTTAATTTTTTTGAAGTCGGTTTTATTTGTTTTGTAACATTTTTTTTTTTAATCTCCCAGTTTAATTTATTGATAACGTTACTAGATTCTTTTTTTCTCTCTCTCTCTCTCTCAATATATTTTAGTTTCTTGTTGATATGTCGTCCTTTAAGTGGTGAGATATCAAACTTTGTTCCAATTCGACTACTCTTCTCCTTGGGAAATTTAATATTTATTCTGTTATTATATCCCATTGGCTGTCTGTTTATTTTTACGAGCCGCTCTCTCTTGAATGGCTGAGTGTTGAAGAGAATGTGGATCTCTCGAAATAAATATATTACTACTACTCTCTTATTTCTTCTGTTTCCATCAATTTGTATATATCGAGATCGAGAGATGGGTAGAAGATTCAAACAGGAAAATAATAAAAATCGTCCATGATAGTAATTAATTATTAAAGTTGGTATCGGGAATATTTTTATTTTGTTGCCAACGTTTCATCAACTTTGTTGACTTAAGGAAATAGTTATTTAAAAATTCCTATACTGGAATTTTTGACGTGACAACGTCTTATAATTCGATGAAGCCGGTTGCACGCACGAAAAAACATGACTCATGCGGCGTTACCTCGCTCTGAGGCGTTCCATTTAAGGCTTGAAGTGCAAGCGAGAGCGCGGAACGAGCGACAAAGATTGAGGCGGGCTTTTTAAAAGCTACAGTTACAAAAACTTTAATGATTTTTCCAAATTTTAAATTTTAAATTTAAGATTTATGAACAATAATTTAATCACAGTTGATTCTTATAATAAATTATTCAAAATTATTAATTTTTTACAACAAATTACAATTAAATTTGCAAAAATAATTAAGTAACTAATTGAACAACAACTTTTATTCAGTTTACTTGCTGAAAGAAATAATGTCAATACAAAATTTATTATTATAAAATAATAAAATCAAAAATTAAATTTTAACAGTCGAGTAGAAATTTAAACAATAAATTTTATTCAAGTATTTTGTAAATTTAAAATGATTTTCTGCACGAAGAATTTTATTTATAAAAATCGGTTGTCTGTAAAGTCGGTTTACTGACGGTAGTTGAACGTGACAACGTCATAAGAAAATACCATTCCATCAGTATTTTCTTATGACGTTGTCACGTTCAATATCGTCAGTAAACCGACTTACAGCAACCGATTTTTATAAATAAAATTAATTTATGTCATTAGAAAGAAAAATAATCTGAGTTTTGCTGATGAAGTCGGGTAAAATCGACCAAACGTTCAACTTAAATTAATTTTTTTTAAAAAAATTATTTTTCCACGTCGTTACGGTTTTTACTTAAAGTACCTGGAGGCACCGAGCGATGCTCGGTAACTTCTTCCTTCAGTAAAAATCTTTATTTTAATATTATTTTTAATTTAAAATTCTGATAAAAAGGTCGATTTTTATTTGAGAGCCGTTTTTAAATTTAAAAAATACAAATATATCTATATAGTATTCGACCACTGTACCCCCCACCTCCACCCTGCTCGACCCCACCCCCGAAACCTCGCCCTACCCCTGGATCCCCCAGCTCCGCACCAAGTTCGCTTTCTCATCCTTAAAAATTGTTAATAGAGTTTGTTTCATCAAAATCGTTAGAGCCGTTTTTTAAATAAAAAAAAAAAAATACAAAATACAAAATACTTATATATTTATATACCTGGAAAACCGAGCTTTGTTCGGGTTTGGCTAATGCTTGACAACAACACACCACAATCACAAAGTTCTTCAAGGCCTTTGAGAACAAAGATTTAAACCAACCCATTGTCTGCCTGGGTACAAAAGAAAAGAGGAACCCTTTTTAAATCCCTAAGATAAGATTGGCATTTGTCTACCTGAGAATAATTAATTTGATTACAAAAAAAAAACCATCAAAAACAATTTTGTCGAAGATGAGACTGTGACAGATAGAATTGTCACACCAAAAACCCCCTAATCCGTGAATTTCATCCAAATCGGTAGAGTCGTTTTCAAAATAGACCCAAAATACAAATATATAAACAAATAAATATACAATTTTCGCTCGTTTAATAAGAGTAGATAAATAATGGTGTATGTGCTTTTTTTATTAATGAAAAAATTTCTGGTAATTAAAATAAGTAGATACGTATCTATGATACGTTTTTATTTTAATTTTTAAGTATTAAAGAAAAATATAATTTCTTCTTTTCAGTAGATATACGATCGTATTTTGAAATAAAATATGGTTTAACATTTTTAAAATATATAATTATTTTTTTTGTTTTGTACTGGAAAAAATATCTAACTCCCAGCCAGCAGGCTCTAGAAACGTTGAAGGTCGGTTTGAGTATAGCCGGTTGCTGACTGGCAGGCGCTAATTTTAGTAGGAAAAAACAAATCATGCCTAGAGAAATATTAATTATCTGAATTAGAAAATTCATTAAGCATTGTTGTGATTGTGAGGGGCCTTATAACAGGTCATTCAATAAGTCTGTAGGATAAGTAAGAAAAAAACAAAATTTTGACAAAACCCGATTTTATTATTCAACATAGTTGGCTTCGAGGGCGATACAACGAGTATAGCGATTTTCCAACTTTTCGATACCACTTTTATAGTATGATTTCTCTTTCTTGTCAAAATAGGCCTCAGTTTCAGCGATTACTTCATCAAGTGGACTTATTTTGGATTCTGGTGTGTAATAGTGAAGCCATGTCTCATCTATTGTCACATATCGACGATAGAATTCCAGTTAACAGCGCCAAACACTCCTCTGAAACATCGATTCGTTGTTGTTTTTGGTCGACTGTGAGCTCACGCGGCACCCACTTTGCACAGAGCTTTCGCATAAAAAATGTTTGTGTAAAATGGTAAAAACACTACCATCTGATATCTTTACAATGTCAGCTAGCTCGTGCAGCTTCAATTTGCGATCGTTCATAACCAATTTGTGGATTTTTTATGTTTTCTGGAATAACAGCCTCTTTTGGGCGTTCACTGCGCTCTGCATCATTTGTGCTGGTACGACGACGTTTAAATTCAGCAATCCACTTCTATACCATTTGTCTCGATGGACCAGAGTTCGGATAATGTTTATCAAGCCATTGTTTGGTTTCCACTATATTTTTTTCATCAAAAAGCAATGCTTTAATAAAACTCGAAATTCACTTTTTTTGCAATAACAAAAGTTGCTTCATACAAAATGCTATAACTGAAAATCAATAGTCAGATTGCTGTCAAATTTATACACGTATCGTTTGAAGGTTGGTACTAAATAAAAATCATATGGAAAAATTCTAGTAACGCCATCTATGTGTCATCCTACGGACTTATTGAATGACCTAATACATTATTCGGGGGTCCGTTATATAAGGGAAGAATTTCTCCCAAAATGTTTAGATTTTTAATAAGCTTTTTGAGATTGTTTAAATGAGTCATTCATTCCACGCCAAATCGGACGGTTTGAAAAATTTTAATTTTCGATTACCTTCATTGTTTTGACATTTTTTTAGAACCAATCAAAAAACTCTTCCTGATAAATTTTGAAAAACTTTTGATCACTAAAAGATATCGAATTTCGGGTTTTCGCTCATAACTTCTTCAAAACTGGTCCAAATTCAAAATTTTTATTTTTTTTACATACTTTTTAAAACTATAAAATACAAAATATTTATTTAAAGTGTTTTTATATGCGATTTTTGAGTTTGAAAATAAGATTTTTAATCTTGTTTTTGAAACTGTATGTACTCTTCGATTTTTTTTTTGATAATTTTTTTATTTTAAACTTTTATTGATTCTACAAATTTTAAGACCTGGTTGATAGTGGTCCAATAATAATTACTATTTTTTTTTGATTTTTGAAAATTTCGAAAAAATTTTATTCACCATTAAAACAACTTTTTGGTATTGAGTTCTCTTATTTTAGTTATTTTGAATTGATTTTTATCGTTAACATAAATAAAAAAAAACACTTCAAGTAATTAAAAAAAAAATGAATTTGGACCATTTTTGAAGAAATTATGAGCGAAAAACCGAAATTCGATATCTTTTAAACCGGTGTTTAAAAAATTTCAAAATTTACTAGAAATAATTTATTTTGATGGGTACTAAAAAATGTCAAAAATTGAAATTTTTCAAACCGTGGAATGCCCCATATATAAAATTTTTTTATTTATTTAATTCAAAAAACAACCAATAAACTATTTCAATAGTATATAATATACACTACGGTGCAAAAAATCCAGGCACCAATAAAAACTTTATTAAATAGTAAATCATTTTTAATTTTTTTACAAGGAACCATACATTTACTGAAAAACGGCTTATTGCAAGTGTACTTGTGAGTTGTTGTTGACTTAGCCCTTGATTAATTAGGCACATAATTTGAACTACTTAAACTTGAGAAATATCCATTTTGTATATTTTATATTTCTATCAATGATGCTTAATTCAAAATTATTCATTTTATTGATATTTCAAATGGAATTTGATCTTTTATTAAAATTTTATTTAAATGTAAAGCGATATTGAGAAAGTAGGATAATTTGTAATTGTATCTTTTAATTTAATTTTACTTATTTTTACTATGAAATTTAAAATTATCAGCCATATTTATTGAATATGTTAGTTTAAGAGTTAATAGAAGAAATTATATGGTTATTTGTAGCAATCAATATTTGAAAAATGAATTTCTTTTTCTTTGTAAGCGCAGATCTCTCAAATGCCTGGACCAATTTGGCTATTTTTTTTTAAATGTTCGTAATAGTCCAATTCAGGTTAATACGTAAAAAAAAATTGGAAAAGTTACCCGGAAAATTGGGGAAAAACTAAAAAAAAAAATCAGGTTAGCCAACATAGCTTGCCAAACATTAAAAGAACTAAACTAGCAAACTAAACATGTGTTGGCGGCCCTGTTTGTCAGATTTTTTAGTGTCATTCATTCTTAATAGCATAGATAATAGAGTTCTAACCACATTATCGTTGAAGAAGAATTTAATAATGCAACAAAGATTTAAAAAAACTATCTATTTTTTTAAAGTACATTTAAAAACAAAAATTAAAAAAATAAACTGCAACGGATCGTTGCTAAACTTTATCCAAATTGATTTGAAATATTAATATGTTTATTTCTTTATTATTAATCAGATATCACTTGCAATTTGCAGTTCATGTTGACTTTAATTCAAAAATAATGATCGATTCTCATTTAACAGTCGAGGAATAACCATTCTACATTCGATTTTTGACGTTTCGGTTTTTATTGGTAGCCATTGGTGAAGACATGGAGGAATCGACTTAAAATCAAAAATAACGATCGATTCTTATCTAATACTTGAGGAATAACAATTCTACATTAGATTTTTGACCCTTCGATTATTATTGGTAACCATTGCTGAAGACATGGAGGAATCGATTTAAAATCAAAAATAACGATCGATTCTTATCTAATACTAGAGGAATAACCTTAGTGCATTCCATTTTTGGTGTTTTGACTATTAATGGCAACCTCTACTGAAAACGTGGAAGAATCGACTTAAAATCAATAAGACTAAATTATTTTATGATAAACAACTCAAGCTTGAGAATAAGAGAATTTTTTATAAATAGATTATATCTATTTAAGACTTTATAATAAAACAATTGGATTGAGATGGAATTGACCAATCGACTTGATTGGGGAATAATGGAATTGAAATAATTATCGGAAAAGAGGTTTTTTTATCTAATTAGATTTTTCCTCTTATTAAAAACAAGGACTAAAGATGAATAAGGACACTCGATGGTGGAGAAGTAATCTCCGGAATCGAAGCAAAAAATACAATGTATACATTAATTAATGTAAAATAAAATTTATAAAAAAAAAAATAAAAAAAAATAAAACAATTATATTTATTCTCTGTTACTAATAAAACATCAATAAAGCAGCCACGTGAGGGTCCAGAAGGTGAAGCCTCCTGGATAGCAAAAGGCTCACCGAAGGCGGGCCTTAAAGCTAGTTTTAAAAATAATTTCTTATTTAATAAAGTTTTTATTGGTGGCTCGATTTTTTTGCACCGTAGTGTATATAATATCCTATTGCACCGTAGTGTATATAAAAATAGTTAAAAAAAACTTATATTATTATTAAAGTAATAAATATTTTATTAAAAATCACAATATATATATCCTTGAAAATAAAAAAAAAAGAAAAAAAAACTACTTTTAATATAGATGATATATTGTTAATAGAATTGAATGGCTGATGGTGTCCATTGAATAAGTTGGCGTTTTTTTATCCAGTTATCCCATTCACCCCCGCAGATCTTGTGGTTAAGAGACTCATTGTTCCAAATGTTAAACCAGGTTTGGTGCCAATTTAAAAAAAAAACTCGCCCCCTCCTCCTCATGATATATGCCAGGAGGTGAATCTCGGAGTCTCGCAGGTGTGTGTTGGTCAGCTCTCGGACCATATATAGCCTATCGAATGCGATCAGACGGGCAGGCGGGGGAACCCCCCTAAGCCCAAGCACACCTGTGCAACAACAACAAGCACAACCAATTCAGAAACAAGATGAAATGTGCAGCGATGCACCTTCAGCTTCACGCGAACTCCCATGTGGGTGATTCACACACGAGCAATTAATTTTAATTGCACACGCCACACACACACACACACACACACACACAAAAGGGTGCTTCTTGAAAAAGAAAGAAAGTATAAATAAATCTATACAAAACGGATTTCAATTGTTTTCAAACCATTAGGATTTTTCTAAAGGCACACAAGAGGGTTCAAAAACAGAACAAGTTTTTGGCAAAAAATACTCAGATGTTTTTTTTTTCAGAAAATTCAAAAAATAAGAAAATATATAGATAATCTTATAATTAGGGCTCGGATTTCGCCCTAATTGCCTTTTTTATTTATAACTTAAAACTTAGGCCAATATGAGTTTCATGAAATTCTGAATAAAAATAAGCTGACGTGTTCTGATGTGGCCATCCACTTGACTTTACCATACAACCTGGCCCCTCACTTACATTAATATTTACTAAAATTATTTATAATCATGTAGGGGAGGGGTAGTTAGTTTTTGAATATTTAAACTCCTAGGGGCACATGGATTATGTATACAACATTTCGTTGAGTTTAATAATTGGCCAACATTTTCATTTTTTGACCCTCCACCCCTTCCCCCATTTTGGGCGGTTAGTTTTTGCATTTTTAGACTTCTGGAGGGCCACTGATTATGTATACAAAATTTGGTTGAGTTTGCTAAATGGCCAAGATTTTCATTTTTTGACCCCACACCCCCATTTTGGGTGATTAGTTTTTGCATTTTTAGACTTCTGGGGACCCACTGATTAAGTATACAAAATTTGGTTGAGTTTGGTAAATGGCCAAGATTTTCATTTTTTGACCCCCCCCCCCCCATTTTGGGCGATTAGTTTTTGCATTTTTAGACTTCTGGGGACCCACTGATTAAGTATACAAAATTTGGTTGAGTTTGGTAAATGGCCAAGATTTTCATTTTTTGACCCCCCCCCCATTTTGGGTGGTTAGTTTTTGCATTTTTAGACTTCTGGAGGGCCACTGATTATGTATACAAAATTTGGTTGAGTTTGGTAAATGGCCAAGATTTTCATTTTTTGACCCCCACCCCCCCATTTTGGGTGGTTAGTTTTTGCATTTTTAGACTTCTGGGGAGCCACTGATTAAGTATACAAAATTTGGTTGAGTTTGGTAAATGGCCAAGATTTTCATTTTTTGACCCCCCCCCCATTTTGGGCGGTTAGTTTTTGCATTTTTAGACTTCTGGAGGGCCACTGATTATGTATACAAAATTTGGTTGAGTTTGGTAAATGGCCAAGATTTTCATTTTTTGACCCCCACCTCCCCATTTTGGGCGGTTAGTTTTTGCATTTTTAGACTTCTGGAGGGCCACTGATTATGTATACAAAATTTGGTTGAATTTGCTCAAACGAATTAGATTTTTAATTTTTAACACCCCCCCCCCTCCACCCCCTTCATTTTGGGTCAATATACACCAAAATCTAATCAGCTCTTAATCTCAATGGACCAAAACTACGTGTGAAATTTGGTTTCGATATTCAGACTAGTTTTTGAGCGAGCTCGTACACAAATTTGGTAACGCACAGACTAACTAACAGACATTTTGACAAAACAATTATTATCTCGAAAAATATAATTTTTTCGATGTTAACTTGTTAGAGCTTTTTTGTAGAGTAAAATGCCATGGTTTCGCTCAATTTTTTGAATCGAAATAGTTTAAGTCGTTTTTGAGATATTTTGAAAAAAAGAAGGAAAAAAAAACACTTTTTTCATGCACGATTACAATACTTGACCATACTCTGTATGGTAAATTAAAAAGAGGCATGTGTGCCTAGTTTGCACTATTCTGGGTGTTAGTGCATATTTCATCTAAAAATTCCTTTTTTTTAGTGCCTATTTTAACTAAAATTGTAAATTTCCATTTTTTCCGATATATTCATTTTCTAAATTTAAAAGTTTTTTTTGAATTATTAAGAAAATATTCCAAAAAAATTATTTATCGAGCAGGGAAATTTACTTAAATGAGCCGAGTGAACCATATTTAATAGCCTCCTCCGAACTTGAAGCAACAAATAGTTCAACAATCGCTAGAGCAATTCGAAAAGTATTAAATGAAAAGTTTTTGTTTTGCCGAGAGTAGCAGAGTTGTTGATTCACAGATAGAACCAAAGAGGTTGTCCTCTGCTTGATTGCGAAGCGATCTACGTAGGGAAAACAGAGAGGAATCTGAAAATTCGATTAAATGAACATATTAGGGATTTTAAGAATAAAAAGAATGAAAACTCTTTTGCGGAGCATTTAAATTCAAACAATCACTCTTTCCCAGAAGGCGGAGGAATTAGATTAATAAAAGGAGAAAGAAACCCAAAATTAATTAGCCCAATTGAATCGATATAAATTTTGAAATCATTCAATAAAAATTCAAAACTTTGTTTGAACAGCCAAATTGAATTATCAAATAGCAATTTGCTTAAGATGTTTGCTAACAAAAGATAAGAAAAAAGAAACCCCCCCTTTCCATTGTCAACCTATCTCTTTGTAAAACAAGGAGAAAGGGAAACAAGCATATGGTTATATTTGAATGTGAACCAAAAGAATGTCTTTAATTCTAAGCTGCCAACCAGTAAAAGAACATCACATTTTCAATATCCATACGATATTGACTCCATGAAAAACAACATTTATAATTTAAAAAGACTGATAATGAAGACCAAGTCTTCGAAACTATAGTCTCAAACAAATAAATAATATATATATATACAGATATATCACCTCGATATATATGTGTGTATGTTTATTTGCATCAAGCAGAGGACAACCTCTTTGTTTCTCTTTGCAAAAAGTATTAATTAAGTTACAATTTCTTTGTCTCTTAAAAATATTATGTATTGTCCTTTTCTTAATGGGAATTCGAATTATACCTACTTGTACAGGTATCTTGTGGCCTGCAGAAAATAATGATGAAAATTTTTTGGTATTAGTGATAGACAGTGCCGAATATTATATGTTGAAAGCTGGGGGAACTTTTAAAACCATTTTTCACTAAAATGATACATTTAACGTGTCTTGTATACGCTATTCATAGAATGGCAGAATATTTTCCAGTTAAGTTACCAAATATTGATGCTAATAAGTATAATTTTGTTTACTTCTGTGACCCCACAGCATAAAAAGTGTTGGGATATTTCTAATTAACGTTTTTTTAGACCAACAATATAGTATTTTTTACTTTTATTTTCAAGTGCCTCTTTGTTCTTAAAATTCCTTTTAAGTGCCTATTTTTACTTAAAATTCCTTTTTAAGTGCCTATTTTTACTTAAAATTCCTTTTTAAGTGCCTATTTTTACTTAAAATGCCTCTTTAAGTGAAACGGAAGTTATTTTTAGTGCTTAGTTGCTTGTCCATTTTAAAGGTTTTTAGTGCCTATAAACCCGAGCCCTACTTATAATAGACCGAAAGAACTGACCATTTTTGAAGATGATTTTAAAATAACATATCCCATATTGTAGTGTGATCAGCACACACCCCGAAAGTCAAATTATTACTCGCCAAATCGAGTCGTTTTTAGGGGTAATCGACCTCTGAATACCGTAAAATCACCTCATTGATTACATATAACTCATAAACTGTTTACTCTACGGCAAATTCCATTAGAAGCAAAATTGTAGAGGATGTAATTTTTGATTTTTTTGTTTAAAAAAATATTGAAAATGACCTCCCAAAATGGGAGGGAGGCTCAAAAATGAAAATTCTAGCCCTTTCGACCAAACACAACCAAATTTACTATATATGGTATATATTCTGTGGACCCCCAGAAGGAAAAGAGGTCGGTGTTCTCCTGGGACTAGAAGTTTACTTTTTATGAATCATACCGTTTACTTGACCCCTCAGGAGTTTATATTTCAAATTTCAAGTCAATCGGTTAAGCCGTTTAATCTGGAGCTCGGTGAACATAGAGATATAAAATTCCAAAACTATAATATATTGATGTCGTGTTTTTCATCTTCTGAAGCTAGAAAGACAAAAATCTAACCAGGTCTTTGTTCTGGGGTACAAAAATTAAACAAGAACAAACTTTCTACGGTCTTCCATTTTTTTTTATTATTATTAAGCCAGACATAAAAAATCATACTTAAAAAATGATTTTCCTTCACGTTTCATACATTCCTAAACACGATAATAATAAAGAAACAAAAATTGAAAATGTCCAAAATTACACATGGATCACCGACACTTTATGCTATCCGTGAATATCACAACCATACAAATTTTTTTTTCCTTGTCCTAAAGTTTATTTCATGATTTATCTATTCATTGTGCACCAAAATAAAGGAAAACTACCTATATTCCATATAAAGTTTGCTTTTGTAGTGGTTATAATAATAATAAGCGACGAAAAAGGCCATTTTGACCTATTTTCGCGTCGCATTAGATATTAAACCTCAATATTTGAAATCAAAATATTTTGTTGACGTAATAGAAAACAGCTTCTTCTTTGATTTTCAAATTACCACTTGTTTGTAACTCAATTAGAACTCGAGCTATAAATTAAAAAGTAAGACCATATGTTTTTATATATGTTTATTATCCTTTATAATCACGTAGTTTTAGTTTTTTAGTTATTTTTTTCATACACGATTACACTACTTGATCATTTAGTGAATGGTAAAGTAAAAACCTACGATATATAATATATTAATAATACAGTAGCTAATTTAAACCCATCTTTTCATTAATATTAATTAAAATTTAAGGAGTAATCATACTTTTTCATTTTGGTTCATAATAAATATTAGATATCTAAATTAATTTGTCAGAAGAAGAGGAAATTAAATCATCATCGTTTCGATGTTTTATTACAACTTCCTCAGGCCCTTGATAAATTTTTTTAAAACAGCGAAACGTCTCAATTGATGATTTGAGGAGGTTCTTTCGCGACAATCCACACAAAAAGTTTTAGCCTCGTAACCACTCTATAAATATGAATGGAACTAAAATTTTAGGTTATGTTTTTTTAACGTGACTGTAGCACTCACACTACGAAATATCTATATGGATACACACATACTTGCCGGATCGTTTCCAAGCCATTGTGCTTATATCCCATCCACTAAAAATAATCGGCCAAAAATGTTTTTTTTGTTTTTTATCAAAACTACGGGATAAATAATCGGAGGTGAATGTTCCAGACAAAGATCTAACTATTGTAAAGCTGACCTAATGAAATAATTATTCATGTATTCACCAAACAACAAAACAATATGTTCAACTTGAATTGTAGATTTTTATAATGTCATTTTGTTATACAGGCCTAGCAATTTTGCCCGAAACCGCCATTTAAATAAAGCCTAAGAAATATATGTTTCATGAATTTATTATTAAACACTTATTTAACTAGCACAGAGTGTTTATTTCATAAACATAGTTTAATATACACAAAGTGATTTTTCATAAAATGTCGTTTCACTACATTAAAATCATTATTATTTTGTCAAAACTGGGTATTTATGAAAAACAAGAGTCAGTAATAAATTTTTTAAACATAGACCCCATTACCATCCCATCATTATACTTTGCATAGTAGTTTATGAAAGTACTATCTATTTACAGAATTTTTTGAAAATTTTAAAAGTGGTACTTTTTAGAAAAAATCAAAATCAAAAATTTGATTTACATTTTGAAAAAATATTTTTTTACAACCTATGTCATGTTGTATGTCTCTGAAAAGAGCATTAAAAAAGCTGCAAAATGACACCTGTCCCACCTCTCTAACTCAATTAAGACAGCTTTTAGAGCAGTTTCAAAATTGTTTGTTCGTGGTTTTTTTGCGATTTTTTGAAAACTTCACAAGGCCGTATAAAAAAAATTCAAGATAAAAATTTGAAATTTTGTATTTTCATTCATACTAGCACAATATATCAGTGTACCAAATTTCAAGAAAATCTAAAGTGGTGAGGTAAAAATTTTTATTTAAAGTGTGTTGATTCAGCGCGGAATGACTCTATAACTGGAGTTCTAATTGAGCTAAAAAGGAGGCGTAATTTGAAAATCAAAGAGGAAGCTGTTTTATATTACGTCATCAAAATATTTTAATTTAAAATATTGTTGTTCAATATCTAATGGGACTCGAAAATATGTCAAAATGGCCTTTTTCGTCGTTTTGACCAAGAGCTAATTTATAGTGAAATACATAAGAATCAGCTATTTTTGAGCCCGAGGCATTTTCATTGTTAGGCAGTGTACTTGGTCAAAAATTAAATCATGGCAAACAAATGTTAATATTTATATAAAGGGAAAAGTTTAAAGGACTTTTCCATTTGATAGAGGAAAAAAGATGCTAAATTGATTGTATTGGAATAAGAATACTTCATAAAGTATATTTCCCGAATCTAAGTGAAAGTCAAAATTATTATTTAATCCTTTTAACGTTAACTTTTTCATTCTATTGAATATACGTATATATGATTCATGACATAAATAATCTTTTTTGGATATAGACCAAAAATATTTTCTCTCTTTCTTTTATTGTATGATTATTTTGTTAAAAAAAAGTAAAAGCGTCTTAGTGAATAAGTTTCGAACTATTAATATTAATAATTCTCCCCAGTTTTGTAGGGGGGTTGGAGGGAGCGAAGAGCTAAATCTATTCTTTAGTGGTTCTTTAATACTTTCAATGCAATTCCTATAAAATTGAAACGGAAGAGAGCAGAAAGTGGAATGAATCTTGGTTAGTTTGATTTCATCCCCTAGTTTATAGATTATCCCGAAAGGAAATATAAAAAAAAGGGAAAAAAGAGTCTCCGAACTACATTTCATTATGTCGTTGGCTTTGCTTTTTTTGACCCTCTTCCCACTTTATATATAAGTATAAATGAAGAAATATGCATTTGAATAAAGCAAATATATAATCTTAAATAATCCAATGCAGTTATAATGTGTTTTGGTGGCTTCTTCTTCTTCTTATTCTTCTATATAGGTGTGAACACCTGTTCTCCAACATATTATAATCAGTCATCAGGGTCATAACTCTCTTTCCATCGTTTTTTTGGTCTTCCACGGCTTCTGACCCCTCGGGACGGTTTTTTGCCAATATTTTCGGGAGACGGTCGTCTTGCATTCTGTCTACATGGGCAGCCCAGCATCTTCTTCTTACATGAACCCAATCGACTATGTCCTGAAGACCGCTTATTTTCCTAAGGTGTTCGCTCCGGATTTTGTCATGTAGGGTCTTCGAATGGATGGCTCTTACAACTCTCATCTCAGTTGTCCGGAGAAGCTGCTTTGTAACGGTTGTGTCTGCCCTGGACTCAGCCCCATATGTTATTATCGGGCGAACACAGGTCTTATATATCCTAATTTTACTTTCGGAAGACATAAACTTATTTTTCCAGACTAGATTGGATAGGCAGCCCGAAATTTTTGCTCCTTTGATGACTTGCGAAGTTACTTCTTCCTTAAGGTTTCGTCTGCTAGAAATCTGAACTCCCAGATAGTTAAAGCTTGGGACTTGTTCTATTGGACTGTTGTTGATGACTAAGTTACACCTAAGGGAAGCTATTGCAATCGCCATGCATTTTGTCTTGGTGGTAGAGACTTGCATGTTAAGCCGATCGGAATTTTCAGAGAATTTGTCCAGGAGAATTTGAAGGTCCTCTTCGCACTCCGCCATCAGGACCGCGTCATCAGCATAGCACACCACTGGCAAAGTGATTTCCCCAATTTGTAGCCAAGGTTGGTGGCGAAGATAAAATATTCTGACTCACATGTCTTTCAATTTCCAATAATAGGCTAGCCATTAAAATAAAATAATTAATTCAAGAGTTGAAATTTTATTAAAATCAAACTTAATTAATTATAATTATTTTTTTGTGTTCAATAAATATTTATAATTAATTACTTGTGATTTTAATAAAATTTTAATTCAATTGAACACAAATAAATAATTATAATTAATTATTTGTGATTTTAATTCAATTGAACACAAATAAATAATTATAATTAATTAGGTGTGATTTTAATAAAATTTTAATTCAATTGAACACAAATAAATAATTATAATTAATTACTTGTGATTTTAATAAAATTTTAATTCAATTGAACACAAATAAATCATTATAATTAATTAGGTGTGATTTTAATAAAATTTTAATTCAATTGAACACAAATAAATAATTATAATTAATTATTTGTGATTTTAATAAAATTTTAATTCAATTGAACACAAATAAATAATTATAATTAATTATTTGTGGATTTTAATAAAATTTTAATTCATTTGAACACAAATAAATAATTATAATTAATTATTTGTGATTTTAATAAAATTTTAATTCAATTGAACACAAATAAATAATTATAATTAATTATTGTGATTGATTTTAATTCAATTGAACACAAATAAATAATTATAATTAATTAGGTGTGATTTTAATAAAATTTTAATTCAATTGAACACAAATAAATAATTATAATTAATTATTTGTGATTTTAATAAAATTTTAATTCAATTGAACACAAATAAATAATTATAATTAATTAGGTGTGATTTTAATACAATTTTAATTCATTTGAACACAAATAAATAATTATAATTAATTAGGTGTGATTTTAATAAAAATTTAATTCAATTGAACACAAATAAATAATTATAATTAATTATTTGTGATTTTAATTCAATTGAACATAAATAAATAATTATAATTAATTAGGTTGTGATTTTAATAAAATTTAAATTCAATTGAACACAAATAAATAATTATAATTAATTAGGTGTGATTTTAATACAATTTTAATTCATTTGAACACAAATAAATAATTATAATTAATTAGGTATGATTTTAATAAAAATTTAATTCAGTTGAACACAAATAAATAGTTATAATTAATTATGTGTGATTTTAATAAAATTTTAACTTTTAATAAAATTAATCACAAAAATAAAAGCTTCAACAGCTTCAATACTGATAATTCAATTTATCCTTTATAATCACGTAGTTTTAGTTTTTTAGTTACAACTAGAGTTGTAATTGAGCTAAAAACAAGTGGTAATTTGAAAATAAAAGAGGAAACTGTTTTCTATTGCGTCAACAAAATATTTTGATTTCGGATATTGCTGTTTAATATTTGATGGGACTCGAAAATGGGTCAAAATGGCCTTTTTCGTCATTTTGACCGATAATATCTCAAAACTCTGACGTGTTGTAAAAAATCGTGAAAATGCATGATAATCAGCATATAAAACTCCACTGGAATCCATTGTTAGGTTTACGGGGAGAAATTTTTGTCGACCAGTGTATATAAGTATAAAACAGAACCATCGAAACATTAAATGAATATAATTATAAAATTACAAGCAGAAGACACTATCTCTACTTTATTCCCTTCTATTCAAATGAATTCAATTATCCTCTGGCCAGGAAAATAAAAGTTTTTCTCCAGCCCATTAACCCCCTCTTTAGCTCAGACAAGATAAGCAAATTTGAATGGCCATCTCGGGCGTGGCGTGGTCATCAAGTGATCCATCATTTTTCAACGACTGCCCAATGATATATATATATATGCATGTATATTCCCATCCACCAAAATCTATTAATCGAAATATATTATATTTATAGACCAGAACAAAAATAATAATTGTATCTATTATCTAGATTAATTAAATTATACAAAAAAAAGAAACAACAAGAAAAAAATAATAATCAAACGGAGGGGTAAGGGAACAATGTTGTTTGTAATGGTTTTGAACATGCAATTAAGTGATTTGTCAACTAACAACAAAGTTATGATCAACAAGATATATATTATTTTAATCTATAAATCTAAAAAGTAACGTATCTCGATATATTATTCAACAAGTAATTTAATACCAGATTCAAATAATTAAATTAAGTTTAAGAGATGTTACTTAGTAAGTAAAATTCAACAAACTTTAGTCCAGTCAAATTGTGCTGAAATGGGCCCCTTTGAGGAAATTTTTGTGGTAGTTGAAAAGTTTTTGTTTTGCCGAGAGTAGCAGAGTTGTTGATTCACAAAGAGAAACAAAGAGGTTGTCTTCTGCTTGATGCAAATAAACATACACACATATATATCTCGAGATGATATATCTGTATATATATTATTTATTTGTTTGAGACTATAGTTTCAAAGACTTGGTCTTTATCATCAGTCTTTCTTCAATTATAAATGTTTTTCATGGACTCAATATCATATGGATATTGAAAACTTGGTGTTATTTCCTAACTGGTGGTCAGCTTAGAACTAACAAAGACATTCCTCTGGTTTACATTCAAATATAACAATATGTTTCCCTTTCTCCTTATTTTACAACGAGAAAGGTTGACAATAGAAGGGTTTTTCTTTTTCTTTTATCTTTTGTTTGCAAACATCTTCAGCAGATTACTATTTGACAGCTCTATTTGATTGTTCAAGCAAAGTTTTGAATTTCTATTGAATGATTTCAAAATTTCTAAAGATTCGATTGCGCTAATTAATTTTGGGTTCTTTTCTCCTATAGTCTCAAACAAATAAATAATATATTGTGACAAACCTGGGCTGATAAAATAATTTATTGTTTATTTTACTTCGCCCAGTTTGCGCTCTGACCAAGCTATCCCTGCACTTCTCCTCAATATTGAAGATGAGACAATATTGAGTAGGTTGCAACAATAAAATGGTTTACGAGCAGGGTGTACTTAGGGAGGTAATCTGCTATGCTTAGACGCTCTATAAATTATATTAAAAGGCGCAATGCTGAATTTAAAGGTGTTAGTGGTCTTTATCTGCTTCGCTAAGTTGCGCCCTTGTTGGTCTAAATGGTGTTATTGTGATTAGCCCCCCGTTAATTAAGTGAAATATTGATGAGGCTAAAGATGCTGCACAGGGAAGTACCTTATGGAACAGATACTTGAAAAATAAACAAAAAAATCAACCTGGTAGAAAATTTTCCTTATAATTGAGGGTAAAACGGACTGGAGCGATCAGTTACCTGAAATTGGAAGCTGAAAAGAAAAAAAAAATCTTATTGTCTATAGAAGGATTGATAATAGAACTAGGTAAGTTAATTCAATTCAAGTAACTGGAATTTGTTTATATTCAAAATATTGTTTATTTATAATAATTGAAATCGTGACTTTACTACTTTTACCTTGAAAAATTAAATTTATCAATTATAAATTGTTGGTAACTTAAGGTAAGTAATTATAATTAATAATAACAATAATGAAATAATTTATCACGATATTTTAATTGTGAACAATTAATTCTTCACTTGAGGATAATCAAAATTGACGTTAAAATGTTGTTGTAAACAATCTATTCAAAATTGGTTTTTATAATACATTAATTCAATGTAAATAATGAATTATCGATTGGTACAACCCAATTGACTGGAAATTTAAATTTTAATATAAAATAATTTATTCAAATTAATTATCCCTATTAAATTAATCAAAACTGTACAGAATTGATTGTTCACTTGAGAAAATAATTAATTGGGAAGTCAGTATTAATAAAAATTAATATTCAAAAGCCCTAATTCCTTCAGTCAAATTTTGACAGGTGAGTTATAATATTTAGTTTTATTTAATTTTTTAAATTTGGTATAAATAGTTTTATTATCTAATTATATGCAATTAGCAGTCTTTATCAGTTAATTTAATCTATATGTAATTATTTAGTTTTGGTTTATTTGATTTAACCATTCATTAATGTTGATGACATGGTTTGTTTATTTACATATTTTGACAGTTGTCAAATACTATTTGTTTTGACAGATGTCACTCGCTTCCCTGATTCATTTGACGTCAAATATACTGCCTGATTACACTTCAATCAGGTGTTTAACTCTTTCAAATTTTCACACAAATCTTAATTTAATTAATTAAATTAAACAATTTCAACCTTTGGTCGTAATCATGTATTTCTTATAATATTATTAATTTTAATTTAAAAATAAATTTTCTCAATAAAGGTTATTATTATATTTTGGTAATTTGCTGCAATAACACATCCGCTAAATAATAATCGCGATTATTTAATTTAAACGTTTTATGAATAACTGGTATTGGAATACGCTTCAATGCATCTTCAATTGATTTAATGATTATTGTGAAGAATGGATCGGAATTTTGTCTGTGATTTGTGTCACTATTCTCTTGACCACTAGGTAGGTTTTATTGAAATGGAGTTGTCAACTGCTTCGGATACTACCGACCCATTTGGGGACTATACATTTACTATAAGTTAAACTTGTTTTGTTTACTTTTTTTTCTAATAGTTCAGTGACAATTCCCAGAATTACTTTCCTCCCGCGGTTTCAATATTTTGATCACATGACACAGCGTGGGTCCGCCATCTTTCTTTTAGTATTTTTTAATTACCAGCTAATTTAATTTTAATCTTAAAATAATTGCATTTAATTCAAGGGTTTTTTTTTTTTTTTTTTTTTCGAATGTTTTATTGCAATCAAATTACTTTAATTTAGTATTTGATTCTAATTTAATTGGATTAATTCCTTATTAAGGTGACCGGGATGATTGAAAGTGCTTGCTTTAATTAATTATTCAAACTTAAAGTTAAATATAATTCAATACAAATTTTTTTTTTTTTTTTTTTTTTTTTTTATTGTTTGAAGAGAATTTTTACAATCAGTCAATAAAATTTTGACTATAAGTAAAATTTATAAAATTTCTACATTCACGCAACACAATTATATCCCATTCACACAATTGAGAGGTTATTCTTCCAGTGAAGGATCCCTCAATTAAATTTATTAGTCCAGCTGTATGTGGCAGAACGTTCTTCCATGTCCAAAATGTGGTATTTTTTTAGTCTCCTTAGAGTTAAACTGTTGTCCAAAAGAGTGATGGCTGATGAATTCGAATGATCTTCCAATTTTTTGATATGTTTTTTATACTGATCAAGGATGACTTTTCTGACCGATGGAACGATAAGGTCGTTGTGTATGCTAGCATTGGTGACATACCATGGAGCGTTGACGATATTTCTTAGTATTTTGGATTGAGTCCTCTGTATTATACTAATGTTTGACTCGCTGGCGATTCCCCAGATTTGACAAGAATATGTCCAAATTGGTTTAAGAATTGATTTGTATAGCAGTACCTTAGATTTTAATGCCAATTGAGAATTTTTCCCAAGAAGCCAGTACATCTTTTTGTATTTTAAATTTAATTCATTTCTTTTTTTAATTATGTGCTCTTTCCAAGTTAATCGTGAATCAAGATGCAATCCCAAATATCTGACCGAGTCGCCACTTGGGATAATTCTCGAATTTAAATATACAGGAGGGCACGAGATTCTTTTGTTTGTAAATGATATATGTGTAGATTTTGATTCATTTACATGAATTCTCCATCTGTGTAGCCAGTCTTGAATGATGTTGAGACTTTCCTGTAGTTTATTTGACGCTGAGACAGGATCAGGATTTGTAATCATCATAGCGGTATCATCTGCATACGTTGCGATGAATATATCTTCTGAAGTTGGTATGTCGGCAGTATATAGAGAATATAGAAATGGCCCGAGAATACTGCCCTGAGGAACTCCTGATCTAATGGGATGATATAGTGAAAATTCATTTTCGATCTTTACCTGGAACCATCTGTCTTCCAAGTAAGATTTTAGTATCCAATAGAAATGGTCAGGGAAGATTTTTTTTATCTTGTAGAGAAGTCCCTGGTGCCAAACCTTATCAAAGGCCTGTTTGATATCAAGAAAAACCCCAGAACATATGCTGTTTTCCTCCATTGCACTTTCTATATTGTTAACTATTCGATGTATCTGTTCAGAGGTTGAGTGTTGAGTGCGAAATCCGTATTGATGATATGGTATTATTTCGTCAAAATCTATACTTGACTTGAGTCTCTTTAATATTAGTTTTTCAAAGAGCTTGGATGTTTGTGGAAGTAAACTAATGGGTCTGTAAGAGGAAACTTCATGTATATTTTTTCCAGGCTTGATTATCATAATTATATGAGCGTGTTTCCATTGAATAGGAAAATATCTAATTCTCAAGATAGCATTAAAAATTGCGGTTAGAAGTACTAATCCTTTTTTTGGAAGTTTTTTTAGTAGTTCGATTGTTATTAAATCATAACCGGGAGACTTTTTTTTATTAGGTTCATTTTTGATGAGTTTTTCGACTTCATTTATTGAAAAGAAAGGTATAGGTGGGGATAATTGAAATGGGGTTTCTAAGAAATTTATTATTTCATTGTTCACTAAATTTGTGCATGTTTGGGGGAACGGATTGAATGTATGTTCCAAATGTTTGGAAAAAGTGTTTGCTTTTTCAATATTTGTTCTTGCCCATGTATTTGTATCTGTTTTTAGTGGGGGTGAGAATTGCTTTGGTCTTTTTAAATATTTGGTTGCTTTCCACAAGGAATATTCATTAATACCTTGTGGGGATAGTTTCGATAGGTAATCCTGTAGGGTATCATTTTTATTTTTTGTAATTAAATTTTTTAATATTTTAGAGGCTCTGTTATAGGCCAATTTATCAGGTATATATTGACTTCTTTGCCAAATTTTTCTTAGTCTTCTTTTTAAAGTTATTTTTTCCCTTATTTCAATTGGATAATTTATTTTAGTAGTTTGATTATCTAATTGAGGTGTAGATAACCTGGCTGCTTCGTGGATGTGGCTATTTAGGTGTTCTATAGCTTTCTCAATATCCTCTTCTGTTTTAAGAGGAATTTTGGTATTTAAATTTTCATCGATGTTTATTTTGAATGATTCCCAGTTTGTTTTTTTATTATATAACGAAGGGGTTTTTTCTTTTTCTTTTATTATTATGTAAGAGCTCAATGTAGCAATCACAGGAGTATGATCAGAACTAAGGTCTAGACATTCTTCAACGTTAATGTACGAGTTAGAGATACCTTTAGATATGTAAAAATCAAGTAAGTCAGGTAACCTATTTGGGTCTGAGGGCCAGTAAGTAGGTTTTCCAGTGGATAGGATATTATATCCTTTATTTGTAATAGTTTTAAGTAAGTTTCTACCTTTAGGTGTTATTAATCTGGATCCAAAAGATGTGTGTTTGGAATTAAAATCTCCACCAGCTATGAATTTAGGACCAAGAGTGTCAAAAAATTTTGAAAATTGTTCAGTTGATATAGAATGTTTAGGTGGACAGTATATAGCACTAATTATGATATTTGATCCGTTTATATCTGATATTGATATTGATGTGGCTTGAAGATAATCTTTTTCAAATTTTTCTAACTCATGGTGATAGATTGAATTTTTGATAATAATAGCAGTTCCAGCATGTGCCTTACCGTCTGGGTGTAAAGAAGAGTAGCAATTGTACCCGGGGATAGAGAAATAGTTCTTACTTGTGAAGTGGGTTTCTGAAATTAATAATATGTCTATTTTTTTAGTTAATAGAAAAATTTCAATTTCTTGTCGTCGTTGTGCTAGTCCATTAGCATTCCAGAGAACTATTATATAGGAATTAGGCATCATTCTTGTTTATGACTTTTGTTAGCAAGTTTAGGATCATGCTGTTTTGATTTAAAAGTTGAGTAAATAGTGATTTAAATTCATTTATAAATGATGTTAACATGGTATTGAGATCATTTGAATTATTATTGTGATTATCGTTTATTAAAACACTTGCATATGACCTTTGTGTTTGTTGAAAGTTTTGATTTAAGTGAGTAGAAGGAGTTTGGGGTGGAGTTTGGATATCTGCTACTGCAAATTGAGTAGCTATTTGGTTATTTTTGTTAACTCTATTATTAATTATTTTGTTTTGGAGTGGCATGTTTCTTCTTTTTATTAATTCCTTATAAGTTGAGCAACCCTTGTAGTTTGCAGGGTGGTTTAGAGAACAATTTGCACAGGTGGCTGGTGTATCTTTGGGTTTAGTGCAACTTTCGGATCTATGAAATAGGCCACACCTGACGCACCTATATGGTTTTAAACAGTAACTTTTCGTATGATTAAATAATAAGCATCGGCTGCACTGAGGGATTTCTTTATTTTTCCTGGGTGGTTCTATCACTATTTTAGTATTTTGGAGATAACTTATACTATAAATAAATTTATTATTTTCATTTGGCTCAAGGTCAAGAAAGAAAAGTGGTAGAGGACTTTTGGTGATTCTGTGTTTTATGTTGATAATGTTTCTGACATCAAAACCTTTTTCGGCTAGTTCAAATTTAACCTCATTGATATCAGTAGTGTGATGAAGATTTCTGATGACAACTCTAAAAGAGCGATCTTCTTTTAGTTGGTAAGTGTGATGAATTATATTTTTCTCTTTTAAGTATTTTGCCAGTTTTCTAAATGAATCACTTGTGGTTGTATTTATTTTGACTGTCGAATTGACTAGGGCTTTACAGATATAATCATTTTTGTCTATAACGCTTGAAATGGTGTTTGCCATTTCAGAAAAATTTAGCACGTCATATATATAAATAGGTGGAGGTCTTTGGACTCTTGTTGCTTGGTTTGAATTAGAGTTTTCCTTATTTGGACTGTTATTTACCTCGACTTCATTGTTCGATAGCGAAGAGTATCTATTTGAGAGTTGAATTTCAGGGGCTGTTTGTTTAGGGACGAAGTTTCCTGAGCTTGATCTTCGCCGTTTAATCCTTTGCCATGTAACTTCTTGGTTGAGAGGAGCGTCTTCATTATCTGACATTGTCTCATTAATTCACGAGACTCTGGATTTTGATGCAGATAGAATTGTTTTCACTATGTTCACTGGTTTACACTGAATTTACTGAATAAATAGTTTGTATTTCAAACAAAGGCATTTGCCTTATTTATTAGATAAAAAATGAGAAGAATAATATTAGATGTTGAATATTTATCGCAGGCTCAATCAATGTTTATTGAAAAATAAATACAATGTCACAACACAAATAAAGAGATTAGATAATCTCATCAGAGCGATTAAATTACACGTCTTTACTCGGTGAAGGCTGAGCTCAGACTCCAAAACAAATTTTATAAATTTTTATTTTTAAATTGTTAATTTTAAATATTTTAAGTGTTTGAGTTCAAAAGTTTTACGAAATTGAATGGAACATCAAAGAGTTCAATATGACGCCATGCATTGGCTTTAACCCGCGTTAGTTATTAATTCGAACCGGCCGCGAATTATGCTCAATTGTATATTGAAAAAAAGTACGTAGGAAGTTTGACAATTCAATTGAATGCACTCCAATGTTTTACTTAGCTGTTGGCTTCCACAGGTAATTGAACACGTGTCCAAGGACACACGCCGACAACGCCGGTGTTCGCCGAAGTCCGAGCTCTGCCGATTTTTCTGGCAAATATCCTTTTCCCTCTGTAGAATCACACGTAACAGGTTCACGGTCACATTCACAAATCCAAAATGTAATGAGATTAGGTGGATTCACAAAGATTTTTGCTAACAGATGTAATTCACTGGGGCTAATACGACTTAGGTGTTATCACTTTGAAGGTCAATATACAAGAGGGAGATCTCTTTCGTTCGGAGGCCGCTTGCCTCCTAGCTAAGCAGACTTAATTAGTAATTATGCCACGACAGGGCGACACTAATCAATCAGCGGTGATTTATCGAGGTCTCTTTGTCTATAGATGTCATTACATGTTCCTTTCCAGCGTTCATTCAAATTCTTTTTTATATCACTTTATTTTAATTATAGTTTAAACAATTATTTTAACATATAATATTTAATTTTATTCACAATTATAAGTATGACGATGGTTTTCGTCACATTCCCCCCTTCAGAAATCAAATAATCTTCTATTGGATTTCTGAACTTGACTGAAGTTATTTGGCCTCTGATTTTATTGGTTCACTTTTTGGTGTTACCAGTTTACTTAAATCTAAATTGGCTTTTCCGCCTTTCATATAAATAAACAAAATTTTATATCCAGGGTGATTTTCCCTTTATACCCGCAATGATATTACCCCCAACCCCTTTCTATTTTGTTCCTAACCCAATTATTCATTATTAAATTTATCCCCAATCTTCCATTTCCAGGTCCGATCGCTCACTGTCACTCCCAATCATGATCCGTCAGGTTGTTTTAATTCTGTATCTAACCAACATACTACTATTCCTTACGTGAAACCTACCAACGTTTTCTTAGCTTGAAAAGCTTTGACTTCTTCCACGTCATGACTATTCAGGCTGGTCATCTCGGCCAATCCTACACTAACTCGGAATTGTTACTACTAACTTTTGGATTGATCATTCATTTTAGGGTCGTTGCCCAGTATTTCCTTAGAAACCACACATTTACGTTAGATTGTATTATTTTACACACTAGTGGCAATGAATGTCACCGGCTGCTTCACTCTTCCCCATTAATGCTGGACCAGGGTACCGCGCGCTAAACAAATCATTCCATGTCATTGATCTCCACAATTCGTACCAAAGATAGGTTGGAACTTCCCACTCATGAATTCGGGCTATTGATTATCTATTTTATTTCTCAATTATGGCATTATCCTAGGTGGTACGGTTATGAGGTGGTTATTTGTGACCAATTTATCGTGAGTTATCTAGTTTTATTATGGATCTACCATGTTGTTCAATTTAAGACCTTTCTGTAGGGTTTTTAAGAACCCCCCCCCAATTATTGTTATTTGTTTTCCTGGCAATCCCCCCCCCATTCCCAATTACTTCAATGGTTTATTACTGATTCTAATTTTGTTTTCCCCCAAATTAATTCGAACTTTTGTCCGAAGGTCTTTCGTCTGTCATTCTGGTCCGGTGTAATATTGAAGACTTAATTGACTGGTTGTTGGTGTCGTTAGTTACTTAGGACCTAGATTAGTAAGAACGCGCTTATTCTATGTTAGTTAGAACTAGGGTTAGTAGAAAAAGAACGCATTTACAATGTTTAGTGGTTAGTAACTTAGGTCTAAGATTAGTACGAACGAACTTATGCTAAATTAAGGGTAAGTACTTAATCTAGTGTTAGTACGAACGTATTTACAAATTATCTTCACTTCATTACACTTTTCCAGAATATGTCCGTTTGTCGTTTTGGTCAAAATTTTGTCATTCAATAGGGACGATTGTCTGTAACGTCTCGTTATTAATAGGGTGTTACTATTTAGGATACTCAAAGGAATGTGAAGTAGGGGCTGAGCCTCCCCTTTAGCCTAAGGCCACATTCAACTATTAGTTCAACTCGGTGATCGGTGAATGATATTCTTTCACACTTCTAATATTGAACGTCCCTATTATTCTACCATTTTCATGTTCTAGTTGATATGCATTGGGTAACACCTTGGATACCCGGTTTGGTCCCCGATATGGTTTTACCCATTCTTCCGCTAGCTCCCCGGATTTTGGGGGTTCGAGGGGCTCGGTCGTTATCAAATCACTGGAATTGGATTGGGTCCGCTTCCGAGTGGTATGTCCTGTTCGTTTCTTTACAATTTTGTCCCTTTTCCCATTTAAAATTTTTCTGTTTTGTACTTTCATTTTGAACTTAAACCCCCTTTTATTTAGTTTGGCCTTTCTTCTTTTCTTTCTAGGGATTATTGTTTTGATAGTTTCCGTCATTTTCTTGTCTGACTCAAGGTTAGTGCCTTCAATTCTGTCGCATGTTGTTATTGTGTACTGATTTACTGTTTCTATGACAGAGGTAGCAGTCGGTGTTTGAATGACTGTAATGGTTTGAGTAAATTCTAACAGTGGTTCTGTCACCATGTTAGCTGTTACGAACTCACATTCAAACGAAGGTAAAATTTCTACCTCTTCCATTTCGTGTTCTATTGTTGAGATCATTGCATATGTGGGCATTATCGTTTTCCTTTTGTCAGATTCTAATTGTGGTTCACAAATCATGTTTATTTGTTTCAGCATGTTTCTGTTATGGTCTATTTGGTGATTTATACTTGAAAATTTTTTCCATAATTTTGTCCATATTTGATGTAATATTTGATGTAATATTTTTTTCCAATTTTTTACTTTGGGAGTCTAGTTTTGTTTCCAGCATTCCTGATAGCATTTGTTGATTTTGAACCTGCATTTGTGCCAGCATTTCCATGATTTGGCTCATATTCGGTGCTGGTTCTTCCTTGTGCTGTTTTTGTTGTGGGTTTTCCCCCTTTTCTTGTTTAATATTAGTGTCCTCAATTTCTGTCCTTTCTCTGTCACTGCTCGTGGTGAGTTGGGTTTCAAAATTGTTTTGCCAACTCTTCCACGTTCCGCTTGCTCTAAGTTTTCTTTACCAGTTTCTGCCAGGTTATTCGTCTCTGAACAGAAGAATTCTGCTAGGTCAGATTCTTCTTGTTCTTCTCTGGATTCTTCTGGTGTATACGGAACTTCCTTTGATTCCCGGTATTGACGGTTTTCGTCCCCCATATTTTCCCCGTTATTGGCCGTTATGTAGGTTTTGTTCTACTAGAAAAATTTTCCCCCTTGGTCTACCTATTCGTAGGCCTGCCTGTGCCTGTATCCCAGCCGCACCTCCACCAAATGTGACAAACCTGGGCTTGTAAAATAATTTATTGTTTATTTTACTTCGCCCAGTTTGCGCTCTGACCAAGCTATCCTTGCACTTCTCCTCAATATTGAAGATGAGACAATATTGAGTAGGTTGCAACAATAAAATGGTTTACGAGCAGGGTGTACTTAGGGAGATAATCTGCTATGCTTAGACGCTCTATAAATTATATTAAAAGGCGCAATGCTGAATTTAAAGGTGTTAGTGGTCTTTATCTGCTTCGCTAAGTTGCGCCCTTGTTGGTCTAAATGATGTTATTGTGATTAGCCCCCCGTTAATTAAGTGAAATATTGATGAGGCTAAAGATGCTGCACAGGGAAGTACCTTATGGAACAGATACTTGAAAAAATAAACAAAAAATCAACCTGGTAGAAAATTTTCCTTTATAATTGAGGGTAAAACGGACTGGAGCGATCAGTTACCTGAAATTGGAAGCTGAAAAGAAAAAAATCTTATTGTCTATAGAAGGATTGATAATAGAACTAGGTAAATTAATTCAATTCAAGTAACTGGAATTTGTTTATATTCAAAATATTGTTTATTTATAATAATTGAAATCGTGACTTTACTAATTTTACCTTGAAAAATTAAATTTATCAATTATAAATTGTTGGTAACTTAAGGTAAGTAATTATAATTAACAATAACAATAATGAAATAATTTATCACGATATTTTAATTGTGAACAATTAATTCTTCACTTGAGGATAATCAAAATTGACGTTAAAATGTTGTTGTAAACAATCTATTCAAAATTGGTTTTTATAATACATTAATTCAATGTAACTAATGAATTATCGATTGGTACAACCCAATTAACTGGAAATTTAAATTTTAATATAAAATAATTTATTCAAATTAATTATCACTATTAAATTAATCAAAACTGTACAGAATTGATTGTTCACTTGAGAAAATAATTAATTGGGAAGTCAGTATTAATAAAAATTAATATTCAAAAGCCCTAATTCCTTCAGTCAAATTTTGACAGGTGAGTTATAATATTTAGTTTTATTTAATTTTTTAAATTTGGTATAAATAGTTTTATTATCTAATTATATGCAATTAGCAGTCTTTATCAGTTAATTTAATCTATATGTAATTATTTAGTTTTGGTTTATTTGATTTAACCATTCATTAATGTTGATGACATGGTTTGTTTATTTACATATTTTGACAGTTGTCAAATACTATTTGTTTTGACAGATGTCACTCGCTTCCCTGATTCATTTGACGTCAAATATACTGCCTGATTACACTTCAATCAGGTGTTTAACTCTTTCAAATTTTCACACAAATCTTAATTTAATTAATTAAATTAAACAATTTCAACCTTTGGTCGTAATCATGTATTTCTTATAATATTATTAATTTTAATTTAAAATAAATTTTCTCAATAAAGGTTATTATTATATTTTGGTAATTTGCTGCAATAACACATCCGCTAAATAATAATTGCGATTATTTAATTTAAACGTTTTATGAATAACTGGTATTGGAATACGCTTCAATGCATATTCAATTGATTTAATGATTTATTGTGAAGAATGGATCGGAATTTTGTCTGTGATTTGTGTCATTATTCTCTTGACCACTAGGTAGGTTTTATTGAAATGGAGTTGTCAACTGCTTCGGATACTACCGACCCATTTGGGAACTATACATTTACTATAAGTTAAACTTGTTTTGTTTACTTTTTTTCTAATAGTGCAGTGACAATTCCCAGAATTACTTTCCTCCCGCGGTTTCAATATTCTGATCACATGACACAGCGTGGGTCCGCCATCTTTCTTTTAGTATTTTTCAATTACCAGCTAATTTAATTTTAATATTAAAAAAATTTGCTTTTAATTCAAGGTTTTTTTTTTTTGAATGTTTTATTGCAATCAAATTACTTTGATTTAGTATTTGAATTTTAATTTAATTTGATTAATTCCTTATTAAGGTGACCGGGATGATTGAAAGTGTTTGCTTTAATTAATCATTCAAACTTAAAGTTAAATATAATTCAATACAAATTTTATAAAATTTTATTTTTAAATTGTTAATTTTAAATATTTTAAGTGTTTGAGTTCAATAGTTTTTACGAAATTGAATGAAACATCAAAGAGTTCAATATGACGCCATGCGTTGATTTTAGCCCGCGTTAGTTATTAATTCGAACCGGCCGCGAATTATGCTCAATTGTATATTGAAAAAAAAGTACGTAGGGAGTTTGATAATTCAATTGAATGCACTTCAATGTTTTACTTAGCTGTTGGCTTCCACAGGTAATTGAACACGTGTCCAAGGACACACGCCGACAACGCCGGTGTTCGCCGAAGTCCGAGCTCTGCCGATTTTTCTGGCAAATATCCTTTTCCCTCTGTAGAATCACACGTAACAGGTTCACGGTCACATTCACAAATCCAAAATGTAATGAGATTAGGTGGATTCACAAAGATTTTTTGCTAACAGATGTAATTCACTGGGGCTAATACGACTTAGGTGTTATCACTTTGAAGGTCAATATACAAGAGGGAGATCTTTTCGCCCGGAGGCCGCTTGCCTCCTAGCTAAGCAGACTTAATTAGTTATCACGCCACGACAGGGCGACACTAATCAATCAGCGGTGATTTATCGAGGTCTCTTTGTCTATAGATGTCATTACATGTTCCTTTCCAGCGTTCATTCAAATTCTTTTTTATATCACTTTATTTTAATTATAGTTTAAACAATTATTTTAACATATAATATTTAATTTTATTCACAATTATAAGTATGACGATGGTTTTCGTCACAATATATACAGATATATCATCTCGAGATATATATGTGTGTATGTTTATTTGCATCAAGCAGAGGACAACCTCTTTGTTTCTCTTTGTGTTTTGTGGTAGTTCTGATTTTTAGCATTTATTTTCCATGACAGGATATGATCCGAATCCTCAGAAGTGTCATGGAAAATGCTGGATATCTATAAATCTAAGACTTTTATAAAAAAGTAGTCCAAGTAAACATTAAAGTCAATAAAATTTTCTAGAGAATGAGACAGGAAGTAAGTTTCTAGGATGAGTGGTTTTCATTTAATGAAGGAAAAATTGCGATTTTTTGCAAAAATTGCAGTTTTTCAAAACTTCAACCTCATTGCGGGACGGATTACCATTTATCCAATTAAGATGAAACTTTGTTTCAATTATAGAAAATTTAATATAGTTTAAAAGTGTAAAGACTGGTATTTGTCGAAAACGTGCTTCTTCATAGTCAAAATGGGAAAATATCGAAAAAAGTGCGAATTTTTGGGTGATCCGGGGAGGGGGGGCAGCCGAGGTCGGAAACTTTTGCGCTTGAGCCCGAACGGTTGGTGAGAGAAAAAAAAACATAAATAATGAAATTTGTAGGAAATTTTACGAATTTTCATTTTGGATAGGTAGGTTATTTAAGAAAAATTGATAGTTTTTGAGTTATAAGCAAATAACCTCCGAAAAATGAGATTTTTTTACTTTTTTTTGAATTTTTGACAATGTTCCGTCACTAAATTTTGGTGGGAGACCTCAGATTTGGATTTACCGCCCCCATGGGAACCCCTGGCATTTAGACAACTATATTACCACATCAGTTAAGGGTATTTCTACCCTGAAAAAAGGCGCAAGCAATTTTTCCATTTTTACTTTATCCAATGCAGGTTTTTAGGTTAAATAAATGCGTTGTTGTTAGGTTGTTTTTAGTGTAAATTTTTCATTATACATTTTTCATTATTTATTCCTTATTATCTCAGAAGCTGTGTTGTAACTATGAATTAAAATTTTCTTAAAAAATGTATTAGTTATTGTTTAATGTTGGTTTAGTTTTTATACCAATGGTAAGAAGAGTTTCTTAATTATAATGAATTATGTATGTAAATTTTCCGATATCCCAAATAGTGCAATGTTAAAGAGCCTGAAAAATCACTTTTTGAAATTTAATATCTCCGGAACTATATTGTTCATAAATTTCGTTTTGGCATCAAGAAGTATTTAAATAATAATCTGTCTAAATTTCAAAAAAAATCCTATGAAACCCATATGGTGAAACAACTACCTTAATATATATTTTTGAAAAATATGTGTTACTAGCTTCAAGGCCCGCCTTTTGCTAGCCAGAGGGCTTCGCCCCTCTGGACCCCCACGTGGCTGCTGTTTTATTAGTTACAGAGAATAAATATATTATATATATATATAATATATATTTGATTTTAATCTTTAAAATATATATTTAAAGAAATTCCAAAATCTAATTAATTCCTTTCAGTTAGTTTAGTTAGTATAGTTTCAATAATCCTTTATAATTAACTTTGAAATAAATAAATAATATTGAAATGAATGAATGAGCTCGAATACAAAAGCCAAAAGGCTTAGTTCTTTTGAAATGGCTGAGGGTCTTAAATACAATAGAAAAAGGATGAGGTGAGATTCCTAAGGGTATTTTTAAGAAAAATAATTTTTAAATAACATATTTTATTATAAATTAAATATTTTTCATCTATATATATATATATTTATAATCAAAAGCTTGGCTGAAACTTTCTACCCTATTAAAGGGGTTTTTTAGAATTTTTTAAAAAATTTTCACCCAACCCAAAAGAAGTTAGGAATTTTTGAAAAAAATAGCTTTTTTTAAATAACCATTACTTTTTCAAAAATTTAGTTATCATGACGTTTTTTTTTTAAATTTACTTTAAAAAAAAATAGATAGTTTTTTTAAATCTTTGTTGCAATATTAAATTCTTCTTCAACGATAATGTAGTTAGAACTATTGAGAATGAATGACACTCTTAAAACAAAAATCTTACAAACAGGGCCGCCAACACTTGTTTTTTTGTTAGTTTAGTTCTTTTATTGTTTGGCAAACTATGTTGGCTAACCTGAATTTTCCAATTTTCCGGGCAACTTTTCCAATTTTTTTTTACGTATTAACCTGAATTGGACTATTACGAACATTTAAAAAAAAATAGTCAAATCAGTCCAGGCATTTGAGAGATCTGCGCTTACGAAGAAACAGAAATTCATTTTTATTATATAGATATAATACGGGAATTGAAAATCAAAATCTAAAATAGTCCAGCCTGCCTCAATTGAATTTATTACGTAAATATTTATACACAAGATGGACTGTTTAATATTTAGCAGTTTTCAATTAGGATATTTTAAGAAATGTCTGGTGGCTGTCCACTGTCCAGACTGGACGATTAATTACCTCCAATGACAAAGGCTGTCCTCCGATTCTTAATATTATGCGATTCATCTCATCGACTCATAATACTTTAAGAAAAATTTAAATTCCGAAGGCCAAATAGGACTGGCTGACTGTGATTTTAATACCTAATCAGCACAGGAACCTCTCAACGATATATCGTCTCTTATTCATTCGGGCAATGTCGCTTTTTGTCACTCATTGTCCTCTATAATATCAAAAGCGATACGGAATATACCTAAAAGGTCGAGTGATTTTTATCTTTGTTTCAATCCATTATTAATCTTTCAATCAAATAATACATACATCGTTAATAGAGAGGATTTTATCTTTATGTCATTACTGATTTAATACTGATTAATATTAATTTTAAATTCAGGTAAAAAGGTCGATTTTTAATCGTACCCAAAATAAAATAAAATTAAAATAAAACTTAATTTTACAACCGTTTAAACTCGCTATGGTCATCATCCAGATGTATCATCAAAATTATAATAAATAAAATCTTTTATAAAAAATAACCTTAAAACATTCATTTAAAACTCGCAAACATTTCGAGAGAATTTCTATATTTATGAATTGAATTTTATTATCATCTTCTGATGAAAGGAGGACCAATCGACTTGATTGGGGAATAATGGAATTGAAATAATTATCGGAAAAGAGGTTTTTTTATCTAATTAGATTTTTCCTCTTATTAAAAACAAGGACTAAAGATGAATAAGGACACTCGATGGTGGAGAAGTAATCTCCGGAATCGAAGCAAAAAATACAATGTATACATTAATTAATGTAAAATAATTGGTTTAATAATAATAATTTTCTGATTGGAGGATGGATGAAATGGAGACGATGGGGAGAAGGAAAACTAATCGACTTGATTGGGGAAAATGGAATTGAAATAATTATCGGAAAATAGGTTTTTTTATCTAATTAGATTTTGCCTCTTATTAAAAACAAGGACTAAAGATGAATAAGGACACTCGATGGTGGAGAAGTAATCTCCGGAATCGAAGCAAAAATACAATGTATACATTAATTAATGTAAAATAATTGGTTTAATAAATTTTATCATTTTCTGATGGGATGACGATTGGGAGAGAATAATGGAATTGAAATAATTATCGGAAAAGAGGTTTTTTTCTTTAATTAGTTTTTCCTCTTATTAAAAACAAGGACTAAAAGATGAACAAAGAGAGTCGATGGTGGAGAAGTAATCTCCGGAATCGAAGCTCAAATATAATGTATACATTAATGTAAAATAATTGGTTTAATAAAATTTATAAAAAAAAATATCATTTTCTGATGGGATGAGGGAATTGGAATAATTATCGGAAAAGAGGTTTTTTTATCTAATTAGTTTTTTCCTCTTATTAAAAACAAGGACTAAAATGATGATCAAGGACACTCGATAGTGGAGAAGTATTCTCCGGAATCGAAGCAAAAAATACATTGTATACCTTAATTCATGTAAAATAATTGGTTTAATAAAATTTATCATTTTCTGATTCATTCGCCCGACGCTTTCTCTTACGAGATGCATGCAAGGTATTATATTAAGTCACTATTAATAACATCACTAAAAAGAGAAAAATAAAAATAATTTTTATAAAAAATAAAACCGACTTCAAAAATTAAATGCAACAAATAAAATAATAATAACTCAAAAATAAAATAAAATTCACTAAAAGGTATAAAATAATTATCTAATTTAGTTACAACTAAACGATGAAATTGTTACATGAAATCACTTTTTGAAGTCGGTGCCAAAAATAAACATTTTATGAATCGAACTAGACGGATCTTACTTAGTACGTTCGCTTAAATAGTTTGTTTAGCACCGACTTCAAAAAGTAATTTCATGTAACAATTTCGTCGTTTAGTTGTAACAAAATTAGATAATTATTTTATACCTTTTAGTGAATTTTGTTTTATTTTTGAGTTATTATTATTTTATTTGTTGCATTTAATTTTTTTGAAGTCGGTTTTATTTTTTTTTTATAAAAATTTTAGTGATGTTATTAATAACAGGTCATTCAATAAGTCCGTAGGATAAGTAAGAAAGAGTAGTGTATTATTTTAAAAGAGATTTAAGCTTTCTAATCATCCTATAGGAGACATCCTGTATTGATATTTGAATAATTGGTGTCTATCTGGTGCGCGTTCTAGCTGATACCAATTATATTTTTTTCATTTATTTGTGAATTTATTTTCTTCGAATTCGATAAAGATAAAAAAGTCGGCCAATTTATCAAATTTCTTCTTAGTTTCAAGCGAGTTTTTGTCCGTGCAAGTTCGATTCATTAAATGAGAATATTCGCAACTTTCCGGGACGCCTAGAAATAAATAGAGTAAGTAGATGTTTTTCAACTTCTATTAAGGTTTCGTACAGTATATTTCATCATATTACTTTAGAAATAAAACATTTTTTTATTAATTTATTTATTATATAAGTTAAATGTATGTTATGAATTATTTTTATTGTATTAAAATGGTTGTTTGAATAGTTTTTAAGGAATTTAGTGTTGGTACTTGGTGAAACATTTTTTAAAATTATTGGATAAAAATACTTGGTAGGTTTCACATTAAGATATAAAAAATAAATTCGTTTTATTTTTTTATATCTTAATGTGAAACCTACCAAGTATTTTTATCCAATGGTTGTTTGAAAATTAAATCCATATAAATTTCAAAAGATAAATTTACTTTTAATTTAATTGACTTTCAATATAGTTTTAATTTAGAGTTGAAATTTTATTAAAATCACACATAATTAATTATAATTATTTATTTAACACCAATAAATAATATAATAAAACTATTTATTTATTCTTGTTCAATAAATAATTATAATTAATTATGTGTGATTTTAATAAAATTTCAACTCTAAATTAAAACAATCACAAAAATCAGCTTCATTATTGTTTTAATTATTTTATTTTATGGAGACAATTAACTTGTCGGACTTCTTTAAAAATGGTCCAAATTCAAATTTATTTTTTTACATACTTTTTAGAAAAAATACAAAGGAATTATTTAAAGTGTTTTTAAATGAGATTTTTGAGTTTGAAAATTTTAATCTTGTTTTTGAAACTGTATAACATATACTCTTCGATTTTTTTTTGATAATTTTTTTATTTTAAACTTCAATTCATTCTACAAATTTTAAGACCGGGTTCATAGTGGGCCAATGATAATTACTATTTTTTTGTCGAATTTTGATTTTGATTTTATTTCAACAAACTAAAATAATTATTTATTTTAAATACTTGTTAACGATAAAAATCAATTCTAAATAACTAAATAATGAGACCTCAATACCAAAAAGTGGTTTTAATAAGGTTAATAGAGAATAAAATTTTTTCGAAATTTTCAAAAATCAAAAAAAAAAAAAAATAGTACCATAATTATCATAGGTTCACTATCAATCCGGTTTTAAAATATGTAGAATAAATAGAAATTTAAAATAAAAAATTATCCAAAAAATCGAAGAGTACATATACAGTTTCAAAAACAAGATTAAAATTTTAAAATTCAAAAATCGCATATAAAAGCACTTTAAATAATTTTTTGTATTTTTTTCTAAAAAGTATGTAAAAAAAAAAAATTGAATTTGGACCATTTTTGAGGAAGTTATGAGCGAAAGACCGAAATTCGATATCTTTTAAACCGGTGTTCAAAAAAATTTCAAAATTTACCAGGAATAATTTTTTGATAGGTAGTAAAAAATTTCAAAAATTGAAATTTTTCAAACCGTCTGATTTGGCGTGGAATGCCCCATATATAAAAAAATTGTATTTATTTAATTAAAAAAACAACTAATAAACTATTTCACACACAGTAAATAATATATATAAAAATAGTAAAAAAAAACTTGAATAAATATTTTATTAAAAAAAAAAAACAATAATATATCCTTAAAAAAAAATTTGAATTAATTCTAACAAAAAAAACCTACTTTAAATATAGATGATATATTGTTAATTTTCAAATTGTTTAGATAATTTGAAAATTTTCCAGGAAGAGTTTTTAAATGTCTACTAAAAATGTCAAAATAAGCTGACGTGTTCTGATGTGGCCATCCACTTGACTTTACCATATAACCTGGGCCCTCACTTATATTTAATATTTAATAAAATTATTTATTATCATGTAAGGGAGGGGGGTTGTTTTTGCATTTTTAGACTTCTGGGCTCCCACTGATTATGTATACAAAATTTGGTTGAGTTTGGTAAATGGCCAAGATTTTCATTTTTTGACCCCCCCCCCCATTTTGGGTGGTTAATTTTTGAATTTTTAGACTTCTGGGGGTCCACTAATTATGTATAAAAAATTTGGTTGAGTTTGCTCAAATGCCCGGGATTTTTAATTTTTAACCCCCCCCCTCCCCGACCCCCTTAATTCTGGGTCGATGTGCACCAAAATCTAATCAGCTCTTAATCTCAATGGACTAAAACTATGTGTGAACTTGGTTTCGATATTCCCACTAGTTTTTGAGCTAGCTCGTCCACTAAAATTTGGTAACGCACACAGACAGACTAACTAACAGACATTTTGACAAAACAATTATTATCTTGAAAAAATAATTTTTTCGATTTTCATTTATTAGAGCTTTTTTGTAGACCGAAATGTCATGGTTTTTCTCAATTTGTGTAATCAAAATAGTTTAAGCAGTTTTTGAGATATTTCGAAAAAAAAAAGAAGGGAAAAAAACACTTTTTTCATGCACGATTACAATACTTGACCATACCCTGTATGGTAAAGTAAAATGAATTAAAATAAAAATTAAATTAACAGGAATAGCAGGGAATTGGACAAAAATTAAAAACAGAGTTTTTTATTGAATTGGCCAGACGTTTCGTCGACTAATTTCGACTTCCTCAGTGGTTGTTTAAAAGTAAAGACAACATATTTTTTGTGAAAAAATTTTGATTTAAAGTTTAATTGTTCAAGTTTAAAAAAGTTCAAGATTCTTGAGCAATTGAGGCCTAAGCCAACAATGTATTGTAGTTAAAATAATAAAAAAGATTAAAGGATGTTTCGTCGCGTAGTGGAATTGTCTTTTGACAAAGAGTGATAGAATGAGCCACTGAGGAAGTCGAAATTAGTCGACGAAACGTCTGGCCCATTCAATAAAAAACTCTGTTTTTAATTTTTTTCCAATTCCCTGCTATTCCTGTTAAGTAATGCTTATTATGGATACGACTGATTTACCGTTATAAAAATTAAAGTTTTTCAAACCGTAGGATTTGGCGTGGAATGCCCCATATATAGTTCAATTTCCAGGATTTCCCAATTGGGTTTCATCCATTATTAATTTCGTTCGTAGGTACATTAGAATATGTATATATAGGATGACCACGAGAAACATTTACGTTTTAGAAATAAAATAAAAACAATATTAATTTTTCAAGATACTATTTATTTAACTTAAGTTACATAGTTGTGGTTATACGCCATTTACTTTACGTAGAGAAAATGATGTCAGGAAGGTGACGTCCTTCTTCCCTGAGGCAATTTTCTATTCTGTCCAGGAGGCTCCTCCACAGGTCCTGACAGGTCACCTGATTTCAAGATTTGGAGATGTGCACTGGCCTCCTCGATCTCCGGACCTTAACATGTGTGATTTTTAACCGACTTCAAAAAAGGAGGAGGTTCTCTATTCGATTGAATTTTTTTTTTTTTTTTTTTTGTGCCTATGTTACCTCATATCTCCGCCAATTGACAACCGATTTTAAAAAATTTTTTTGCATTGGGTCCAGTCTAGCTTCCGATTGGTCTCATTTTTTTTCGTTTTTTTTCCTAGGTATTAGACCTTTTTTATTAGGTTTGTTTAGACCTAACCTCTTTGTTTATGAACCGATTTCGATGGTTCTTTTTTTATCCGAAAGGGGGTGTCTTAGGGATGGTGTCATATTAATTTGGTCAAGTTCTGATGATATGATCACTATTAATAACATCACTAAAAAGAGAAAAATAAAAATAATTTTTAAGAAAAAAATAAAAACCGACTTCAAAAAATTAAATGCAACAAATAAAATACACTAAAAGGTATAAAATAATTATTATCTTATTTAGTTACAACTAAACGACGAAATATTAACATGAAATTACTTTTTGAAGTCGGTGCCAAACATATACCTTTTATGAATCGCACTCGACGGATCTTACTTAGTACGTTTGGAGGGTATGCTCGCTTATAGGTATAGTTAGTTTGGCACCGACTTCAAAAAGTAATTTCATGTTAATATTTCGTCGTTTAGTTGTAACTAAATAAGATAATAATTATTTTATACCTTTTAGTGTATTTTATTTGTTGCATTTAATTTTTTGAAGTCGGTTTTTATTTTTTTCTTAAAAATTATTTTTTTTCTTAAAAATTTTTATTTGTGGGGACATTTGAAAGAGCAAGTTTATCGACATAAACCCCGTACTTTAGATGACTTGAAAGCGACGATACGTACTGAGGTGGCGTTGATCACTGAGGATACACTGGAACGAGTGTGGAGGAGCTTCCTGGACAGAATAGAAAATTGCCTCAGGGAAGAAGGACGTCACCTTCCTGACATCTCATTTTCTCTACGTAAAGTAAATGGCGTATAACCACAACTATGTAACTTGGGTTAAATAAATAGTATCTTGAAAAATTAATATTGTTTTTATTTTATTTCTAAAACGTAAATGTTTCTCGTGGTCACCCTATATATTTTCTTATTAATTCATTTTGAATTTAATCAGATTGCATTCAGGTAGAAAATAAATTGAATACTAAAATGAGAATATCTCCCTTTTCTCATCTGTTTATTTGCAAAGTCAACGTTATTTGATTCAATATATGTAATTATAAGAGAGGATAATGAGATCAGTTTAATAGCGAAACGTAATAAAAGTAATGGAAAATATTTTAATAGAGAGAAATAAATGCAATCCTGATATTTTAGATCTTAAATTCATTTTTTTATTTGCCTGCCATTGGATAACTTATATATTCATAGGATCTTAGTATGATATAATAAATATATAATTTTATTAAAATATTTAATTGAACATATCAAAATAAAATCTTATAGAATGGTAAATGAGTTGTATTAAGAAGAAAATTTTAAACCATACACCTGTTCCCTCTCGAATATTATCATTATCATCATGCAGACCTAAGACTTGTTTGACGCAACCACCAGCCTTCGATTCCGCGACATTTCAGCCCCCGACAAAATATCCTTCACATAAAATATCTCATGACAAAATAGCCCTTCCCCTCGTGAATCTTATGAGTAATGCAAATCGACTCCGGTTCGGTTAATATATATTAACCGAACCTCCGAAAAATTAATCCGGCGGTGTGTTTCGGGCTCCCATTTTTTTCTAATCAAACACACATTGAAAACCGAACCAGCCAATCGTCGGGCGGGGTGTGTTTGGGGCTCCCATTTTTTGCTAATCAAACACGACAGACAGCAGCACTTTGAAACGGCTAATTAGCCGCCAAAATATGAAAGTCTGTTTATATTATTCAAAACTATGATTCTAAGCTTCTCACTTAATCTCTTTTGTATTCTCCCTTATACTGGGGAGTATTTTGTCAGAAGATATTATGTCGGGGGATATTTTGCCCTTGGGATATTTTGTCGGGGGCTGAAATGTCGCGGTACCCCAGCCTTCACCCCAAGTCATCTCTTTCACTTCTCTATAAATCCCTATCTTTCGATATCTGGAGAACTTGTGCATTCTAGGTATTTCCCTTGACCCTTTCTTTCCAAAATACCCCTCCATGTTTCAAGATGTGGCCTATCTTTTTCTTCAGATTCTTCTTTACTCTAATTTCTTATCAATATAATAGTTTTGAGATTCTATATCTCTATGTTCACCGACCTCCAGATTAAACGGCTTAACCGATTGATTTGAAATTTGAAACATAGAATCCTGAGGAGTCAAGTAAGCGGTGTGATTCATAAAAAGTGAACTTTTAGTCCCAGGAGGAACTTTAGTATTTTTTTCTAATCTTATTCCAAGTTCTAATATGAACACTCTAATTGAACTGTTTCTAAAAATTTAAATTTAATATTACAATTTATAATATATATAATTATAAAAAACCCAAGATAACGAATTTTCGAGTTGCTGTCACAAAGTTAAAATTAAAGGTAAACACCATGTGTAGTAATACTTCTTATAAAAAAAGAATGAAAATTACAACTTTAAATTCAAAATAATTAAATTTATTTCACATTTCATTCAATATGGAGAGGGCAAACGAACCTGTAGCTGTTTACTACTAGTACATTGGTAATGAGTATTTTGTACTTGATCCCAGGGGTGAAAATGAACATATAATCATCACCCTATAATATTTAGAGACTTGGGGTCAATTTTGTTTATTTAATTATTTTTTTAAATCTTAATGAGACGTAAGGGGGGGGGGGCTGTGTATCACTTCACCATTTTTGGAGTGGTTCAAAAATTAATTTTTAGGAGAGAGATAAAAATAAATATTTTATTCGAGCTCTGTATATAATTAATTAGAATAAATTTAAATTTCTTTAAAATTAAAACTTTATTTTCTAGAACAAATCCGAAAATGTGATGCTAGGGGAGACCATTATGTTTAATCAAGAATTGTGTTCTTTTTTAATTTGTTGAAAAATCTATTTGTTTTAATAAAAAAAAAAATTCGCACTAAATATTTTGCTTTGTGCATTTGCTCAATAGTTTTATTCTTCAAACTTCAAGGTTTATACTTCTCAGCATTAAAATAACTTTGTTGACTTAAATAAAATTATTTCTCACTAGTTGCAAGGGCCCGCCTTCGGCGGACCTCTTGCTAGCCAGGGGCACGCCCCCTGGACCCCCCTCCCGAAACCCACCCCGGACCATGTCCACCCCCCGAGCTACACCACCACCCCAACTCCATCCGCACCCTAACCCACGCCCTCTCCCACCCCCGAAACCCCTCCAGCACCCTCTACCCCGTACCATGCACCCGTGCCCAACCCCCGCCTCCACACCACCACCCGTACCCCATCCACCCCGGACTTCACCCCGTGTCCTCCAACCCTGCGCATCACACCCCCACCTAGCCCCCTATTTCATGTGAAATATTTTAACCTTTCATTCATAAATTAATTCCTGTGAATCCATTGTAATAGACTGATGAAGAGGGCAAAGCTCGTTATAAATCAACG
>JALMQS010000036.1:325075-433471 GCA_024734495.1 Forficula auricularia
CATTTAATTTTTTGAAGTCGGTTTTTTTATTTTTTTCTTAAAAATTATTTTTATTTTTCTCTTTTTAGTGATGTTATTAATAGTGATCATATCATCAGAACTTGACCAAATTAATATGACACCATCCCTAAGACACCCCCTTTCGGATAAAGAACCATCGAAATCGGTTCATAAACAAAGAGGTTAGGTCTAAACAAACCTAATAAAAAAGGTCTAATACCTATGAAAAAAAAAACGAAAAAAAATGGGACCAATCGGAAGCTAGACTGGACCCAATGCAAAAAAATTTTTCAAAATCGGTTGACAATTGGCCGAGATATGAGGTAACATAGGCACAAAAAAAAAAAATTCAGTCGAATAGAGAACCTTCTCCTTTTTTGAAGTCGGTTAAAAATAGTTTTTGCCGTTTTTGAGATATTTCGAAAAAAAGAATAAAAAAAAACCCTCAATTTTATTACAATACTTGACCATATCCTGTATGGTAAAGTAAAATGGAAAGAGCTGGAATTTGGCACTCAAGTTGGAATTAATAAACTACATCTTTGGGCTAACATTTACCAAATCACCGAAATTTCGACAGAATGTACCATATTTTCACTTTGTTCTTCAATTTATAATATACCTACCTACAAACCTCTCTATAAATAGTTAAAATTTCAAAGTGAATTTTAAAATACTTGAAATAATATTTAAAGAATTTATATAATTGAGAATATTATATTATATATATATCGAAAGAGTTTTTCTTTTAAAACAATGTTAATTTATTTCAGATTCGTAACATTTTTCTGTTTGAGCGCCTCAAAATGTTTTCAGATATATATAAATTATTGCCCCATCACAATGGACTATTTTTTATTTTTATTCTTCTTTCCTTCTCATTTTCTTATACACATTTTTCTAATCTTTTTCGGAAATTCTTTAAGGCGGCGAAATTTCTTAACGAGCCAACTATAAAATGTGTGTGTGTGTGTGTGTGTGTGTGTGCTGGAGAAAGAGATTGAGTGAGTGATGGAATTCTTATTTTATTCATTTTTTTCTTACTATATTTATTTATTTATTTATACCATCTCACCTTGAATGAAGGTGGGGGGTGAAGTAGGGGAGGGTGGGGGGGGGTCGGGAACGAGTATAATTACCATCAAGTATTTTTTTTTTCTTTCGCGCATTCATCATCTCAATCCGGGAGTGACAAAGGACTTAAAATCTCTCTCGGCGGAGGATTTTTTTGTTCTACTCTAATTTGGTTCCCTTATGAAAATTACTAAAAGGAATATTAAAAATATTTCAACTCTCTCGAATGTTGGTTGTTGAATTGTCTTAATCGTTATTTAATTGGTCTCTCGGGTAAAGAAAACAAAAAAAAAAGGAAAATCAAAATGGAGAAATAATTCAGTGAGAATGTATGGAATTGTAATTTAAAGCGTTTTTTTTTTAATTTTTACCATGATTTCAATATTTTTGAAAAAAAAATTTTTTTTAAGAAAAAAATGAAAAACCGACTTCAAAAAATTAAATGCAACAAATAAAATCCACTAAAAGGTATAAAATAATTATTATCTTATTTAGTTACAACTAAACGACGAAATATTAACATGAAATTACTTTTTGAAGTCGGTACCAAACAAACTATACCTATAAGTGAGCATACCCTGCCAAATCGTACTAAGTAAGATCTGTCGAGTGCGATTCGCTAATAGGTATAGTTTGTTTGGCACCGACTTCAAAAAGTAATTTCATGTTAATATTTCGTCGTTTAGTTGTAACTAAATAAGATAATAATTATTTTATACCTTTTAGTGTATTTTATTTGTTGCATTTAATTTTTTGAAGTCGGTTTTTATTTTTTCTTAAAAATTATTTTTATTTTTCTCTTTTTAGTGATGTTATTAATAGTGATCATATCATCAGAACTTGACCAAATTAATATGACACCATCCCTAAGACACCCCCTTTCGGATAAAAAAAGAACCATCGAAATCGGTTCATAAACAAAGAGGTTAGGTCTAAACAAACCTAATAAAAAAGGTCTAATACCTATGAAAAAAAAACGAAAAAAAAATAGGACCAATCGGAAGCTAGACTGGACCCAATGCAAAATTTTTTTCAAAATCGGTTGACAATTGGCGAAGATATGAGGTAACATAGGCACAAAAAAAAATTCCAGTCGAATAGAGAATCTCCTCCTTTTTTGAAGTCGGTTAAAAATAAGCTGACGTGTTCTGATGTGGCCATCCACTTGACTTTACCATACAACCTGCCCCCTCTCCTTATATTTAATATTTAATAAAATTATTTATAATCATGTAGGGGAGGGGGTTAGTTTTGCATTTTTAGATTACTCTGGGCCCACTGAGTATGTATACAAAATTTGGTTGAGTTTGGTAAAAGAGACTATATTTTTATTTGTTGACCCTACATCCCCTCTCCTCCCATTTTGGGCGGTTAGTTTTGTTGTTGGTGGTTGTATTTTATCAATAAAAATTTATAATTATAATATTTCATTATTCGTGTCCATGATTAATAATCAAAGGAATCGTAGGGAGTTGGACAAGACTTTAAATTAAATTAAATACAAGTTTTGATTAAATATGCCATACGTTTCGTTGCTATTTTGCAACTTCTTCAGTGGCTCATTTATTAAACTTATTTTATTTAACTTATTAACTTATTATATTTTATGTTGGTTGATGAGTTGAATGAATTGTGATAGAAAAAAGAATATTGTTTGAAATGTTTTTTCTCGTAGTAAAAAATCCTGACAAATAAGTTTAATAAATGAGCCACTGAAGAAGTTGCAAAAATAGCAACGAAACGTATGGCATATTTAATCAAAACTTGTATTTAATTTAATTTAAAGTCTTGTCCAACTCCCTACGATTCCTTTAATTATTAATCAATGGACACGAATAATGAAATATTATATCAAATATTATTATATATTAGAATTTGCCAATTTAATTAATTAAAGGTATTTTTCTATAAAATAATTTATTAGAATATCAATTTCATTCTCTTAAAGAAACCCGACAATTCGAGGGATAGTGGCTCCTTCTTCAGGATTTAAAAGGGTCTACGAAACAACCTCCCTGTATATTAATATTATTTTTAATTGCAATTACATTCAAAACTTTGTGGCCAGTGATACATCTTGATGATGGCCATAGCGGGTCAAAACGTTGGTCAAAATATAAATTAAGTTTAATTTTATTTTATTTTGACTGCGATTAAAAATCGACCTTTTTACCTGAATTTAAAATTAAAAATAATATTAATATATCGATTTTAATTGAATCAAAAAATTACCGAGCATCGCTCAGTATTCCAGGTACTATCATAAATGAGCCGAAAGCTTGACTTGATATAAAATAATCATTAATTAATCCTGAACTATTATCACATCAATTTCCAAATGTATTGATATTTAATTTTAGTGATTACTAATTATAATAAGTACAAAATAAAATTAAATATTTAAAATTTTTCTAGTCCAACCAAAAATCAAATTATTTAAATAAATAATTCTTTATATATAGGCCATTCATTAATAATTTCAATCAAAAGGTATTACTTCATCGATTTCATTGTAGAAATATTCTAATCAAGGCAATGGACCTATTTTCAAGCTATAAAAAATAATTTGATAAAAATTTAAATTTAGCATGTTGAAAAATATAACTAAAGTCCTAAATAACAAAAAATAGCCCCCCTCCTTTCTTCTCCCTTCAATCGCCTTATTTTTCAAAGAAATATGTGTATAATAAATATATTATAATTTTTATAATTAATTCAGGGCGCCCGCGGGGGGTTTTCGTTGACCTTTAGATTTAGAATAATATTCGCATCTACACATATTATTATCATAATGATTCACTAATAATAGTCATAATAATATATCAGATAAAAATTTTTAAGAAAAAAATAAAAACCGACTTCAAAAAATTAAGTGTAACAAATATAAAAATACACTAAAAGGTATAAAATAATTATTATCTTATTTAGTTACAACTAAACGACGAAATAACATGAAATTACTTTTTTAAGTCGGTGCCAAACAAACTATACCTATAAGCGAGCGTACCCGCCAAACGTACTAAGTAAGTTCCGTCGAGTGCGATTCATAAAAGGTATATGTTTGGCACCAACTTCAAAAAGTAATTTCATGTTAATATTTCGTCGTTTAGTTGTAACTAAATAAGATAATAATTATTTTATACCTTTTAGTGTATTTTTATATTTGTTGCACTTAATTTTTGAAGTCGGTTTTTATTTTTTCTTAAAAATTTTTATTTTTCTTTTTAGTGATGTTATTAATAGTGATTATATCATCAGAACTTGACCAAATTAATATGACACCATCCCTAAGACACCCCCTTTCGGATAAAAAAGAACCATCGAAATCGGTTCATAAACAAAGAGGTTAGGTCTAAACAAACCTAAACAAACCTAATAAAAAAGGTCTAATACCTATGAAAAAAAATCGAAAAAAAATGGGACCAATCGGAAGCTAGACTGGACCCAATGCAAAAAAAATTTTCAAAATCGGTTGACAATTGGCGGAGATATGAGGTAACATAGGCACAAAAAAAAAAAAAAAAAAAAAATTCAATCGAATAGAGAACCTCCTCCTTTTTTGAAGTCGGTTAAAAACTAGTATAGACTAAGGGTATAGAAATTTAATTATTTATTAAACAGTCTATCAATAGATTTCTCTCAGAGTACATTATAACAACTACAGAATAGAATTAGGAATCGAACCCAAGCGCCAACTAAGCTTGCCGGGCCAGTAGCCAAACCCTTAACACTTAGCTTAGTTAGCGCTTGGGTTCGATTCCTAAAGGGGACGAACCTCTCTGATATGCAATGTAAAAATATTTCAACTAATATCTATGATGTCCTTTAAAGTTAAATTCATTTAATAATATTATATACTGGGTTGATTTTTGAAATAATTTCCATCTTTTTTCAAAAGAGACACCCAAAAAGATACTTAAATCTTTGTTTTCACTGTAAAATATATTATGTTTATTTTCTCCCGAAGGGTGAATCGCGACCTAATATCGTGTACACCTACTTCCACTTCCACTTTCATTTCCAAGTAGTAGACAATAGATGAAGGGGCATTATCTAATGAATTCCAAAATAATTCCAAAGATGTGTACACCTAATTCCAATCGCGGTTGCCCCTTCGTTTCTGCAATACAATTGAGATTTTTAACCGACTTCAAAAAAGGAGAATGTTCTCTATTCGACTGAATTTTTTTTGTTTATGTTGATATCTCCGCCAATTGTGAACCGATTTTGAAAAAAATTGCATTGGGTTCAGTCTAGCTTCCGATTGGTCCTGTTTTTTTCATTGGTATTGGAGCTTTTTTGATATGTTTGTTCAGGCATAACATCTTTGTTTATGAACCGATTTTAATGATTCTTTTTTATTGGAAAGAGGATACCTTAGGGGTGGTACCATATTAATTTGGTCAAGTTTTGAAGATATGATCAATGACGAAATAACGTAAATCTCCAATTCTTATGACCAAATAATCGAAATTATAATAAATAAAATCTTAAAACATTTATTTAAAACCCGCAAACGTTTCGAGAGAATTTCTATATTTATGAATTGAATTTTATGATCATTTTCTGATTCATTTTCCCGACGCTTTCTTTTACAAGATGCATGCAAGGTATTATATTAAGTCACTATTAATAACATCACTAAAAAGAGAAAAATAAAAATAATTTTTATAAAAAAAAAAAATAAAATAAAACCGACTTCAAAAAAATTAAATGCAACAAATAAAATAATAAGAACTCAAAAATAAAATAAAATTCACTAAAAGGCATAAAATAATTATCTTATTTAGTTACAACTAAACGACAAAATATTAATATGAAATTACTTTTTTAAGTCGGTACCAAACATATACATTTTATGAATAGCACTTGACGGATCTTACTTAGTACGTTTGGCGGGTACGCTCGCTATAGGTATAGTTAGTTTGGCACCAACTTCAAAAAGTAATTTCATGTTAATATTTCGTCGTTTAGTTGTAACTAAATAAGATAATAATTATTTTATACCTTTTAGTAGATTTTAATTTATTTTTAAGTTATTATTATTTTATTTGTTGAATTTAATTTTTTTGAAGTCGGTTTTAATTTTTTACTTTATCCAATGCGAAGCAGGGAGAAAGTATTGTAATCGGTCTAGAGGCAAGCATGGCTTCAAAGGGTCCTCAGGTAAAGACTACGGAACCCATGGCCTCAATTAAAGTCACAAATTGTAGTATTCAATTAGGTTGAATTTTAGCACGTGACGGTTTTGCCAAAAATTACATGGGGTCTCGTCGAGAGGCCAAAAAGTGCGATTTTTTCATTTAGTGCTTGCGGATGTATGGATGTATGTTATCGTTAGAGGTTACCATTAATAGTCAAAACATCAAAAATGGAATGCAAAAAGGTTATTCCTCTAGTATTAGATAAGAATCGATCGTTATTTTTGATTTTAAGTCGATTCCTCCATGTCTTCAGCAATGGTTACCAATAATAATCGAAGGGTCAAAAATCTAATGTAGAATTGTTATTCCCCAAGTAATAGATGAGAATCGGTGGCTATTTTTGATTTTAAGTCGATTCCTCCATATCATCACCAATGGTTACTAATAATAACCGAAATGTCAAAAATCCAATGTAGAATGGTTATTCCTCGAGTATTAAATGAGAATCGATCATTATTTTTAAATTAAAGTCAACATGAGCTGCAAATTGAAATTGATATCTGTTTAATAATAAAGGAATAAACATATTAATAACAAATTTAAATTTAGGGAACGAAGAAAAGTTTATTTTTATTACAGACAAAAGGATCAGCCGGGGCTCGAACCCGGATCTTTGCATGTGTACTGCAATGCTTTGTCATAAGAGTTTTAACTCCTATATCCACTAAGCTACTGATCCCTGATCCCAAACTAATACCTTTTGTCTATATGAATTATGGAATTTCTTTTTAATCCTCTCCTCGTTCATTATTCGCAGCCTAGGCCTTGATTCATTAATTAAACAATTAAATATTCCAGCGCCTCCCAATCGATCGCAGACCCCAAAGATCGAAAATAATTTTCTCTTCACCCATATAGACAAAAGGTATTAGTTTGGGATCAGGGATCAGTAGCTTAGTGGATATAGGAGTTAAACCTCTTATGACAAAGCATTGCAGTACACATGCAAAGATCCCGGGTTCGAGCCCCGGCTGATCCTTTTGTCTGTAATAAAAATAAACTTTTCTTCGTTCCCTAAATTTAAATTTGTTATTAATTGTCTTTACACGGCCTCGTTGTGGTCGCGCCCCGGGTGAAGAGAACATTATTTTCGATCTTTGGGGTCTGCGATCGATTGGGAGGCGCTGGAATATTTAAACATATTAATATTTCAAATGAATTTGGATAAAGTTTAGCAACGATCCGTTGCAGTTTTATTTTAATAAAAATTATTTTTATCTATTGTTTATTTGAGAATTCACTACTACAATTGGTGTATCTGAAATTAACTTTATATTTCCTGAAATAAAATTGGAAAATGTGTAGAAATATATTTTTACTTTTAGTGTTTTTAGGATTTCTCCTTTTCCCCCCAAAAGTCTTGAATAAACATCAAATCGTGTAATATCGAATTTGATTGGAATCTTTAATAATGTTATAAAAAAAGTTTTTTTTTCTCTCTCATTTATCGCTAATTTATGGACGAATTCGTTCTACTTTCGAAATCTTAGTGGGGATGATGATGATTCTTGAAATATTTCAAATAGTTTCATTTTCGAGATGTTAATGATATGAAATATTTCTCTCTGTTTGTGTGTTTTTTAACTCCTTTTATTTTCTAAACGTGAACTCACCAATTAAGACATTAGAAAAAAATGCATAAAAATGAATCGCCCCCCCCCTTTTTTTTGAATGTTTATCTGATTTTTTTGTCTTAAATTATCGTTTTATTTTCAAAGAATCTACAATAATTAATGATCTGATTCTTTTGATTTTTCATCTGGGAGTGAAAAAAATCAGGTTTTTCTTTCGAAATGAAACGGAAAGGATTGAAGAAGAAGGAGAGAAGACCCCGAGAGAGATGAGAAGTGAATAGAGAGAGAAAGAACATTTGGATATATTATCATCGAGAACGAAAAATATTCCTTTCAAAGTTATCATTTAAAAGTAATCCAATCCAAAGGATCGGTCTTAAGAATGCATTCTGTATAGTAAAGATGTTCTCCTCCATAATCAAATGTATTTATAATCAAGGGTGGATCCAGGGCGGGGGGGCGGAGGGGGCGATCTCCCCCCCCACACATGCAGGGCCGTGCCTGGCGGGAGTGCAACACGTGCGTCGCACGCAGAGGCCAAAAACGGCGGCCAAATCGACAGGGAATTTATAACAATTTTTTTTATTTTAATGAACTTAAAATATATATGAGATATGAAATTTGTAAACATTTTTTTTTTAAATTGAGAATAAAGTTCTGTGTGTGGGGGGGGGGGGAGAGGCGTCTCTTATTCCCCCCCCCTCCCCTGCTTGGACAATTCGATCCCGACACACTTCACACTTTCGAGATAAAAAGTAGATCTTATATACATCGGCCACCTTATATACATTCTCCCCCCCCCCACCCCACGCCATAAAAAATTCCTGGATCCGCCCTTGTTTATAATAGAAGTATTTTCTTTTAAGGACGGAGTGATAGATTTGAACGGTGAACTGATGTAAAGGCAGCACAAAGATTATGAAAACTTCATATTCCAAATAAAATAATTTATAATTAGTAGAGATTGTGGTGTTGGTGCAAGGTGATACATCTTTAATAAAGATAAGAGTAAATAAATATTATATTTAATATTAATTTACTATGAGTTAAAGATTCTTGGTCACTTGTTTCACATTTTTCAATTTTGGATATCCACTCAGTAGATAATATATAATACTAGATGCAAGGCACGCCCCCTGGACCCCCAACCCACGAACCCCTCCCTCATATCCCACTCCCACCCAGCACCCCCCACCCATGCATCCGAGCCCAACCACCGCCCCCACACCATCACCCCACTACGCCTCTGGATCCTCACCTAAACCCTCCACTCCACCCCCATCCCACCTCCGCGCCAGCACCCCACCCCTACATCATCACATCACCCCCGCACCCAGTTTTTGCATTTCTAGCCTTCTATTTACCCACAGATTATGTATACAAAATTTGGTTGAGTTTGGTCCAAGAGCAAGAATTTTCATATTTTGACCCTCCTCCTCTTTTTTGGGTGATTTTTTTTGGCAAAAATTTATAAACAAAAGTTGTCAGAAATCACATCCCCTACAACTTTGCTCATAATAAAATTTGCCGTAGAGTTAATATTTTTGATAATTTTCATTCGTGCACTCCCCAACCCGCTTTTGGGGTCAAAATATCACAACGTTATATAGCTATAAACGTAAGTTAGAAGACATCAGATCAAAATATGATTTTTATTTTATTTTATAAACTTAGTAAATTTGTAATAAAAGAATGGCACATACCTACCATTTTCAACAAAAAACAACCAAACAAACAAACAATCAATCACTTTAGTTAGTTTAGTTTACTAATAAAAAAATAAAATAAAGTGTGAATTGAATGAAAAATCTCTTTGATGACTACCGAGAGTGGGGAAAAAAATGCAAAACCCAAACAAGGCATATATATATACCTATATAAATTTGATGAATACAATACATATCTTTTAATTGGCCATTAATATATTTATAGAGTGAACTTGAAAAATAAAGGATTTAGTATACTCCAATTAGAATGCATATATATAAATGTAGGTACTGTTACGCTTAAGTGATACGTTGAAGGATCTCCTAAAGATCTTCACCGATTTCTTTGAAATTTTCACCCAACATTCCATTCAAATACACGAGTGATTTTATAGATATCACACATGTAGCATGTAAAAAATATTTTTTCGAGGAAACAAAGCCAGTGCTCTCTGGGGGTAAAAGCAAACAAACAAGATGGCCGATAATAGCTTTTTGGAAATTTTTCAACTGTCAATATTATTTTTGGTTAAGGAACAATTTTGACAAGTAATATATAATTCATTTACTGTTTTAATACCATGCGCGGATCCAGGGGGGGGGGGCGAACTTATACCGACGACCGCCCCCTCAAATCAGAGGTCTGGATCTGCGCCTGTTTAATACCTTTTCTATAATTATTTGCATTTTCAATTTATTTTCAAAACTATTATTATTTTTTAAATACACTCACTGGCAAAAAAACGGAACACCTAATTTTTTTGTATTTTTAATGTTTTACTTTTATAAAAAATCAATTTTTTAACAAAGTTAAAACATTTATATTATTTTTAAAGTCATTTTATATAACTTTAAACACTTTTAATCTATATTATTAATAATTGAATTACACATCGCTAACATTGTTTCCAAATATCAAATTTTGTTAAATTAGATTAAACAATACATTTTTTCCAGAAAATTAAATTTTGTGATTTTCAGTTGCGAAAAATCATTAAAAGATGAGCCGCTTGGTGATTATTTGTGATAATTAAGTGGGACAATTTACATTTATATTAGAACTTTATTGAAAAAATAAACTTTAAAGTAACATTTTTAAACTTTAATTAAAATTTGTATATTTAAAATTATCCTAGAAATTATATTAATGATTTTTATATGTTCAAAGATAAATATTATAAAATTAAAATATTAAAAATAAAAAAAAATTAGGTGTTGCGTTTTTTTTTGCCGGTGAGTGTATATTTAAATTTTTGATCAAATCAATTTTGACAGGTAAGCATTATATAATCATTTATTTTAATCATAAAACGAGACGCTCCCCGCCAGGGACTAGGTGACGCTGGGCCGAAAGCCCGGGCCTCAGCTAGTTTGTAATAAAAGAATGGCACATACCTACCATTTTCAACAAAAAACAAACAAACAAACAAAAACAATCAATCACTTTAGTTAGCTTAGTTTACTAAAAAAAAAAAAATAAAGTGTGAATTGAATGAAAAATCTCTTTGATGACTACCGAGAGTGGGGAAAAAATGCAAAACCCAAACAAGGCTATAACTATATATATATATATATATATATATAAAATTGAAAGTTTTTGCCGAGAGTAGCTAGAATTTTTATATATTGAAGGAGACAATAAAGAGTGTGTCTTCGCTGGAATTATAAATTCTATTTATTTATAACGAGACTATAGTTTCGAGGGCTTTGCCCTCTTCATCAGTCTATTACAATGTATTCACAGGAATTAATTTATGAATGAAAGTTTTACATTTTTCATGAAAAATGTAAAACTTTCATTCATAAATTAATTCCTGTGAATATATTGTAATAGACTGATGAAGAGGCAAAGCCCTGAAACTATAGTCTCGTTATAAATAAATAAAATTTATAATTCCAGCAGAAGACACATTCTTTTTTATTGTCTCCTTCAATATATATATATATATATATATATATATATATATATATATATATATAAATTTGGCGAATACAATACATATCTTTTAATTGGCCATTAATATATTTATAGAGTGAACTTGAAAAATAAAGGATTTAGTATACTCCAATTAGAATGCATATATATATATATATTCTGTTTGATGATCCGAAAGATCGGATCAATTTCTTTCTATTAAATAAATACTTTTGTTATCCTTATTTAGCCATGATGAAATCCACGTTGAGATACGAGTGCATTCAAATTTCTTTCCTGATTGAATATTTTGTGTGCATGCAGGGGGAGGGGGGGGGGGGTTCTCCCACAGGTGCGCCGGGATGTCTGCACGCGCAGGGCTTAATTGGACCCAGCTGAAGAGGAAGGTTTCTTCTCTTTCTTCTTCAGTTCTTTCGCCCACTCACTCAACTCTGCAGATTCCCGGCTAATCTGCTTGCCTGACTGACTGTTTAGAAGAGAAGCCGATTTCAATCAAATCAACTGTTTATTTATTTAATTTTTTTTTAATATCACTTAAATAGAATAAGTGAAGAAGCATTGGAATGGCATATCCGGAAATAAATATTTTGAAATCTTATAATTCATTGAAATTCATTGAAATTTATGAATTCTAATTACATAATCCAGTCAAAATAGACAAAGAAAAAATGCTAAAGTAACAAATAGAAGTTGACTTTTATTTCAACTTTTTATTTTCCCCTTACTGGCCCCTTAGCCAATTCAATTTAAATTAAAAAAAATGCTAAGTTTACAATAATTCGCATAGAGCTGAAAATTGATAAAGGTCTAAAATACACTATTTCAAATGAAATATCAAAAATCCTCATACAACCGACCTATGCAAAAAAATTTATACAAAGTCAAAAGTTAAAAAATATCCGTTTTTCGAATTTTTCTCGTAAACGGTAAGTGTTATAGTAAAAATAGATCAGACAAAATTTGTATATGATGCAATTCTCTACAAAAATTGTTTTTGTACTTTTTTTTTACGAATCACCATTCCTGAGATATCACGATTCCAATAGTTGGAAACGCCGTACTCTACATAATATACAACAAAAACTGCAATTTTTTGCAAAAAATGAAAACCACTCATCCTAGAAACTTGATTCCTATCTCATTCTTTAGGAAATTTTGTTGACTTTAACGTTTACTTGGACCACTTTTTTGTTAAAACTCTTAGATTTATAGATATATATAGATGGATCATATCCTGTCCTGAAAAAATTTTTAAGAAAAAAATAAAAACCGACTTCAAAAAATTAAATGCAACAAATAAAATACACTAAAAGGTATAAAATAATTATTATCTTATTTAGTTACAACTAAACGACGAAATATTAACACGAAATTACTTTTAAAGTCGGTGCCAAACAAACTATATCTATAAGCGAGCGTACCCGCCAAACGTACTAAGTAAGTTCCGTCGAGTGCGATTCATAAAAGGTATATGTTTGGCGCCAACTTCAAAAAGTAATTTCGTGTTAATATTTCGTCGTTTAGTTGTAACTAAATAAGATAATAATTATTTTATACCTTTTAGTGTATTTTTATATTTGTTGCATTTAATTTTTTGAAGTCATTTTATTTTTTTCTTAAAAATTTTTATTTTTCTCTTTTTAGTGATGTTATTAATAGTGATTATATCATCAGAACTTGACCAAATTAATATGACACCATCCCTAAGACACCCCCTTTCGGATAAAAAAAGAACCATCGAAATCGGTTCATAAACAAAGAGGTTAGGTCTAAACAAACCTAATAAAAAAGGTCTAATACCTATGAAAAAAAATCTAAAAAAAAATGGGACCAATCGGAAGCTAGACTGGACCCGATGCAAAAAAATTTTCAAAATCGGTTGACAATTGTCGGAGATATGAGGTAACATAGGCACAAAAAAAAAAAAAAATTCAGTCGAATAGAGAACCTCCTCCTTTTTTGAAGTCGGTTAAAAATGCTGGATATCTATAAATCTAAGAGTTTTATCAAAAAAGTGGTCCAAGTAAACGTTCAAGCCTTTCGTTCAAGATTTTTTACAACACGTCAGAGTTTTGAGATATTATTGGTCAAAACGACGAAAAAGGCCATTTTAAGCTATTTTCGAGACCCATTAGATATTAAACAGCAATATTTGAAATCAAAATATATTGTTGACGTAATATAAAACAGATTCCTCTTTGATTTTCAAATTACCACTTGTTTGTAGCTCAATTAGAACTCGAGTTATGACTACAAAACTCAATTGATTATAAAGAATAATAAACATAGATAAAAACAGCTTAGTTTTTTAGTTATAACTCTAGTTCTAATTGAGCTAAAAACAGGTGGTAAATTGAAAATCAAAGAGGAAGCTGTTTTCTATTACGTCAACAAAATATTTTGATTTCGAATATTGCTGTTTAATATTTAATGGGACTCGAAAATAGGTCAAAATGGCCTTTTTCGTCATTTTGACAGATATTACCTCAAAATTCTGACGTGTTGTAAAAAAATTTGGAAATTTCATGATAATCAGCGTATAAAACTCTACTGGAATCCATTGTTAGGTCTACGGGGAAAAATTGATGGTTAATTTTTGTCCATCGGTGTAATCAGAGTGGGTGCTCATGCTTATTCTTGAGAACGATTGCAGAATAAGTCGATCGAAACGTCGTAGTTATATTGTATTATTTGTTCGTGTTCAATAAATAATTGGGGAGCCGAGCTGGCTAACGCGCTGGCCCCGCTTCAGCATTGTTGATGACGATGTTCAAATGGGAGGTCGGTGTTCGATCCTGGCTAGGATATAAAATTTATACCAGCTAAAACTCGGCTCCCACACTAACCCTACTAACACTTTACTGATGTGCTGTCTAAATGGGCTTTGTTCCCGGTGACAATAAATAAATAAAAAAAATTATTATTATTATTATTAATTACTAGCTTCAAGGTCCGCCTTCGGCGGTTCTTTTGCTAGCAGGGGGCCTCGCCCTGGACCCCCACGTGGCTGCTTTATTGATGTTTTATTAGTTACAGAGAATATATATATATATATTTTGTTTTAATCTTTAAAATATATTTTTAAAGAAATTCCAAAATCTAATTAATTCTTTTCAGTTAGTTTAGTTAGTATAGTTTCAATAATTCTTTATAATTAACTTTGAAATAAATAAATAATATTGAAATGAATGAATGAGCTCGAATACAAAAGCCAAAAGGCTTAGTTCTTTTGAAATGGCTGAGGGTCTTAAATACAATAGAAAAAGGATGAGGTGAGATTCCCAAGGGTATTTTTAAGAAAAATGATTTTTAAATAACATATTTTATTTTAAATTAAATATTTTTCATCTATATACTATATATATATATATATATATATATATATCAAAAGCTTGTCTGAAACTTTTTTATTTTTTTCTACCCTATTAAAGACGGTTTTCAGAATTTTTTAAAAAAAATTTCACCCAACCCAAAGAAGTTAGGAATTTTTGAAAAAAACATCTTTTTTTAAATAGCCATAACTTTTTCAAAAATTTAGTTATCATGACGTTTTTTTTTAAATTTACTTTAAAAAAAAATAGATAGTTTTTAAATCTTTGTTGCAATATTAAATTCTTCTTCAACGATAATGTATTTAGAACTATTGAGAATGAATGACACTCAAAAATCTTACAAACAGGGCCGCCAACACTTGTTTTTTTGCTAGTTTAGTTCTTTTATTGTTTGGCAAGCTATGTTGGCTAACCTGAATTTTTTTTGTTTTCCTGAATTTTTCAATTTTTTGGGCAACTTTTCAAATTTTTTTTTACGTATTAACCTGAATTGGACTATTACGAACATTTAAAAAAAAAATTAGCCAAATCGGTTCAGCCATTTGAGAGATCTGCGCTTACAAAGAAACAGAAATTCATTTTTATTATATAGTAGATGTGTGATTTAAATAAAAATTCAAATTTTATATTATTATTAAAATAATTAATTTCTATTAAAATACTTGAATATTGTCTTTACATACGAGCTTATAGATACGATATAAGAATATAAAAAGAGGGATACAATAATTGTTGTGTCATGTCGGATAATAAATAAATTAGAAAGATTCGGTGTGTGTTTTGTGGTTTGTTCGAGCGGCCGGCCACTGACACGGATGGCATCTCTAATGATATTTCATTATTTATGACACTTATTAATGATAGTAGTAGCACTATGACTACAAGATTCGCTTGAAATTTTCACGCGAGTTTCTTAGAAAAAACCATCAAGCCAAAGGACAAAGAAATATGAAACCACAGCAAAGACATGCATGCATCAGTCTAACAAAATAATATATTATATTGCGTTAGAGAAATTTATTATATGGACATTCATTAAGTCACTTTAAAAAATAACAGAACGAACAAAAAAAATATATATAGGTATATAAATATATACAAGTCTATATCCTAACTGTTTGAGCTGAGAAAATGGCAAATATTATAAGCCTGCTAGTGCGAGGACGCCGATGTGATTTTTTACTTTACCATACAGGGTATGGTCAAGTATTGTAATCGTGCATGAAAAAAGTGGTTTTTTCCTTCTTTTTTTCGAAATATCTCAAAAACGGCTGAAACTATTTTGATTAAAAAAATTGAGCTAAACCATGGAATTTTCCTCTACAAAAAAGCTCTAATAAGTGAACATCGAAAAAATTATATTTTTCGAGATAATAATTGTTTTGTCAAAATGTCTGTTAGTTAGTTAGTTAGTCTGTGCGTTACCAAATTTGTGTACGAGCTAGCTCAAAAACTAGTGTGAATATCGAAACCAAATTTCATACGTAGTTTTGGTCCATTGAGATTAAGAGCTGATTAGATTTTGGTGCATATCGACCTAAAATTAAGGAGGGTCGAGGGGGGGGGTGTTAAAAATAAAAAAATCTAGGTCGTTTGAGCAAACTCAACCAAATTTTGTATAGATAATCAGTGGACCCCCAGAAGTCTAAAAATGCAAAAACTAACCGCCCAAAATGGGGGGGGGCAAAAAATGAAAATCTTGCCCATTTACCAAACTCTTCCAAATTTTGTATACATAATCAGTGGACTCCCCGAAGTCTAAAAATGCAAAAACTAACCGCCCAAAATAGGGGGCAAAAAAAAATGAAAATCTTGCCCATTTACCAAACTCTTCCAAATTTCGTATACATAATCAGTGGGTCCCCAGAAGTCTAAAAATGCAAAAACTAACCGCCCAAAATAGGGGGAGGGGCAAACAAAATGAAAATCTTGCCCATTTAAAAACTCTTCCAAATTTTGTAAACATAATCAGTGGGTCCCCAGAAGTCTAAAAATGCAAAAACTAACCGCTCAAAATGGGGGGGGGGTCAAAAAATAAAAATCTTGGCCATTTACCAAACTCTTCCAAATTTTGTATACATAATCAGTGTGCCTTTAGGAGTCTAAAAATGCAAAAACTAACCCCCCTACCCTACATGATTGTAAATAATTTTATTAAAGATGAATGTAAGGTTGTATGGTAAACTCAAGTGGATGGCCACATCAGAACACTTTCAGCTTATTTAATTTTAAAAGTCACTAATAGTTCATGACAAATAAAATATATTAAAATTAAAAAATATAAATTGAGGAGTGTAAGTTCTAAAGGGTCTTAGTGCCAAAAATATGCATCCAAGAAAATCAAATAAAAGTATCTTGGTAAGTAGTAAACATCAAGTTTTGGAGCGCCAACTTTCCCACAGCGGATGAAGACCTAAATTATTTTTCTACACGCCCGATAAAAATGAGAATTGGCTGAACCAGTGCTGAAGCACGGCTGCACGGCTTTTATGGGGCCGAAGCACGACTGAACTAAGGCTGTGACAAATATTAAAAAATAAATTGTGGTCTTGATAGGCCGAACGCAGATCGCAATGGGTCTGTGACATTTAACAAAAAATCCAAAAGCCCGTACAAAGGCTGAACCTCGGCCGAAAGTGCTATACTATTTATACAATAATAATAATAATAATAATAATTGCTTATCCTCCCAAATTTTTAGCATTTCACAGCGAGAAGCCTGACCACTTACTTAAGCAAGGTTAAATGACCTATATGAAAACGATCAAATGAATAAATTTTAAAGAATTTAAAATAAAAAATTAAAAAAGTACTATATTACTCTAAAGTAAAGTACTTTAAAATATAATTTTATTAAAAACTTTATTTAACCTTTTTTGTGGTTCCCAGTGTACTTAATTAGGATATTAAATTTCATCAAAATTGGTCAAGTCATTTTCAAGATATTTAGAAAAAACTAAAAAAGTACCGAAATAAAGTACTAATGTTTGTGGGCCGATATGTACCAAAAACTAATCAGCGCTTCATTTTGTTAAACTAATGGTTTGTTTTCATTTTCATTTCAATCTGTGCAACGGTGTGGAAAAAATCGTGGGCCAAATAAACGATAACATACATCCATACATCCATCCATATATCCATACATCCGCACTCACTAAATGAAAAAATCGCACTTTTTGGCCTCTCGGCGAGACCCCATGGAATTTTTGGCAAAATCGTCACGTGCTAAAATTCAATCTAATTGAATACTACAATTTGTGACTTTAATTGAGTCCATGGGTTCCGTAGTCTTTACCTGAGGACACTTTGAAGTCGCGATTGCAGCGAGACCGATTACAATACTTTCCCCATGCTTCGCATTGGATAAAGTAAAAAAGAACCCCGAGATCCTACCATTTACTATGAGGTACTAATTTGAACCCCTAAGTCTGATATTAAAAATGAAGACATAGTATTGTCCTCTTGAACCCGGTAATAAGTTTATAGATATTTATATGAACATCTATATTATTTGCGTTCACATTAGTTATCAAAGAGACGTTCGACCGTGCTTCAGTCTAACCAAAAAATTGTTCGATTTCTACTCGGGCGTATAACTCAAAATATACGAATTTGGCACTTAGACCTTTTAGAACTTACACTCCTCAATTATTATTTAAAAACCCCACTACGGAGCCTCCTGGCCAGCAAGATGGCCGCTGAAGGCGGGCTTCGAAGCTGATATACTATATATCATATGTATAACGAAAATGTGTAACAAAAAACCGACATAAGTTTGGTTAATCTCCTAAGATAAATTATTAATCATTTCATTTAAATAAGATAATAATTGTTATTACAGGAGAAGAAACAGAAAAAAATATAGATGGGGGCAAAACTTTGTTAATTTTTTATCAGAATTTTATAAAAATAATGTACCAATTTATTAAGATAATAAATATTAACATTTGAATTAATCACACATAATTGATTATAATTATTTATTAAACACATATAAATATTGGGTGCGTGCGAAAGTTCGTGCGGAGTTTGTGAGTAAAGGCCACACAGCGAATAGGCAAACAAAAATCTTTATTCAATCAATGATATATTTATTCTCCATCGTTTTCTATAATCTTTTTCCAACGTTCTGGCAGCAGACGGATACCTCGATCATAAAAACTGCGCGGTTTAGATTCGAAGAACGAAGACACGCCGTTTTTTAAGGCCTCCAAAGAGTCAAAGTTTTTCCATTTAAATAATTTTGCAATTACCGGAACAAGTGATAGTCAGATGGTGCGATATCAGGAGAATACGGTGGATGCGTTAGGACATCCCATTTCAGGCTCTTCAGCTTGCACAGCGTCTTTTTCAAAACGTGTGGTCTGGCGTTGTCCTGATGAAAGATGACTCCCTTGCGATTTGACAAAATCTGACGTTTCTCTTTGATTTCTCGATTCAAATTGGTTAATTGGCGACAGTACTTGTCCGAATCAATCGTTTCGCCAGCAGGGAGAAGCTCAAAATAGATTATGCCCTTGCAATCCCACCAAACTGAGAGCATCACCTTCATCGGGTATAAACTGGCCTTTTGGCATTGCGTCACCATGCTCACTCTGGATGTTTCCATGTCCGTTTACGCTGAACATTGTTGTAGAGGACCCATTTCTCATCGCCCGTCCCTAATCGATATAAAAACGACTCGTTATTGAGCCGCCCGAGTAAAGAAACGGCCGGCAGAAATTCGTTTGATTTTGTTCTTCTCGGTTAGCAAATAGGGCACCCATATATCGAGCTTCAAATCGAATCCCTTTTTTAAACGCCGAAAAGTGGTTGATCTGTCAACGTTTAGTGCTGTAGCAACTTCTTCTGTTGAAATTCGCGGGTTATTGAACACTAAAATACGCAAAACATCGTCATCAATGTCAGAAGGTTGACCAGAGCGTGGCTCGTTTTCAAGGTTTAATTCTCAGCGCCGAAATTTAGCAAACCATTTTTCCACAGTTCGTTTAGCTGGTGCTTGATCCTGATAAACATCTTGAATGTTTTTCACGGCTGCGGAAACGTTTATTCCTTTCCGAAACTCGTAAAGCATAACATGCCGTAAATGTACTTTATCGATATTCATTTTTAAAGTGATATTTATCGAAGAAATTTGTATGAAAACAAATGATTTTTTTTTAATGAAAGCTGAAGATGTCACCTTTCCAAGGATATATAATATGTAGGAGTAGGCATTAATGACAACACGTTACGACGCTCATAACTCCATCTATTGAATAGTTTTTAAGGAATTTGGTGTTGGTACTTGGTGAAACATTTTTTAAAATTATTGGATAAAAATACTTGGTAGGTTTCACATTAAGATATAAAAAAATAAAACGAATTTATTTTTAGAGAATCTTTAATCTCGATATATATATTTCGGGTGACTAACCCATCTTCAGGAGATACAGGAAGTAACTGATCTGAATAAGTCGAAATTGAATGCAAGTCAATGGTAAAATTTTTTTTTTTTAAGATAACAAAAGAGTAAATATTTAAAATTAGTGGAGGGAGAAAAGGTAGGAGGTCTACTTTGGATTAATTTTGAATGGCCTTTTGAGAAAAGAGGATTTCAAATTTGAATACAACTCAATGGTAAAATTTATTTTTAAGATAACAAAGGGGTAAATATTTAAAATTACTGGAGGGAGAAAAGGTAGGAAGTCTAGTTTGGATTAATTTTGAATGGCCTTTTGAGAAAAGAGGATTTCGAATTTGAATACAACTCAATGGTAAGATTAATTTTTAAGATAACAAAAGAGTAAATATTTAAAATTCGTGGAGGGAGAAGTCTATTTTGTTTAATTTTGAATGGTCTTCTGAGAAATGAGAATTTACACACAAACAAATTTGCAAATATTTAAAGAATGTAATCAATGATTGTACTTTTTTAACTTCTAATTGATTATTTAGTATATTCGTTTTATTTGAGAGAGCTAATTTTATTTCAGTTGACTCTAAAAAATCTAAACGTAAGCCCTTTCTTTCGAAATGTAACAGAACTAGGTGGCTAATAGAAGAGGTGTGTTTATTCAAATGTAGATGATTGGCGAAGGTAGAAGTTGATTCCATATTAATATCATCTGATCTGCTGAGACTATTAAAGGCTCTTTCATGTTCAGAGTAGCGAGTTCTAAACTAACAAATTGTATTTTGGCGTAGATACGTTGATGATATTTTTTTAATATGGTCAGGCACTCTTAGACAATTGAGCTCTTTCCAAAATTACTTAAACTCTCTTCACTCTAATATAGAATTCACTTCCGAAATTGGAAATAAAACCCTTTCTTTTTTGGACCTCCAAATAACTATTTCGGAAAACAAACTTAATTACAAAATTTTTAGATAAGATACTTTCACAGACACAGTGATTCCATTTTCGTCCAACCACCCTACTAACACTAAATTTGCCGCTTTTTATTCGATGATCTACAGACTTATTTCAATACCAATGGACACTTCAGATTTTAACAATGAACTAAATATAATTTATAATATAGCTATGAATAATGGCTACAACAAACTGATAATTAATAAAATTTACAAAAAAATTAATCAAAAAATAAGTATCTCTCATACACACTCACTAAATTCCGGAACTGTTAAAATATTTAAAAGACTCCCCTTCATTTCGAACCATGTTACAAACCCTATAGCTTCAAATCTTAGAACGTCTGGTATAACTCCTGCTTTATATAATAAAAACACTTTAGGTTCACAGCTAATTAATAATAAATTAGACAAAATTCATAAATTAGATAAATCAGGGGTATATAAATTGACTTGTGATAATTGCGACGCAATCTACATAGGACAAACTGGACGCTCTTTTAGAACTCGCTACTCGGAACATGAAAGAGCCTTTAATAGTCTCAGCAGATCAGATGATATTAATATGGAATCAACTTCTACCTTCGCCAATCATCTACATTTGAATAAACACACCTCTTCTATTAGCCACCTAGTTCCGTTACATTTCGAAAGAAAGGGCTTACGTTTAGATTTTTTAGAGTCAACTGAAATAAAATTAGCTCTCTCAAATAAAACGAATATACTAAATAATCAATTAGAAGTTAAAAAAAGTACAATCATTGATTACATTCTTTAAATATTTGCAAATTTGTTTGTGTGTAAATTCTCATTTCTCAGAAGACCATTCAAAATTAAACAAAATAGACTTCTCCCTCCACGAATTTTAAATATTTACTCTTTTGTTATCTTAAAAATTAATCTTACCATTGAGTTGTATTCAAATTCGAAATCCTCTTTTCTCAAAAGGCCATTCAAAATTAATCCAAACTAGACTTCCTACCTTTTCTCCCTCCAGTAATTTTAAATATTTACCCCTTTGTTATCTTAAAAATAAATTTTACCATTGAGTTGTATTCAAATTTGAAATCCTCTTTTCTCAAAAGGCCATTCAAAATTAATCCAAAGTAGACCTCCTACCTTTTCTCCCTCCACTAATTTTAAATATTTACTCTTTTGTTATCTTAAAAAAAAAAAATTTTACCATTGACTTGTATTCAATTTCGACTTATTCAGATCAGTTACTTCCTGTATCTCCTGAAGATGGGTTAGTCACCCGAAATATATATATCGAGATTAAAGATTCTCTAAAAATAAATTCGTTTTATTTTTTTATATCTTAATGTGAAACCTACCAAGTATTTTTATCCAATAACCATCTATTGAAACTCAGCACGAACTTTTGCACGCACCTCAATAATACAATAAAACAACTTAATCACACATAATTGGTAATTATAATTATTTATTCGAGTTCAATAATTAATTATAATTAATTATGTGTGATTTAGCTAAAAATTCAAATTTTAATCAAATTAATCACAAAAATAAAAGCTTCATCAGCTTCATTACTAATAATAAATATTGGAACAAAATTTAAATTATTTATTATTAAATTTTAAATTCACTGAATATTTTAGTCAATAATTTTATTCTTTCGTTTTTTTTTGCAGTAATGGAAGCGATACTGGCAATTCTTTATCTGCGAAGCGATTAAGTTGGGACATTTCTTCATCTAGTATGGTAAGTAATTAATCATATCATTTAAATAGAATAACAATTCTGATTACATAAAACAAAAATTTAATTTATTTTAAATTTACCCCCTCTCCGAGGAAAAACTATATTATGTCGCTAAGTAATACAAATTTACTGAGAAAATAAATTTTTATTTTTTTCCTCCAACTAATATTTCGACTTCTCATTTTAATTTGGTCAAAAACACTATGCATTGTAAAACAAGGAAGATAATATTATTATGTGTATGTATATTTGTGAACGATTGACAGAATACTAAGCATCAGAGGTTGTATTCAAACAATAGATAGTTATTATTATTATTTGTGTATGGTAATCATTTGTAAGTTGGTTTGTTTGAACGAAAAGTTCCCACGCACATTGCCAAACCCCAATGAAGGTGATTTAATAGCTAATTGATATCCACCAGAGAAGATGATCATTTATTTAAAAAAAATGATGACTATATTCGGAAAACAAACGTACAAACTGTACATATTCTACTTATAAAAGATTTTTTTATTAAATAATATGTTAAAGAAAGAATATAAATAGTTTACAGTTAAGAAAGGGCCGAGGGATAGTGAAAAGTCGAAATTGACCATGTCATTCTAAAATAACTTGGGGTACTTCACACAAACTACGTTCACTTAGTTCAGGGTTGTCCAACCTGCGGCCCGCGGGCAGCATACGGCCAGAGACGGATTTATAAATATTTCGCCCCTAGGCACTATTCTGACTGCCGCCCCCTTGAAACATGAAATTGAAATTGAAATTGCTTCTACTTCCAATCCTACCCCAATTCATTTTGAAAGAAGTGGTCCCAGACTTCTTCTTCTAGAATCAACTGAAATTAAATTGGCACTTATGAATAAATTCAGTATTATCAATAATCAATTGGACTTTGACAAAGATGTAATCATTGATTCTAATTTGGCTAAAATTAATAAATTAAAAATTGGCTCCTAAATTCGATTACATATTTGGTGTTTGCAATTTGTTTTTTGTTTTTAATTTGATTTTGTTTGTAATTTTGTTTTTAATTTTAATTTTTTTATTTTAAATAATAACATTTTTTTATATTAAAAAAAAAATTTCTGAACGTACTCTTTTCTTTCTCAAAATTTTAATTGTTGAATGTTTTTACAAATTTGTATTCAGTTTTCATTTGAACTCCTGAAGATGGGCCAATAACCCGAAATATATATCGAGTGAATCAAACTCAAAAAAACATACATTTGTTTTAATATTTCCTTTTTGTGAAACCTAACCTAGAAAATTCTCCTCATAAGTTACTTATAATGTTTCACCTAGAACCGACACCTAAATCCTTAAAAATTATATTTTATACATCAAATAAACAAAAAATATTAAATCAATTATATCTCAGAAAAAAACCTAATAATTATTTTTAACAATTATTCAGCTTAATTATCAAATAATAATGATGAATAATTAATTATTAAATAAATAATTATTAAATCGAAAAGTCACAATAATGAAAATAAGTGTTTATAATGATCTTAAAATTTCATTATACAAATATTTAAGAGATTATTTTCTATACTTATTAGAACAACTTAAAATTCTTGAGTTTTAAAAAGTTTATTTTTCGTGTCAATGCAGTAGATAGTTATATTGTATTACCATAATAAAAAATCGATCATTTTTTGTTGAAGACAGAATTAAAATGGTCATAATTTATGGTGAATGTGGAAGAAGTGTTATGGGGCTGCCATTGAAATGGATGCCGAGCATTTCCTGACAGGGATACACCCTCAAGAGCTTCATTTTATTATGTTGTATTCTGTTAAATAAACATCAGGAAATGTAAAGGGTACGAAGAAACTGAAACATGCCAAAATAACGAAATTGGAACTGGAATTCATCCAGAAGACTTGCGATAACACTCTGGAATATCACAGAACAGCGTGAAAATTTTATTAGATTATTAATTATTATTAAATTATTTATTTAATAATTAAATATTTGGTTATTATTATTTGATAATTAAGTTGAATAATTGTTAAAAATAATTATTAAGATTTTTTTGGAGATATAATTGATTTAATATTTTGTTTAATTGATGTCGTATAAAAATAGTTCTAATAAAAGTTGTTCAGTTTTTTATGTCGAATAAGTATACGTAAAGAAAAATATAGGATTCAATTTAAAAAACCGAACTTGACCTCAAAATATCCTTTAAATCTCGTTCTACGTCGACAAACAATAGCGTAGTTTAGTTTCCACCTTGATATAAATAAACTTTTTTTCATATAATGCACTGTTTTTGAGTTATAAGACTGTCTCAACATAAAAACTCACCCGGTATAATTACAAAAAACAAAAGCTAAACAATTAAATTGCTAATTAAGTAATTTTAAAAGTAATCGTAAGTTTGAAATTGGGTTATCTCAAATGTAAGAACATGTTAGTTAATGACTTTTCGCAATAAGCCCACATAATATCCTATCTCTCAAACTATAAGGAGAGTTAATCATTTCATTCCTGCATGAATGTAAAAATTGTAAAAAACTCGAATATTCTAATTAAAAAAATTTCGAAAAAATAATAGAATAATAAAAATTTTTAAGAAAAAATAAAAACCGACTTCAAAAATTAAATGCAACAAATAAAATACACTAAAAGGTATAAAATAATTATTATCTTATTTAGTTACAACTAAACGACGAAATATTAACACGAAATTACTTTTAAAGTCGGTGCCAAACAAACTATACCTATAAGCGAGCGTACCCGCCAAACGTACTAAGTAAGATCCGTCGAGTGCGATTCATAAAAGATATATGTTTGGCACCAACTTCAAAAAGTAATTTCATGTTAATATTTCGTCGTTTAGTTGTAACTAAATAAGATAATAATTATTTTATACCTTTTAGTGGATTTTATTTTTTGCATTTAATTTTTTGAAGTCGGTTTTTATTTTTTTCTTAAAATTTTTTATTTTTCTCTTTTTAGTGATGTTATTAATAGTGATCATATCATCAGAACTTGACCAAATTAATATGACACTATCCCTAAGACACCCCCTTTCGGATAAAAAAAGAACCATCGAAATCGGTTCATAAACAAAGAGGTTAGGTCTAAACAAACCTAATAAAAAAGGTCTAATACCTATGAAAAAAAAACGAAAAAAAATGGGACCAATCGCCGGAAGCTAGACTGGAACCAATGCAAAAAAAATTTCAAAATCGGTTGACAATTGGCGGAGATATGAGGTAACATATGGCACAAAAAAAAAAAAAAAAAATTCAGTCGAATAGTGAACCTCCTCCTCTTTTTGAAGTCGGTTAAAAAAAAACATTGTATAAAAATATGAAGGAAAATATATTTGTCAAAAAAATAAAATTAAAATGACAATACCTACCCGAGCTTATCCATTCAAAAACTTAGCTCAGAACTGGATGAGAATGCAATATAAACTCGTTTTGTTGTCTATCTATCTGTTTGTTTGTTTGTCTGTCTGGTACAAAATTTTTCAATCGACTCATTCCAGCTATACGGGGACGCCCTTCAGATAGCTTACTGATCAATCATAAAAGCTTAGTGGTTGCATACCCTACAGGCGTTACCATATTTGAAATATTTTCGCGCGAGTTTTCAAAATTTCAATATATATATAAAGAGCAGTTTATCTTCACTTTGGGGACTTCTGGTGATTGTTTTAATTCATTTCAGTTTTGAAAATGAAGTTTCATCAGACGTGCTGGTGAAAAGTCTTTTGAACTAAGTGCAAAAAATTGGGCACTGAATTGCTCCAAACGAGTAAATTAAATTTAAATCTTATCTTATCTTATTATATTAAACGAGCAATCTTTATATTAGTATATAGAATCGGCTTCTCGAAAACGGCTCTAACGATTTCGATGAAATTCACGGGTTAGGGGGTTTTTGTGTTGACAATTCAGTCTGTCACGGTCTCATCTTTGGCTAAGTTGTTTTTGATGGGTTTTTTGTTAATTTAAATAATTATTCACAGGTGGTTGTCTCGATAAAAATGTATAATTACATTTTTATTCAATTTCCTTTTAATAAAATTAATTGGTTTTTCAATTTTAAATTCCACAAATAGATAATAGCAAATATTATTATATATTAGAATTTGCCAATTTAATTAATTGGAGGTATTTTTCTATAAAATAATTTATTAGAATATCAATTTCAATCTCTTAAAGAATCCGACAATTCGAAGGATTATGCCTCCTTCTTCAGGATTTAAAAGGGTCAACGAAAGAACCACCGTGTATATTAATATTATTTTTAATTTCAATTACATTCAAAACTTTGTGGTCAGTGATACGTCTTGATGATGGCCATAGCGGGTAAAAACATTGGTAAAAATATAAATTAAGTTTTATTTTGGCTGCGATTAAAAATCGACCTTATTACCTGATACAAAAAATTACCTAGCATCGCTCGGTGTTCCAGGTACTTTATTAGAAATAACGATGATATAAAGTAGAGAAATATTTATTATAAAGCACGAAAATCAAGAATTTATGGGAACAAAATGAATATCCGGTTAAAATGATATCAATCATATGATTAAGTGCAAAATAATAATCCACGAAAAGAAAAAAATAATTATATTTTCTCATTATATAGATATATAGTAGGTATACTTCTTAGAAAGTTCAACGATGAAGATACGTGACGTAATTTTGAAAAAACAAATTTCTTTATGTATATATATAGGTATAGGTGTATGTATATAAAAAGCAAATCTAGCTAATTAGAAAATTATTTATAGAAGACGAATGAGAAATAGAAGGGAAAGAAAAGGAAAAAAAGTCAATGACTGGAGGAATATATTCTTTAAGATGAATCAAAAACTGGATGGATGACACAGCGAAAGAAGAAATTCCCAGCCAATAGTAGTGGGAGATTTATTAAAGAATATAAAAATCATCTTATTTTCATCTGATTCCAATCACGATTTCTTTTTAACCGACTTCAAAAAAGGAGGAGGTTCTCTATTCGACTGAATTTTTTTTTTTTTTTTTTTTTTTGTGCCAATGTTAATTCATATCTCCGCCAATTGTCAACCGATTTTGAAAATTTTTTTGCATTGGGTCCAGTCTAGCTTCCGATTGGTCCCATTTTTTTCGTTTTTTTTTCATAGGTATTAGACCTTTTTTTATTAGGTTTGTTTAGACCTAACCTCTTTGTTTATGAACCGATTTCGATGGTTCTTTTTTTATCCGAAAGGGGTGTCTTAGGGATGGTGTCATATTAATTTGATCAAGTTCTGATGATATAATCACTATTAATAACATCACTAAAAAGAGAAAATATAAAAATAATTTTTAAGAAAAAAATAAAAACCGACTTCTAAAAACTAAATGCAACAAATAAAATACACTAAAAGGTATAAAATAATTATTATCTTATTTAGTTACAACTAAACGACGAAATATTAACCTGAAATTACTTTTGAAGTCGGTGCCAAACATATACCTTTTATGAATCGCACTCGACGGATCTTACTTAGTACGTTTGGCGGGTACGCTCGCTTATAGGTATAGTTTGTTTGGCACCGACTTCAAAAAGTAATTTCATGTTAATATTTCGTCGTTTAGTTGTAACTAAATAAGATAATAATTATTTTATACCTTTTAGTGTATTTTATTTGTTGCATTTAATTTTTTGAAGTCGGTTTTTATTTTTTTCTTAAAAATTATTTTTATCTAAGCAAAGAACCAACGAAAATGAATGAAAGGGGGATATATTTAGTAATTCAGAAATAAAATTCGTTATATACCGGCTGAGTTTTTATTTTATCTTGAGACAGTCTTATAACTCAAAAACACTGCATTATATGAAAATAAGCTGACGTGTTCAGATGTGGCCATCCACTTGACTTTACCATACAACCTGGCCCCTCATTTATATTTAATATTTAATAATATTATATATAATCATGTAGGGAGGGGGTTAGTTTTTACATGTTTATAATCCTGGGGGCCCACTGATTATGTATACAAAATTTGGTTGAGTTTGATATAAGGGCCTAGATTTTCATTTTTTGCCCCCCCCCCCCCCCATTTTGGGTGGTTAATTTTTGCATTTTTTAGACTTCTGGGGGTCCACTGATTATGTATACAAAATTTGGTTGAGTTTGGTACAAGAGACTAGATTTACATTTTGTGACCCCCTCCCACCTTTTGGGCAGTAAATTTTTGCATTTTTAGACTTCTGACGGTCCATTGATTATGTAAACAAAATTTGGTTGAGTTTGGTACAATGACCTAAATTTTCATTTTTTGACTCCCTCCCCCCTTTTGGGCAGTAAATTTTTGCATTTTTAGACTTCTGGAGTCCCACTGTTTGTGTATACAACATTTGGTTGAGTTTTTTCAAATGGCCTAGATTTTTAATTTTTAACCCCCCTCCACCCCTCTTAATTTTGGGTGGATATGCACCAAAATCTAATCAACTCTTAATCTCAATGCACCAAAACTACGTGTGAAATTTGGTTTTGATATTCACACTAGTTTTTGTGCTAGCTCGTCCACAAAATTTGGTAACGCACAGACTAACTAACAGACATTTTGACAAAACAATATTATTTTTTCGATGTTCACTTATTAGGGCTTTTTTGTAGACCGAATTAGGCTTTTTTGTAGACCGATGTTCACTTATTAATCTGTTTTTGAGATATTTGAAAAAAAGAAGCGAAAAAACCACTTTTTTCAGGCACGATTACAATACTTGACCATACCCTGGATGGTAAAATAAAAAAGTTTCAAATAAAAGTTTATTTATATCAGAGGTAAAACTAAACTACACTATTGCTTGTTGACCTAGAAAAAGCTTTCAAGGGTATATTGAGGTCAAGTTCTGTTTTTTAAATAGAAACCTATATGTTTCTGTATATATTCTGAATCTACAAAAAAAACTGAACAACTTTTATTAGAAATATTTTTTATACGACATCAAATAAACAAAATATTAAATCAATTAGATCTCAAAAAATCAAAATAATAATGATTATTAACAATTATTCAACTTAATTATCAAATAATAATGATCAAATAATTAATTATTAAATAAATAATTTAATAATAATGTTCTGTGACATTCCACAGATTGTATCGCCAGTCTTCTGGTTGAAACATGTCTTCAAAAAAAAACTGCTCCATTTTTATTATGGTAATACAATATAACTATCTACTGAATTGACACAAGAAATAGATTTTTTAAGCTCAGAAATTTTAAACAGATCTATTAAGTAGAAAATAATCGCTTAAATCTACGTATAATGAAGTTTTAAGATCATTATAAACACTTATTTTCATTAAATAAAGTAAAGATACTTTTTTTGAAAAGTGATTTTTTTTTGTTGGAACTTATCAAAATTTTTTTTAAATATAAAATACTAGGTAGGTTTCACATAAATAAAGATCGGATGCTTGTTTAGCACAACTCAATATATATATTTCGGGGTATAAGTGTCCTTTGTTAACTCTTGAAGATGGGCTTATACCCCGAAATATATATATTGAGTTGTGCTAAACAAGCATCTGATCTTTTATTTTTGTGAAACCTACCTAGTATTTTATATTTAAAAAACTTATTTTCATTGTTGTGATTTTTCAATTTAATAATTTTAATTTATTTAATAATTAATTATTTTATCATAATTATTTAATAGTTAATTATTTAATCATTATTATTTGATAATTAAGTTGAATAATTGTTAAAAATAATTATTAAGATTATTTTATTTGATTTAGGCTAAAAATAGTTCCTATGAAAGTTGATCAGTTTTTTTTTTTTTGAATTTAAATAGACGTAAAGAAAATCATAGGTTTCCATTTAAAAAACAGAACTTGGCCTCAAAATACCCTTGAAAGCTTGTTTTACGTCAAGAAATAATAGCGTTGTTTATTTTCCCCCTCGATAGAAAATATACTTTTATTTGAAACTTATTTTCATATAATGCACTGTTTATGAGTTATAAGACTGTCTCAAGATAAGAAAAACTCACCCGGTATATATAGGTACATGATCAACCTCAAAAAAATCTCGCAAGCATAACATTAAAGAATGTCGATGATTTCGAAATAAATACAATATTCAAAAATTTGAGGGTGTAACTCATATTTCATCAGATAAATAAACCTCTTTCGGAATATGGCCATTTTGTCTGAGGTAACCTCAACTTCCCTATCCAGATCCTGGAGTTCTTTCTCGCCCCCACAAAATGATTTTTCGGACTGGGAAGACTTTGAAACGTAAAGTAAAAATGTTTTGTATAAACTCTCTTTGAGTTTTATTTCATTCACTGTGAAACTACACACCCATTACTTTATTAATTAAAAATCTTAGCTATGTGAAAACAAAATTTCCATATACAGAGAAACATCAATATAATATGTAAAGAATTGAGTATCTATTTGAGAAAGAAAGATTGAGTTTTTTCTCAAAATCAACTTGTGATATTGAATCAATTAATTTTAAGAACATGAATTTAGGTCATTTATCAAAGATATTAATAGATATGTTTACATTGCATGTAGGAGGGTTTTGTCCCCTCGGGAGTCGAACCCAAGCACTAGTACGCTTTCCGGGCAACTAGTCTAGACTCTTGAGACACTCACCTCCAAACATGCAATATATAACTAATATAAACATATCTATTAATATCTTTGATAAATGACCTAAATTCATGTTCTTAAAATCAATATAATAGGTTTAGGATTCTATATCTCTATGTTCACCGACCTTCAGATTAAACGGCTTAACCGATTAATTTCAAATTTGAAACATAGACTCCTGAGGGGTCAAGTAAGCGGTGTGATTCATAAAAACTGAACTTTTCGTCCCAGGAGAATATGTTCACTGACCTCTTTTTTTGTTTTTAGAAATTCGTCTCTCATTAGGGACCACCTATTTTTTTAATTTCCCATGCTCTTTTCAATCAAAGTGGATGGACCTCCTCATTTTCTGGGTTCTTTTTATTTGTATATATACCATACCTCCAGATATTCGTTATCTTCTCCAACACCTTCTCAAATGCTTTATGATTTCAATTCTTTTCTTGTGTTTCTCATTTTTGTTTTTAAGTATCCTCTTTTAAATAAGACTCTCTTACCTTCCTTTACGGGTGTAATTGAATATAATTTTGTATGTGATTGAGTCGAAATCGTGAAGGTGTGAAACGAAAAAAGGCAACAAGTCGTGAGCAAAGGGAATAATGCTAGAGGCTTGTTCACTCTCTCTTTCTAGCCTAGCTTAGATACAACTATGTGCCTATGGGTTTTGAAGGTAATGTTTAATTACATACTGGAACTTATTATATATATTATTATACAGGGTGTTCCACAGAACTCGTTCATTAAAAGTTTCCATGGAAGGAGCTGAGAGAAAATTTACAACTTTGACATCTTTATGTTTTGGAATATGCTCTTTTTAAATAAAGTCCCTTGAGCACCGAGCACCGAGCGATGCTCGGTAACTTTTTGCTTCAATAGGTTAAAAGTATATATCTACTCTTATTAAACGGCTCTACCGATTTTGATGAAACAAAATCTATTAACAAGTTTTGATGATGAGAAAACGATCTGGCTAGGTCTGGATCTCGACAAATTTCATCTTAATTGATATTTTCTTAATTAAAGTAATTCTTGATAGATAAAAATCTCAATAAAAATGTTTGTTTACATTTTTTTAAATTATCTTTTATTTTTAATTGTTTTTTTAATTTTAAAACCCACGAATACTTTATAGCAAATATTATTATATTTTATTAAAATTAAACAATTTAATTAATTGGACGGAGATGGTGATTGGAGGGAAAAACCAATCGACTTGATTAGGGAATAATGGAATTGAAATAATTATCGGAAAAGAGGTTTTTTATCTAATTAGATTTTTCCTCTTATTAAAAACAAGGACTAGATATGAATAAGGACACTCGATGGTGGAGAAGTAATCTCCGGAATCGAAGCTAAAATACAAGGTATACATTAATTAATGTAAAATAATTGGTTTAATAAAATTTATAAAAAAAAAAAAAATTTAATTGATGAGGGATGGGAGAGAGATATGATGTGGATTGACCAATCAACTTGATTGAGAATAATGGAATTGAAATAATTATCGGAAAAGAGGTTTTTTTATCTAATTAGATTTTTCCTCTTATTAAAAACAAGGACTAAAAGATGAATCAAGGACACTCGATGGTGGAGAAGTAATCTCCGGAATCGAAGCAAAAATACAATGTATACATTAATTAATGTAAAAAAATTGGTTTAATAAAATTTATAAAAAAAAAATTAAAATTGATGATAAGGGTTCGAACGGAGGGGATGGGATTGAATAATGGAATTTGAATAATTATCGGAGAAGAGGTTTTTATTTCTTTAATTAGTTTTTTCCTCTTATTAAAAACAAGGACTAAAAGATGATCAAGGACACTCGATGGTGGAGAAGTAATCACCGGAATCGAAGCTCAAAAACAATGTATGCATAAATTCATATAAAATAATTGGTTTAATAAAATTTATAAAAAAAAATTAATTGATTATTATAAAACTCGATAAATTGTTATTTAATTAAAAAAATTTTATACGGAATTTATTTATATACCTATATATACATAATCTGTGGGCCACTAGAAAACTAGAAATGCAAAAACTGGGGGTGGGGTGGGTGGTGCAGGAGGTGGGGTGCAGTGTTGGTGAAGTGGCGGGTTCGGGGTCCAGGGGGCATAGCGGGGGTGTGGTGTGCGAGTGCGGTAAGGGTCGGGGGTCCAGGAGCGTAGCGGAGCTGAGTATGGGGGGTGGGGTGCCGGGGTGGTGTGCAGAGACGGGGTGGTTTTTATCAGAATTTTAAATTAAAAATAATATTAATATATAATTTTTAGCTGAAGCAAAAATTTGCCGGGCATCGCTCGGTGGCTTCAGTACTTGAGATTATTTTTAATTTAAAATTCTGATAAAAGTTTCGATTTTTATTTGAATTCAGAATTAAATAAAAAAAAATGTGTGCGTGAAATCCATGCTCGACAAAAGTGAAACTTTTTTCTATTGATATACTATATGTACTTTCAAATGGGTGGAAGTAGCTCGTAGCTTGGAGATTTATGGTTGCGAAACGCAGGTGGGTGGGAGTACATTCTCTAATAGGTAAACATCAACTTCCGGTTTTTCTATTTTAGCCAAAATCTTGTGGTAGCCTCTAGCTAGCTTAAGTTTCAAATTTCAAGGCTCTGCGACTTACCGAAGACGAGATATGAACGATTAAAATATGTATTTTGCGAAATGACTAATTTACACCCCCTTCCTTTATTTCAATTGGATTAAAATTTATACACGACTAATAAGACTTGATAAGTACACCAATTTTTAGCGAAATCGTTAGAGCCGTTTTTGTAAACCCGATTCTCTATCTACTCTTATCAAACAAGCAAAAATTGTATTATATATATATATATATATATATATATATATATATATATATATATATATATTTGTTTGTATATATATTTGTATCTTAGTTCTATTTTGAAAACGGCTCTACCGATTTTGATGAAATTCACGGGTTAGGGGGTTTTTGGGGTGACAATTCGATCTATCACGGTCTCATCTTCGACAAAATTGTTTTTGATGGGTTTTTTCGTAATCAAATTAATTATTCTCAGGTAGACAAATCCCATTCTTAGGGTTTTAAAAAAGGTTACTCTTTTCCTTTTGTACCCAGGCAGACAATGGGTTGGGTTAATCCTTTTTTCTCAAAGGCCTTGAAGAAATATTGTGATTGTGGTGTGTTGTTGTCAAGCATTAACTAAACCCGAACAAAGCTCGGTCTTCCAGGTATATATATGTAAGTATTTGTAATTTTTTTTTTTTAAACGGCTCTAACGATTTTGATGAAACAAACTCTATTCACACGTTTTGAGGATGAGAAAGCGATCTTGATGCGGAGCGGGGGTGGATGTGGTGGATGTGGGGGACAGTGGTGGGGGATCCGGGGGTAGGGCGAGGTTTCGGGGGTGGGGTCGAGCAGGGTGGAGGTGGGGGGTACAGTGGTCGAATACTATATAGATATATTTGTATTTTTTAATTTGAAAACGGCTCTCAAATAAAAATCGACCTTTTTATCAGAATTTTAAATTAAAAATAATATTAAAATAAAGATTTTAATTGAAGAAAGAAGTTACCGAGCATCGCTCGGTGCCTCAGAGTACTATTTATATATACAATATATACAAGAATTGTTCATTTAATAATTTAAGATTATTAACAACTTTTGGCCACTTTCTGCTTTGCCGCAGTCGCCATCAACTTTCTTATTTTCTATGGGATCCCCCAAATATTTTTGCATCATTAGATTAAGTCTTATTAACTAAGATGATTTTGTGTAATGCATTTGATGTCAAAAATTTCTGATTTCTCAGTTATTTTAGATAGTTTGTAAAATATACCAATTTAGCGTTCATCTTTAAAAATTAAAAATAATTAAACTATTGTTTGTAGAATTAATTTGACCAATCAGAACTCTTAATTAGACATTAAAGAATCTTACTTAATCATAAAAATTCAAATTTTATATCCAGGATGACCATAATAATCGTTTATTTCTGAAAATCAAAAAGTTGTTAATACTCAATTTTTTCAAATGGAACATGGCATAAATTTTAGTATTTTTGAATTCTACATAAAAATCCAATAGGAGTTTATTAAATATTCCCTATACCTAAAATGAATAGTTTTTTAAATAAAAAATATTTAAAATTTCACTCGTCTAGATCTTAAATTTTTTATACATTATGGACGATGTGAAATTTTAAATATTTTTTATTTAAAAAACTATTCATTTTAGGTATAGGGAATATTTAATAAACTCCTATTGGATTTTTATGTAGAATTCAAAAATACTAAAATTTATGCCATGTTCCATTTGAAAAAATTGAGTATTAACAACTTTTTGATTTTCAGAAATAAACGATTATTATGGTCATCCTGGATATAAAATTTGAATTTTTATGATTAAATAAGATTCTTTAATGTCTAATTAAGAGTTCTGATTGATCAAATTAATTCTACAAACAATAGTTTAATTATTATTAATTTTTAAAGATGAACGCTAAATTGGTAGATTTTACAAACTATCTAAAATAACTCAGAAATTATAAATTTTAGACATCAAGTGCATTATACAAAATCATCTTAGTTTTTAACACTTAATCTAATGATGCAAAAATATTTGGGGGGTTCCATAGAAAATAAGAAAGTTGATAGCGATTGTGGCAAAGCAGAAAGTGTCCAAAAGTTGTTAATAATTTATTTAAAAAGAGCATATTCCAAAACATAAATATGTCAAAGTTCAAAATTTTCTCTCAACTCCTTCCATGAAAACTTTTAATGAACGAGTTCTCTGGAACACCCTGTATATATATAGGAAAGCACGCAGCGATATAATTGCGCGCGCAATACTCTGTAATTATGACCTGTTGGGTAGAAACTATCTATCTTTTTGGTTGTGGGAACCAGGCCATTTAATTCCTTAATAATTCATTATCATTCTTTTTAGAAAGATTTCGCGTTAAATCGTTTGCAAATATATAGAAGATTGCTTAAATGAGACGACTTCGTGCTGTGACTAGTGAACATAATGGAAGCTTTATTTCACTTATATTGTTTGGTGATTTGACACTTATTTCGTCTGAGAATTAATTGCTTAGGGGTTTAGGATATAATGTTGAAATATGACACATAAAATAAAATTTTGTTTCAAATTTCAACTTATTATTAGTAATGAAGCTTTTATTTTTGTGATTAATTTTATTAAGAGTTGAAATTTTTCTTAAAATCACACATAATTAATTATAATTATTTTTATTGAACACGAATAAATAAATACAATAAAACTATGACGTTTCGATTGACTTATTCTGCGATCGGTCTCAAGTATGGGCACCCACTCAGCTTAGGCTCCATCTATAAATAAAAAAAGTTGCTTTTTCTAAATTTTAGAGAAAGGAACTTTTTTTTTGCAAATTTTAGCCAGTGAAAAAGGGAGAAATTTTCCCGAAACGTTTGGATTTGAAATAAACGTGTTCTGGATTGTTTTTTATAAAAAATTTGTTTTTTTAATTTATAAAAACAATCAATAAATTCCTTTCTTTGCTATGGATATTATGTATATATAGAGTACTATTTATTTATTTGTTTGAGACTATAGTTTCGAAGACTTGGCCTTCATCATCAGTCTTTTTTTAAATTACAAATATTTTAGTTTTCATGGAGTCAGTATCGCGTGGATATTGAAGATTTGTTTTTCTTAGCAGACAAGCTAGTCAAACATATGGATAAATCCAAATCCATATCCAAATCCATGATTCAACAACTCTATTCTCGGCAAAATAAAAACTTTTCAATTAAATTCGTTGTTATATGGTGTGTGGTGTATTGAATTCACTAAAAAATATTCCCTTTTTCCTTTTGTGGTATAGAAAAGGAGAATTAGTAAAGTGAAAACTTCTTTAGGCACTGAACTCGCGTGGCCGTGACGGCTCATTTTATTTTTTATTAGTCTTTATTATTTTTATAGAGAAAAGTTTGCGGAATTTAACAGAATGAAATGTATTTATTTTTATATAATTTCATTTAAATTGAGTAGATAAACAATTATTTTTATAGAGAAATGTTTGCGGAAATTAACAGAATGAAATTTATTTATTTTTATATAATTTCATTTAAATTGAGTAGATCAACAATTATTTTCATAGAGAAAAGTTTGCGGAATTTAACAGAATGAAATGTATTTATTTTTATATAATTTCATTTAAATTGAGTAGATAAACAATTATTTTTATAGAGAAAAGTTTGCGGAATTTAACAGAATGAAATGTATTTATTTTTATATAATTTCATTTATATTGAGTAGATAAACAATTATTTTTATAGAGAAAAGTTTGCGGAATTTAACAGAATGAAATGTATTTATTTTTATGTAATTTCATTTAAATTGAGTAGATCAACAATTATTTTTATAGAGAAAAGTTTGCGGAATTTAACAGAATGAAATGTATTTATTTTTATATAATTTCATTTAAATTGAGTAGATCAACAATTATTTTTATAGATAAAAGTTTGCGGAAATTAACAGAATGAAATGTATTTATTTTTATATAATTTCATTTAAATTGAGTAGATCAACAATTATTTTTATAGAGAAAAGTTTGCGGAATTTAACAGAATGAAATGTATTTATTTTTATATAATTTCATTTAAATTGAGTAGATCAACAATTATTTTTATAGAGAAAAGTTTGCGGAATTTAACAGAATGAAATGTATTTATTTTTATATAATTTCATTTAAATTGAGTAGATCAACAATTATTTTTATAGAGAAAAGTTTGCGGAATTTAACAGAATGAAATGTATTTATTTTTATATAATTTCATTTAAATTGAGTAGATCAACAATTATTTTTATAGAGAAAAGTTTGCGGAATTTAACAGAATGAAATGTATTTATTTTTATATAATTTCATTTAAATTGAGTAGATCAACAATTATTTTTATAGAGAAAAGTTTGCGGAATTTAACAGAATGAAATGTATTTATTTTTATATAATTTCATTTAAATTGAGTAGATCAACAATTATTTTTATAGAGAAAAGTTTGCGGAATTTAACAGAATGAAATGTATTTATTTTTATATAATTTCATTTAAATTGAGTAGATCAACAATTATTTTTATAGAGAAAAGTTTGCGGAATTTAACAGAATGAAATGTATTTATTTTTATATAATTTCATTTAAATTGAGTAGATCAACAATTATTTTTATAGAGAAAAGTTTGCGGAATTTAACAGAATGAAATGTATTTATTTTTATATAATTTCATTTAAATTGAGTAGATCAACAATTATTTTTATAGAGAAAAGTTTGCGGAATTTAACAGAATGAAATGTATTTATTTTTATATAATTTCATTTAAATTGAGTAGATCAACAATTATTTTTATAGAGAAAAGTTTGCGGAATTTAACAGAATGAAATGTATTTATTTTTATATAATTTCATTTAAATTGAGTAGATCAACAATTATTTTTATAGAGAAAAGTTTGCGGAATTTAACAGAATGAAATGTATTTATTTTTATATAATTTCATTTAAATTGAGTAGATCAACAATTATTTTTATAGAGAAAAGTTTGCGGAATTTAACAGAATGAAATGTATTTATTTTTATATAATTTCATTTAAATTGAGTAGATCAACAATTATTTTTATAGAGAAAAGTTTGCGGAATTTAACAGAATGAAATGTATTTATTTTTATATAATTTCATTTAAATTGAGTAGATCAACAATTATTTTTATAGAGAAAAGTTTGCGGAATTTAACAGAATGAAATGTATTTATTTTTATATAATTTCATTTAAATTGAGTAGATCAACAATTATTTTTATAGAGAAAAGTTTGCGGAATTTAACAGAATGAAATGTATTTATTTTTATATAATTTCATTTAAATTGAGTAGATCAACAATTATTTTTATAGAGAAAAGTTTGCGGAATTTAACAGAATGAAATGTATTTATTTTTATATAATTTCATTTAAATTGAGTAGATAAACAATTATTTTTATAGAGAAAAGTTTGCGGAATTTAACAGAATGAAATGTATTTATTTTTATATAATTTCATTTAAATTGAGTAGATCAACAATTATTTTTATAGAGAAAAGTTTGCGGAATTTAACAGAATGAAATGTATTTATTTTTATATAATTTCATTTAAATTGAGTAGATAAACAATTATTTTTATAGAGAAATGTTTGCGGGATTTAACAGAACAAAAGTCAAATTGATACATAAATAAATAAATACATACATACATACATACAGGTGAATCTAATATAAAGCGTGTAATACTAATATATTATATTACAAATTCAATCAACAGGCTTCACACAGCCATTGATACCTAATATGTAGAATTATAAATGCTACATACGTTATCACTTCTGTAGTGTGGTCTTAAGCACAAACCTGAATTTTTCTCTGTCTTTCTGTGTCTGAATTACTCAAAAACGGAAAGTTGCAGAAAGTTTTTTCAATTGTCAAAACGTTTAAACTTTAAAAACGAAGCCTGAAGAGATTTTGAATTCGAGCTTCAGAACTCCCTTAAGAAAAAAAATCGAATTTTGAACAGTTCTGGATAATGAAGAGAAATTCAACACACAAGTTTTATTAATAAGCTATACATATTTACGGCAAGTTTCAAGTATTTATCTTAAATTGTTGGCTAGTAGAAGTCGTTAAATTGGAAAAAACGTACCAAGTTTAAAAAAAATGCCTTCAATTTTTATTTTAAATCATTAAATTGAATCTATAGATGTTAGAAATAAGTGAATATTAGCATCATAAGAAAATCCCATTAAAATCCCGACCGAAATCGTTTTCAATGTGATTTGATTTGATTTGATGATGGGTTTTGAATGTTCATTCGTTCAGATAGATTCTCGCGATGAGAAATAAAAAAAAAAAGAACAACTAGAGAATAGGCAGGTCGTCTAATTTGAAGGCACAGATGATATGAAAGACCAAGGGGGAAAAGTGTACATAATCTTTTCTTTAATTGCAGGATCAAAAAGCTCGTTTAATCCGAACTTCTCGTTTGTAGTTCTCGCACAGCAATTATGAGTTTAATTTATGATCGGATTCTCTATCTCACTCTACAAATTAACAAATACTCTCTGTTGCTATGTTCATCTGATTATTCAGGCTTATAAAGCAATGCTTAATAAGCGTCACATTGGAAGATATTCATGATGGACAGGACAAGGAAAGAATGCGATGATCCGTTTTCTTTAGTAACCGACAACTACAATTCGAATATCAGGTTCTTGAACAAGTGTCTAATTACTTATAGGGATAGTTGCATAAACATATCATCACCAGGTCGACTTTGCCGACTTCTTCAGGGTTTCCACAATGATAAGAACATTATTAAAACTAGGGCTCGGATTTCGCCCTATTTGCCTTTTTACTTTATCCAATGCGAAGCATGGGAGAAAGTATCGGAATCGCTCTCGAGGCAAGCGCGACTTCAAAGGGTCCTCAGGTAAAGACTACGGAACCCATAGACTCAATTAAGGTCACAAATTGAAGTATTCAATGAGATTGAATTTTAGCATGTGACGGTTTTGCCAAAAATTACCTGGAATCTCGTCGAGAAGCCAAAAAGTGCCATTTTTTTGGAAGTGCGTGCGGATGGATTCGTCCACGATTTTTTCCACACCTTTGCGCTGATTGAAATGAAATTGAAAACCTACCATTAGTTTAACAAAATGAAGCGCTGATTAGTTTTTGGTACATATCGGTCCACAAACATTAGTACTTTATTTCAGTACTTTTTTAGTTTTTTCTAAATATCTTGAAAATGACTTAACCAATTTTGATGAAATTTAATATCCTAATTAAGTACCTTGGGGACCACAAAAAAGGTTAAATAAAGTTTTTAGTAAAATTATATTTTAATGTACTTTACTCAAAAACATATTAATATTTCAAATGAATTTGGATAAAGTTTAGCAACGATCTGTTGCTGTTTATTTTACTTTACCATACAGGGTATGGTCAAATATTTGTAATCGTGCATGAAAAAAGTGTTTTTTTTTTTGCTTCTTTTTTTCGAAATATCTCAAAAACGGCGGAACCTATTTTGATTAAAAAAAATTGAGCGAAACCATGGCATTTCGCTCTACAAAAAAGCTCTAATAAGTGAACATCGAAAAAATTATATTTTTCGAGATAATAATTGTTTTGTCAAAATGTCTGTTAATCTGTCTGGTTGTCTGGCTGTTTGTACGTTACCAAATTTTTGTGGACGAGCTAGCTCAAAAACTAGTGTGTAATATCAAAACCAAATTTCACACTTAGTTTTGGTCTATTGAGATTAAGAGCTGATTAGATTTTGGTGCATATCGACCCAAAATTAAGGGGGGTGGGGGTTAAAAATTAAAAATCTAGGCCATTTAAGCAAACTCAACCAAATTTTGGTATACATAATCAGTGGGACCCCTAAGTCTAAAAATGCAAAAACTAACCGCCCAAAATGGGGGGGGTGTAGGGTCAAAAAATGAAAATCTAGGCTCTTGTACCAAACTCAACCAAATTTTGTATACATAATCAGTGGGTACCCAGAAGTCTAAAAATGCAAAAACTAACCCCCCACCCCTACATTATATAAATAATTTTATTAAATATTAAATATAAGTGAGGGGCCAGGTTGTATGGTAAAGTCAAGTGGATGGCCACATCAGAACACGTCAGCTTATTTTTTTTTTGTTAAGGGAGAATGGTGTTGGTTCTTGGTGAAACATATTAAATAAAGAAAATTAAAAAAAAAAATTTTTAATATAAAATACTATGTAGGTTTCACATAAATAAAAGATCAGATACTTGTTTAGCACGACTCGATATATATATTTCGGGGTATAAGCCCATCTTCAGGAGTTCTGAGTGTTCTTTGTGAACTCATGAAGATGGGCAAGCATCTGATCTTTTATTTATGTAAAACCTACCTAGTATTTTATATTCAAAATTATTTTAAAAAGTTCCTAACTTTTTATTTTAATTATCTTTATTTTATACAATTTTTTTAATAAGTCTTATAGTTTTCGAGTTATAGGCATTTTTTGAAATTGATGAAAATTGCTACCCTGCCCTAAATATCAAGATGCTGTGTCTACAAATTTACATATTTTATTATTCTAATTTTTGTTACGCAATCCTGAATAATCCTGCTATTGACCAGAATTCAAAATAAAACAATAAGTACTATACTTTTGGAGAAAAAAACAATATTTTTGCCGGACATATGTTTTAAAAAATTTTCATCAGCTAACTTTGAATCATCTTTAATGTAAAAAATTCTAGTAATCAAGCATGACAAGTTATTTACAAAATTGGCCTATTTAGTCAAGATTTCAAAATGGTACAGCACTTTCTACTTACTTCTTTAGAAAAAAATATTGATATTTTTTGGCAAAATTAGCTAATTTAAAAACATATTTTAATAGTGTTTTTTTATTTAATATGTTAATCAATTATGTCGCATCTTGATTGATCTAATCTATGGCTATTATTGACATTAATGCTATAATAGCTATTAATAATGTCATTAATAGCCAAAGATTAGATCAATCAAGATGCGACATAATTGATTAACATATTAAATAAAAAAACACTATCAAAATATGATTTTAAATTAGCTAATTTTGCCAAAAAATATTATTATTTTATTTTCTAATGAATTAAGTATAAAGTGCTTTACCATTTTGAAATCTTGACAAAATGGGCCAATTTTTTAAATAACTTGCCATGCTTATTTATTAGACTTTTTTGCATTAAAGATGCATCAAAGTTAGCTGATGAAAATTTTTTAAAACATAAGTCCGCCAAAAATATTTTTTTCTCCAAAACTATAATACTTATTGTTTTATTTTGAATTCTGTCAATAGCAGAATTATTCAAGATTGAGTAACAAAAATTAGAATAATAAAATATGTAAATTTGTAGCCACGGCATCTTGGTATTTAGGTAGGGTAGCGATTTTGACCATTTTCAAAAAAGCTTATAACTCGAAAACTATAAGACTTTTATTTTAAAAAAATATAGGTACTGACACTTAATTGCCCTATCCCCTGTTCACGGTTTATCGTTGTGATACGGGACACTCTGCAAAACAAAAAGATGGCCAAGGCCAACCTCTCTATATATGATGGTGAAAATCGCTAGCTACCCTTGAAATTTAAAACATATACTCCTGAATGGTCAAATAACCGGTGTGATTCATAAAAAGTGAACTTTTAGTCCCAGGAGGATATGTTCACCGACCTCTTTTACTTTATCCAATGCAAAGGGTACTCAGCTAAAAACTACGGAACCCATGGTGTCAACCAAAGTCACAAATTGTAGTATTCAATCCGGTTGAATTTTATCACGTGACCGTTTTGCCAAAAATTACATGGGGTCTCGCTCAGAGGCCAATAAGTGCGATTTTTTTATCTAGTCTGTGCGGATGGGCTACCATTACTTTAAGAAAATGAAGCGCTAATTAGTTTTTTGTACATATCGGCCCACAAATAGTAGTACTTTTTTAGTTTTTTCTAAATATCTTGAAAATGGCTTAACCAATTTTGATGAAATTAAATACTAGGTGTGGCGGTTAATAATGTCCTTTTTTCGGCATGAGGAAAACACAAATTTTTTCAGAACTGGCAAAAGTGGTTTATTCAAAATATGCACCATCGGATTCTACACATTTTGACCAATAATCCGGCAAATTGTGTATCCCCTCCCAGTAGAATTTCTCCCCTTTCGAGGCGAGCCAAGATTCGAGCCATTTTGCCACTTCTTCGTAATTAGCGAAGTGCTGGTCAGCCAATCCGTGTGCCATTGACCTAAAGAGGTGGTAATCCGATGAAGCGAGGTCTGGAGAGTAGGGCGGGTGGGATAGGGCCTCCCATTCGAGCGCTTTGATGGTTTCTTTCGTCGATTTGGCGGTGTTCGACGAAGCGTTGTCGTGGAGCAAAATGACACGCCCATGTCTTCGAGCCCATTGCGGCTGTTTTTCGATCAATGCATGATTCAAATTGATCAATTGTTGTATGTAGCGCATTCCTTGCGATTGGCGCGGATCTTCTGCCAGCAAGTCCTCCAGGTCAGCATCCTCAAACTTTTTCGGCTGTCCAGGCCGCTCCTTGTCGTTCACATCAAAATCACCACTTCGAAACCGACCAAACCAACGTTGGCAGTTTTTTTCAGATGGAGCATGGCCACCATAAACTCCCCCAAGAATACGAGCCGTTTCCGCAGCCGATTTCTTCATTAAAAAATAGTGCAACATCTACCTCCCGCAAATGCTCTTTTTCGGCACAAAATCCGCCATTTTTACAAGCCAATATCTCATACACAAATGAACCGAATGTTGACATGTTATATGCCGTTTGAAAGGTGATTACCAACACTATAAAATCAAAAAAATATTTGGATGAGTTTGGTGGAAAAATACCGAAATGCCATCTGTTAGAAAAAAGGGACATTATTAACCGGCACACCTAGTATTCTAATTATGTACCTTGGGACCACAAAAAAGTTTATATAAAGTTTTTAAGTAAAATTATATTTTAAAGTACTTTTCCCTAGAGTAAGATAGTACCTACTTTTTTAAATTCTTTAAAATTCATTCATTTGATCGGTTTAATTAATATAGCTCATGATCAAAACATCAAAAATGGAATGTAATTTCGTTATTTCTCTTGTTATAGTTAACGAATTGTTATTAACCGACTTTGAAAAAAGGAGGAGATTATCAATTTAACAGAATGTCTGGTTTTTTTTATGTTTGTTCATTTATTTCTCTTTATCACGTTGACCGATTTGGATGATTTTTTTTTGTACTGGATTCAGTCTCGTACCCGATTGGTCCCGTTTTTTTTTCATTGATATTGGACCTTTTTTGTTATGTATGTTCACGCATAACTTCTTTGTTTATGGACCGATTTCGATGATTCTTTTTTTATTGGAAAGGGGCCACCTTAGTGGTAGCCATTTATTAATTTGGTCAAATTCTGATGATGTTTGTTTGTCGATTTCTCTTTACCATGTGGACCGAATTCGATGATTTTTTTGCATGGGCCATTTTGTTGAAGTCTTTTTTTCTAAAAATTATTTTTTGATTTTAAGTCAACATGGACTCCAAATAGTGATATTTGATTAATAATAAAGGAATAAATATCATTAATATTCCAAACGATCCGTTGCAATTTATTTTTTTTACAATATGATCGTGTTCTCACAAGGAATGAATGAATTGTGCTTATTTATTAATTTCTTTATTTTTCTACCAAAACCGAGGTTTTTGAGAAATTTTAAAAAACTAAAAAAGTACCAGAATTGTCCTTACCTTCAGGGATATTTTCTAAAAAAATTCACTCAGGGAACCTTGAAACGTTAAGATCTGCAAGATCTCTTATAACGTTCTATAAATAAATAATAAGTTAATTTATAAAGTACATATAGAATTTACAATTTTTGGCTAGAACCACCCACAATCAAACGTTATCTAATAAATTCTAAAATTTAAAATTTAAAAAAGTAAGTCCAAAATAAATAATTCTCTTTCTTTTTAGAACTATTAATTATATTATTCTTAAGTATAAGGAATATATTGATTTAATTTATTTATATATTCGACCACTGAAAGGTAGAAGACGAATTAATAATTTAGCCACTTAATCATTTGGAGACTGATTCGATTATCATTGAGGTTTTTTTATTATTTTTTAGATCAGAGTAAAATTTAAATAAATTAGGATTTGTATAAATAAATTAATTATTATTGAACGTATTATATGGAAAATGATATTTCTCATCCTATTTGCCCTAATTTTTCAACCAAGCGGTTTAAAAATATTTAAAATGCATGAAAACTTTTTATTAAGGGCAGGGTAGCTTGGAGGTCGGTGAACATAGAGATATAGAATCCCAAAACTATTATATTAATTAGTAATTTATAATTCGAGGTCGGTGAACATAGAGATATAGAATCCCAAAACTATTATATTAATTAGTAATTTATATTGAAGGAGACAATAAAAGAGTGTGTCTTCTGCTGGAATTCCAGCAGAAGACACACTCTTTTATTGTCTCCTTCAATATATAAAAATTCTGCTACTCTCGGCAAAAACTTTCAATTTAGTAATTTATAATTTGAAAGTTTATATTGGAGAAAATAAGGACAAGTTTTTTATGTGTGACTTTTATTTATCCACCAACGTTTCGTCGACTTTGCCGACTTCTTCAGGGCTTCAAATAGTCATGTCACACACTATTTGAAGCCCTGAAGAAGTCGGCAAAGTCGACGAAACGTTGGTGGATAAATAAAAAGTCTCACATAAAAAACTTGTCCTTATTTTCCCAATATAAACTTTCAAATTATAAATTAAATTATGGACGGAAATGATAATAATTAATTAGTAATATTATAATCAAAACTTGATTACAAGATTATACTTAGTTTATTATCATTGAAAATATCGACCCTAATTTAAAATTTCAAAAAAATTATCTTCCTGGAATAAATCAAAATTCGATTGCCAGATTCTAATCAGACAAACAGAGAGAAAGAAAAACAAAGTTGAAATTTGAATGAATGCAGATAAAAAACCTCCGTAATTTACAGGATATTAATTATTTTTAAATTTTCGGAAATCACTTTTTTTGAGGTATTGGTAAATTTCTTCTGTATCTTTTGAATTACGTTATTTTAGGAGAGATGTTTCACGACTACCATAAATATAATCCAATGTCATTTCAATTAAATAGCTGTTGATTTGAATAAATGAAATAAAGATTAAAAATAAAATAAAAAAAAAGGGCAAAAAACGAAAGAACGAGCGAAGCATCAACAGGAGGTCGTCGGTCGGTTTGCTGTTGGTACTTTCTATAGAGAAAAGCACGATTAATCAACGATCCAAAAAGAGGGTTTAAGCCTCTCATTAAGATAGGGAAAACGACCAGGCCGACAGACAGACAGACATACCGACCGAAACAAATTTATATCACATTCTCGAATTACATTTAAATATATATAAGAAAGAAGGTGGAAAGAGAAAGAGAGAAAAACTGAATTGATCTGAATTGGAGAAAAAGAAGAATTCAATTCGAAAGAAGAAGATGAATTGCATTCATTTAGTGAAAGAAAATTTGGGGAATTTTCTCTTAATTGTATCCTTCAGATTTTAAACCACTCCTTGGTTGATTTTGTTATGTCACACTTTTAATCTGGTTGAAGTACCTAATAAAATTAAAAATAATAAATAGTTTTTGGATTCTATGTCTCTATGTCCACCGACCTCCAGGTTAAACTAATTAACCGATTGATTTGAAATTTGAAACATAGACTCCTGAGGGGTCAAGTAAACGGTGGGATTCATAAAAAGTGAACTTTTAGTCCCAGGAGGAACTTAAGAATTTTTTTCTATTCTTATTCCATGTTCTAATAAGAAAGCGATAATAGATCATTTTCTACAAATTTAAATTTAATATCAGGAATAGTAGGAATTGGATAAAATTAAAAACACAGAGTTTTTAATTAAATGAGCCAGATGTTTCGTCAATTTATTTTGACTTCTTCAGTGGCTCATTTTATCACTCTTTGTCACAAACAATTTCCCTATAAGACAAAATGCCATTAATCTTTCTTTAACATATTTTTGACTCACAGTAATCAACAATCTTGGAAACGACTTTTCTTTAATAATTAAAATTTGTCGTGGTTTTTATGCAGAGATAACATTTGTAAAATAAATTTATATTTAATTTTTTTATTTTACACATGTTTTTTCTGCATAAAAACCACGACAAATTTTAATTATTAAAGAAAAGTCGTTTCCAAGATTGTTGATTACTGTGAGTCAAGAATATGTTAAAGAAAGATTAATGGCATTTTGTCTTATAATGAAATTGTTCGTGACAAAGAGTGATAAAATGAGACACTGAGGAAGTAAAAATAAATTGACAAAACATCTGGCCCATCTAATAAAAACTCTGTGTTTTTAATTTTATCCAATTCCCTACTAACCCTGTTATAAATTTACTATCGATACGATTGAGGCAACTTTAAATTTAATCTTTTTATAGAAAAAAAAAATTTATATATGGAACGGCCAACTGCGATAGTGCTTGAAAAAATCTACAAAATTTGAAAAAGAGAAACAAAAATTAATTTGCCAGTTTTGTGACTCCGTCTCACAGTCGGTCAACCAGATACAAACTTTTACTGTATGTACGATTTTAAAGTTAGTTAGTTACAAGTAAAGTTAGTTATAAGGTGAAAACACAAGTTTGTGTGATCTAGACGCAGAAATGTTTTTATTCACAAGAAGGTGCTGAAATATTAAACAAATAAATAAGTTGGACAAGAAATGATAAAGCCAAATATTCAGTTTGTAAATAACAAGTTTAATTATTTTATTGGCAAATAATCAGTTGTTGTTCAGTCAACAAATATTTACAAGATAATGTTATGTTAGAATTGAATTTGATAAAATAATTACAAGATAATTAATTTGCTTAAGAAATAGATTCTTACACAAACACAAACAGTTTAATATTGGATTTTTTTGGCAGGGGGGTTGAAAATTTAACATTTTTTAGCATTATATCCTAAAAATAAAAAAGTCAAGTCTTATAACCTCAATAAAACGTAATAATAATAATAGGATAAATTGTTTTTTGTAACGTTGTTTTGGAGTTGTTGTGAGCTATTTGTGAAAATTTTCTATAAGACTGATGAAGGCATATTGTTGTTGAAACGTCTCTCAATGACAATAAATAATATTTTTTTAATTTGATATTATCAATTATAATTAATTACTCCCGCCTAAATCATAGAGAAATTTACAACTCAAAGCTCTGAGTAAATTAAATAATAAGTTGAATAATAATTTGTTTAATACTTAAATAAAACGGAAGCACCAGCTAAACAGATAACAAAATTTTATTTATTTATTTTTTTGGTCTCGGATACTAGAATCTATTTTGCAAGATCCTATGATCTGAAAAAAATTCGCAAACTCAGTCGATAAGAAATATGCTATTGAATAGGTTTTATAAAATTCAACTAAACTTGTTGTATTCTAATTTATGTTTTAACCTGGAGGTCGGTGAACAGCAAGCTTTTGGACGAAATCGACATAAGTACCACATGTGGTTATTATTATTTTTTTCTCAAAAACGATTCCTTAAATTTTTTAAGACTCGGTGTGCTTAATATAAGTATCACAATTTCTGTAAAGTTTATTTTTTTGTATTTTTATTTCGATAGAAACATTGTTAAAATGATTGTTAGACTTATAATTAAGTTTATGTTGGGCTAATTTGAAAGAGAAAAAATTGGTCGGATGATTTCAAAGAAGGGGAAGTTATAAGGGAACAAGATTTAGCCCGTGCCCGTAGGACACATATCAATACATATAATATTGCGTCTACAATATTATTTTGCAGTAATATATTTAATAATTGAAATTTGTAGAAAAAATTCAATTAGAGTTTTCTTATTAGAACATGGAATAAGAATAGCAAAAAGAAAGAAATGAGGTCGGTGAACATATCCTCTTGGGACCAAAAGTTCACTTTTTATAAATCACACCGGTTACTTGACCCCACAGGAGTCTATGTTTCAAATTTCAAATCAATCGGTTAAGCCATGTAACCTGGAACTCGGTGAACATAGAGATATAAAATCCCAAAACTCTTATATTGATTAGTACTCTTCAAAAAATGTGAAGCATTTTACTTTTATTTTTTAAAAAAATTGTTCAAATTAATAAATTAAAAATTTTTCAATTTATTTCGTCCGTTTAACATTCTTTTATTTATATAGGTAGAGATATAGGATGTCTTTTTTTCCTTCATCGATCTGACAAGAGAAAAGAGAATCTGACTGACCATTTGTGGGACAAAACAAAAACAAGTAAAGAAATGGGAATATTTTTTTCGCGATTGTGATAAAAAAGAGGTTCTTGTTTGTGTGTGTGTGAATCAATATATATGTGTGTGTGTTATAGAAAAAACAACGGCGGTGAATAAAACATGAGAGTCCGATCCGCCGGGACACTCGCAAGGCAATTAAACAGCGCCTGGACCAAGAGATGTGTCAGTCAGCCACTCGTCTCAGTCTAAGAGACCATTCCAATGTCCGAAGAAAAGAATTATAGACACTTGGCATTTGAATAAAAAGGAACCTCACCAAGATCCATTCCATTTCCAAAAAATTATAACAACGATATTTCTTTACTTGTGTTATTAATAATACAGTGTGGGGCGCGGTCAATTACTTATTTTAAAAAATCATAACACAAAAAGTATTGCCAGTATTAATTTAACTCTTTTTTCTGTATACAGGGGTACACTTAAAGTTTTATTTCATTGGGTTTTAAAAACGATATCTCGAAGGTGGCCACCGTCCTAGTCCATAAACTGAGAAAGGGCTAAATCTGGCGATTACGAGTTAAAAGAATCTTTTCTACCCAATGGAATGGAAACCTGGACATTGACCTATTAGAGAAAAAATTGAAGCATTTGAAATGTGGATCTACCGGCGGTTATTGAAAATATCTTGGGTGGACCACGTGAACAACGATGAAGTTTTACTTCGGGTTGGGAAGAATTGGGAAGAGTTGCTTCTTAACATCAAAAAAAGAAAACTATAATACTTTGGTCATGTAATGAACCATCCAGGCTATTTCCTGTAGGGCTATCTTAAATCTTAGGTTTACAAGAATCGTCCAAGGACGCTTAGTCAGCACAAGGACAATATTCGTGCTGATATTGCCAACATAGACACAGATATGCTGGAAAAAGTGGACAGAAATTTCAAAATTCGACTATCTCAGTATATTGACGAGGACGGTGGCCACCTTTGAGATGTCGTTTTTAAAACCAAATGAAATAAAACTTTAAATGTACCCCTGAGTACAGAAAAAATAATTAAATCGATACTGCCAATACTTTTTGTGTTATGATTTTTTAAAATAAGAAAGTGACCGCGCCCCACCCTGTATAACAAGGTTTATTTTAGGGTTGAATTTTTGGAAATTTTAAATTGAAGAATTCTAAGTATTTTACGAGGTACATTAGGCGAGTAATGCTCACCGGGCGTCCAGAATACTGAATTTCCAAACTTTTTGTCTATATGTGCTATGTTCACATGCCAAAGAGATTTACCCCGCTTTTTGATTTTGTTTAAATATTATTGCCAAAGCACATGAAAATTATTTGAACGAATTCATGGCGTTTCGGTCCACAAAAAAGCCTTATATTATAGGGAATATTGAAAAAGTTATATAGTGTCTGCGTGTGTTACCAATTTTTGTGACGATCTAGCTCAAAAACCAATAAAGATATCAAAACGAAAGTTTATATTTAGATATTTTATTTTATTTTTATTTGGCTTTTCGGCCTTTCGAGCCATCGGCAAATTTTACGATACTATTATTTTTAAATTTTGTCTTCTATCTAGGGATCAGATTTTAGCCGGTCGGATTCGACCCCTGGTCCACTTGATTAGCATGCTTGTACGCTATCCTCTAGGCCAACCCGACCCCTTAGATATACTTTATATTGAGATTAAAAAAGCTGATTAGATTTTGGTTGAACAATTAAGGGAGAGGGGTTAAAAATTTGAACCCTTTGTCCCATTTGAACTAAATTTTGAACAGTTAGCCTTTTTAAAACCTTAAGAAATTATCAATTTACTTAAATGGCCGATAAGGAAGGTCAGATGTATGGAAAAGCGATGGGATGACCACATATAAATTTTTTTTTCTTAAACTCCTCAAAAGTTAAATTATTTCGTCTAAGAATTGCTTAGGGGCTTAGGCTATAATGTTGAAACATGACACACAAAAGTGCAGCATGGTAAAATAAAATTTTGTGTCAAATTTCAGCTTATTATTATAAGCTTTTATCTTTGTCATAAAAAAACAACTATATAAGATAAATTTTATTTGTTCTAATTAGAAATGTCGGATATGTTTTATAAATTTTATTATATTAAACTGTTTGTGAGTTTTAAAAAGATTAAATTGAAATTTGTAGAAAAAATTCAATTAGGGTTTTCTTATTAGAACTTGGAATAAGAATAGCAATAAGAAAGAAATGAGGTCGGTGAACATATCCTCTTGGGACCGAAAGTTCACTTTTTATAAATCACACCGGTTACTTGACCCCACAGGAGTCTATGTTTCAAATTTCAAATCAATCGGTTAAGCCTTTTAATCTGCAGGTCGGTGAACATAGAGATATAGAATCCCAAAACTATTATATTGATTTGTACTCTTCAAAAAATATGAAGGATTTTATTTTTTTAAAAATGTTCAAATTAATAAATTTAAAATTTAAAAAGAGTGTGTCTTCTGCTGGGAAAATAAATTTTTAATTTATTAATAACGAGATTATAGTTTCGAGGGTTTTGCCCTTTTTATCAGTCTATTACAATTGATTCACAGGAATCGATGTGGGACTCAATGTAATTTTAATTTTGTCTTTCAAACCATAGTAGCACAATGTTTCAAACTATATAGTAAACAAGCTGCGTCAGGCGTGCCTCCGGTACGCCCTCTGCACCTATAGCCCTCCGGGCAGGTGGCCCTGGCGGAGCAACGTCTTGAGACGGCCAAAAGTTTGTTTGCAATATAATTTTGTTCAAGTGTATTTTAATTAAATATATTTTATTAATTAAAAATCAGCTCCAAGAAATAATTTAACTCATTGCAAAAGCAAAATAAAAAATATTTTTTATAGATTAAAGATATTATTTATTTTGAGCATATTTAACAAAAAAATTGATATTTAGGTACTAACTAAATTTATTATATAAAGATTTCATCTATTACATTTTTATTTAAATTTAGACAATGAACTTGACACAGTTTCATTAGGGCTATTAATTTTTTTGAATTTAGGAGGGAACACTTACATCTATCTATCTCGACCACAGCGCCACCTATTGGGGCAAAAACCTATTATTATCTATTTCTTGAGCGTAGCTGTCAATCGATTAAATATAAAATCGTATGAAATCAAATCAAACCGATTTGGCCCAAAATTTAGATAAACCATCCGGAGCACTAAACAAACATTTGGTGATAATATGGTTTCGATACGTTCAGTGGTTTAGGCATGGGTCGATCACGCACATACACACTAAGGATTATAGATATATATATAGTTATTGGATAAAAAATACTTGGTAGGTTTCACATTAAGATATAAAAATAAAACGAATTTATTTTTATATCTTAATGTGAAACCTACCAAGTATTTTTTATCCAATAATTTTAAAAAATGTTTCACCAAGTACCAACACCAAATTCCTTAAAAACTATTAAATATATAGTGCCTATATAGATTTCGAGAATCTATATAGCCACCATATAGTTACTATATAGTTTTAAACATTGTGCTACACTAGGGAACCTTAAATATCAAACGTTGTCCGATCATTTTACCTTAAACGAAATCCAATTAAGAAAATTGGACATAAATTGAGGTGTGATTCTTTCTCACTCCCCCGATTATTATTTTCATTGGTATTATTATTAATAACAAGAAAGCAAAAGGTATATTGAACATTAAATCCAATTTATTGTATCGATTCCCATTAATGAGTACGAAATCATAACATATTATAAGTATTATTACAATATTTTATTTTTGGGGAGGGGAATATAAATAATATTTTCTGAAATTATCGTAGATGAATAATTGAAATTAATAATTCAAATGACAAATTATTAAGGGGAAATTTGTTTTCTACACTTAGGTATATAGAAATTTAATTATATATAACGTGTTTGAAAAATTATACAGGAAAATCAATTAATAAAGAGGGCAAGTGGGATTTTTGTTCGCGTCCATTAGAGGGAGGAAAATAAACTACGAGACATATTATTTATAGTCAGGTAAAACTGGGGCGAATCGAATTTTATAAATTCTTTTTTTATGTCTTACGCCCTATTATAATTATCAAAAGGTAAATCATTAAAAGTTTAAATAGAAAAAAATAATATCAATATAATAGTTTTGGGATTCTATATCTCTATGTTCACCGATCTCCAGATTAAACGGCTTAACCGATTAATTTGAAATTTGAAACATAGACTCCTGAGGGGTCAAGTAAACGGTGTGATTCATAAAAAGTGAACTTTTACTTCCAGGAGGATATGTTCATGGACCTCATTTCTTTCTTTTTGCTAATTGTTATTCCAAGTTCTAATAAGAAAACTCTAATTGAATGTTTTCTACAAATTTAAATTTAATCTTTTCAAAACCCATAATATATAAAATATTACTATTGAATTTGATCAAATAGAAATCTCGTCAGACTATTAATAAATTACTTCCGAATTGTAAAACTGTAGGGACCTGAAATTTAAATAAATTGACACGTTCTGATGTGGCCATCCACTTAACTTTACCATACACTTCTGTTTGAGTTTGGTACAAGGGACTAGATTTTCATTTGTTGGCCCTACAATCCCTTCCCCTATTTTGGACGGATATTTTTTGCATTTTTAGTGTCCTGGGGTCCATTGATTATGTATACAAAATTTGGTTGAGTTTTCTCAGATAGCCTAGATTTTTATTTATCAACCCCCCCCCCCATAATTTTGGCGCCAGAAAAATATTTTTATTATTTTTCTTGTTTTTTTTAGTTTGAAAATATTGTAATTTTAAATTTAAGCTCCGCCCCCCCCCCCTTTAATTTTGGGTCAATACGCACCAAAATCTAATTTTGTCTTAATCTTAATGCACCAAAACTACGTGTGAAATTTAGTTTTGATATTCACACTAGTCACACTAGTCACGCATTTTGACAAAACAATTATTATCTCGAAAAATATAATTTTTCGATGTTCACTTATTAGGACTTTTTTGTAAACCGAAATGCCATGGTTTCGATCAATTTTTTTATATCAAAATAGTTTCAGCCGTTTTTGAGATATTTCGAAAAAAAGAATGAAAAAAAACACTTTTTTCATGCACGATTACAATACATGACCTTACCCTATAGCGAGGGGTGATCCGCGATTGGAAGTAGGTGTACACCTCTTTGGAAGTACTTGGAAATATTTGGAAGTACTTGGGAACATTTGGAATTACTTGGGAATATTTGAAAGTACTTGGAAATATTTGGAAGTACAAGTGGAAGTAGGTGTACAGCATATTAGGTCGCGGTTCACCCCAGCCCTATAGTAAAGTAAATGGACATCTTCAATCATAAACCTTTCAAATGACACAAATAAATTTCTCAACTTTAAGCCATGGATTAAAAAAATATGGTTGAATCAAAATTTTCTTTTTTTCTTAAATTGTATATAAATATATAGATATATATACCTATATGAAATATTTAATAGAATGTTGTTCACTTAGCACACTCATTAATTATATTGAGAGTCGATGTGAAAGAGACATAAGATAACAAACTAAAGAAAAAAATTAGTTCCCCAAGGAGTGTCAAAAATTATCAAATCGTTTTTCGTATAGCCTTCTCATTTCCATTATGTAATTTATTTTGTGACAAGAAGTTATTTTAATTAAGAGCAAACGCGAGAGACGAAAAATTAAAAACAAGACGAAAAATTCCATGATTGAGAGAAATGATTTTTTTTTGTAACATTCAATCTATTATACATAGTTGTTTATCTCAAGAAAATAATAAATAGTTTAGAAGAAAAAGAAATCAGGTTTTTAATCTTGATTGAAAATTAATTTTTAATAAGGTAATATATAAGTGAAAATTAAATGCTAGAAGAAATCATTTCAAATCTGTATGGTGAGGTTATCATCCATAGGGAGATGACAAAATACTAGCCGAAATCAGTTAACCTCAAATCGGAGTGGGTGCACATGCTCATACTTGAGAACGATCGGAAAATAGAGTTATACGAGGGCTGAACCGCGACCAAATATGCTGTACACCTACATTCAAATATTTCCAAGTAATTCCAAGTATTTCCAAGTTCCAAGTAATTCTAAATATTTCCAAGTAATTCCAAGTATTTCCAAGTTCCAAGTAATTCCAAATATTTCCAAGTAATTCCAAATATTTTCAAGTAATTCCAAGTTCCAAGTAATTCCAAATATTTCCAAGTAATTCCAAGTATTTCCAAGTTCAAAGTAATTCCAAATATTTCCAAGTAATTCCAAATATTTCCAAGTTCAAAGTGATTACAAATATTTCCAAGTAATTCCAAATATTTCCAAGTAATTCCAAATTTTCCAAGTAATTCCAAATATTTCCAAGTAATTCCAAGTATTTCCAAGTTCAAAGTAATTCCAAATATTTCCAAGTAATTCCAAGTATTTCCAAGTTCAAAGTAATTCCAAATATTTCCAAGTAATTCCAAGTATTTCCAAGTAATTCCAAGTATTTCCAAGTAATTCCAAGTATTTCCAAGTTCCAAGTAATTCCAAATATTTCCAAGTAATTCCAAATATTTCCAAGTGATTCCAAGTATTTCCAAGTGATTCCAAGTATTTCCAAGTGATTCCAAGTATTTCCAAGTTCAAAGTAATTCCAAATATTTACAAGTTCAAAGTAATTCCAAATATTTCCAAGTAATTCCAAATATTTTCAAATAATTCCAGTATTTCCAAATATTTCTAAGTAATTCCAAATATTTCCAAGTAATTCCAAGTATTTCCAAGTTTTTTTTTTTTTTTTTAATGATATTGATGTGTGAAGGAGATACACCAGAAGGTGCATCCCCTAAAGGCCTCTATGGGCTGGCCCCTCCATCGTGAAAAGAACAGAGTAGAAGGAAAAGAAGCCGGGATCACGAGCCAATCTCAGAAACTTAGATACAATCCAATATCCAATTTACTAAGGTTTTAGGGACTTCGAGCAGTGGTAAATTCTCTGCGCGATAAAAAAGTTCCAAGTAATTCCAAGTAATTCCAAATATTTCCAAGTAATTCCAAGTAATTCCAAATATTTTCAAGTAATTCCAAATATTTCCAAATATTTCCAAGTAATTCCAAATATTTCCAAATAATTCCAAGTAATTCCAAATATTTTCAAATAATTCCAGTATTTCCAAATATAATATTTCAAAGTCATTTCAAATATTTCCAAGCAATTACAAATATTTCCAAGTAATTCCAAATATTTCCGAATAATTCCAGTATTTCCAAATATTTCTAAGTAATTCCAAATATTTCCAAGTAATTCCAAATATTTCCAAAAATTTCCAAATATTTCCAAGTAATTCCAAGTTTTTCCAAGTTCCAAGTAATTCCAAATATTTTCAAGTAATTCCAAAATCATTCCAAAAAGGTGTACACCTACTTCCAATCGCTGAACACCCCCTCGGAGCTAAATTTCTAAGGACCACGAAAATTTTAAACTTATTTCAGATTTTTGCTTATAACTCGAAAACGACGCGTCTTACAGGATATTTCACTCTTACAAAAATTAAAGAGCATAAGATTTTGCGTTGAATAACGTACTTAAAAATTTTAATCGGCTGAGCCGTTTAGCTTCAATGGATCGTCAAATATGTGCAATTTTAACCAATCATGAGTTTCCTAAATTTGATATACTGGCGAATCGAATGCAGGTGATTTTTGTCAGATATTAAGTAATAATAATATCTGAATTTATATATTTCTGTATAAGAAATAATGAATTTTTAAATATATTTCTAATTAATATATTAAATAATAATTAATGATCATACTTAAATGGATCATATCTTTTTCATTCTCTCTTGGTCCAGACTTAAGATTCAGCTGACTCCAATTGCCTCAACCAGCAGTAGTCTAGCGATATATATATATCTTGTTTAAAAACGCGGTCAAAAACAACTTTCTTTGATATATTAAATATTATTTAATATATTAATTAGAAAAATATTTAAAAATTTTAACCAACTTGGCGGAAAAGTTAATTATGCTCATTAGAGTGGTCACATGAAATCAATCTTCGATTTTTCCGGTGCTGACCCCATCAATTAAAATTATATATTTCAAGCTTATAGTAAACCTAAAATCGGAGTAGGTGCTTAATGCTCATACTTGAGAACGATCGCAGAATAAGTCGATCGAAACGTCGTAGTTATATTGTAGTATTTATTCGTGTTCAATAAATAATTATAATTAATTATTTGTGATTTTACTAAAAATTCAAAATTTAATCAAATTAATCACAAAAATAAAAGCTTCACTAGCTTCATTACTAATAAATTTAGCTTGTGTATATTTAATGGCCAGCAAAAGTCTAATTTTCCTCGGCTACATGCGAAGATGGGATAAAATCTCACAACATATCGAATTAAACATATTTTAATTTTGTTTAATTGAACTTGCATTTATTTAATTCAACTATATTACCTAATATATTGTAAAAAAAATAAGCTGACGTGTTCTGATGTGGCCATCCACTTGACTTTACCATACAACCTTGCCACTCACTTATATTTAATATTTAATAAAATTATTTATAATCATGAGGGGAGGGGGGGTAAACTGATTATGTATACCAAATTTGGTTGAGTTTGGTAAAAGGGCCTAGATTTTCATTTTTTGATCCTACAACCCCCCCCCCATTTAGGGAGGTTAGTTTTTGCATTTTTATACTTCTGGTGTCCCACTGATTATATATACAAAATTTGGTTGAGTTTGCTCAAACGGCCTAGATTTTTTATTTTTAACCCCCCTCCACTCCCCTTAATTTTGGGTCGATATGCACCAAAATCTAATCAGCTTTTAATCTCAATGCACCAAAAATACGTGTGGAATTTGGTTTCCATATTCACACTAGTTTTTGAGCTAGCTTGTCTACAAAAATTTGGTAACGGACAGACTAACAGAAATTTTAACAAAACAATTATTATCTTGAAAAATATAATTTTTTCGATATTCACTTATAAGGGCTTTTTTGTAGACCAAAATGGCATGGTTTCGCTCAATTTTTTTAATTAAAATAGTTTCAGCCGTTTTTCAGATATTTCGAAAAAAAAACCCCACTTTTTTCATGCACGATTACAATACTTGACCATACCCATAAGTATTATTATGTACCTATTAAAATTGAGTCTAAATTAATTTCCAAACCATACAATAAAAATCTTGTGAATGGGGATTCGCAGAGGTTTTCGCTTAGTATTAATTTAAAACAATCGGCATTGGAAACTCCAAATGTTATAAAAAAAAAAAATCAAAAAAACTGGTTTAATTTTTTTTTCTCTCTTTTTCTTCGTTTTGTATATGTTGTTTAGAATCATCGAATCTTCGTAGCGAAAGAAGAGGAGAGAGGACCATAGTTCTTTTCTCACCGTTGATTTATACGTGCCGCTATCACAAGATGTTAATGAGCTCGATCGCTTTGTCTTCACCTCCAAACACACACACACACACACATATCAGTGTCGATTTCTTTTTCTTAAGCCGACCCGACCAGAGGAGGCCGGTTTCCCTTTTTAGGGCAGATCTTCCTCCTCCCGTCGTCTTGGTTGACGTCGTTGCCGACTTTGCCTCTTCTAAACCCAAACACCGCCGACGACGGGTTTTGACAATGTAAACAAAAAACAAAATCCCTTTTTCTGTTACACACACACACACACATACACACACACTTTGCTCCCTCTCATCGCTTCTGATTAAAATAAAAGATATATGATGGTCCCGAATTTTTATTCAATCCCAAAGTTGGTATATATGAATGTCGATTGGTAATTAATAGTCGAGGGAACCAAGAGGACAACCTTTTGAATACTTACAACCCATTGGACATTAATAATTACATTTTATTATGAAATGATAATGTTAATTTAAGAATGCAAATTACTTAATTTTTTTACTTTATCCAATGCGAAGCATGGGGAAAGTATTGTAGTCTGGTCTCGCGGCAAGCGCGACTTCAAAGGGTCCTCAGGTAAAGTCTGCAGAACCCATGGACTCAATTAAGGTCACAAATTGAAGTATTCAATGAGATTAAATTTTAGCACGTGACGGTTTTGCCAAAAATTACCTGGAATCTCGTCGAGAGACCAAAAAGAGCCATTTTTTTGGAAGTGCGTGGGAATGGATCGATGGATGTTATCGTTTTTTTCGTCCACGATTTTTTCCACACCGTTGCACTGATTGAATTGAAATTGAAAACCTACTATTAGTTTAACAAAATGAAGCGCTGATTAGTTTTTGGTACATATCGGTCGACAAACATTAGTACTTTATTTCAGTACTTTTTTAGTTTTTTCTAAATATCTTGAAAATGACTTAACCAATTTTGATGAAATTTAATATCCTAATTAAGTACCTTGGGGACCACAAAAAAGGTTAAATAAAGTTTTTAGTAAAATCATATTTTAAAGTACTTTACTCTAGAGTAAAATAGTACTTTTTTAATTTTTTATTTTAAATTCTTTAAAATTTATTCATTTGATCGTTTTAAGATAGCTCATTTAACCTAACTTAAGTAAGAATGGTTAGGCTTCTCGCTGTGAAATGGTAAAAATTTGGGAGGAAATTTTATAAGTAACCATAGCAACCGCGTTGTTTTCTTATCCGTTACCATTGCTGAAGACATGGAGGAATCGACTTAAAATCAAAAATAGCGATTGATTCTCATCTAGTACTTGAGGAATAACCATTCTATATTGGACTTTTGACGTTTCGGTTTTTATTGGTAACCATTGCTGAAGACATAGAGGAATCGAGTTAAAATCAAAAATATCGATTGATTCTCATCTAATACTTGAGAAATAACCATTCTATATTGTATTTTTGGCGCTTCGGTTATTATTGAGTAACCATTGCTGAAGACATGGAGGAATCGGCTTAAAATCAAAAATAACCATCGATTCTTATCTAATACTAGAGGAATAACCTTAGTGCATTCCATTTTGACATGTTTTGACTATTAATGGCAACCTCTGCTGAAAACGTGGAAGAATCGACTTAAAATCAAAAAGACTAAATTCTTTTAATGGCAAACAACTCAAGCTTAAGTCGATTCTTCCACGTTTTCAGTAGACCTTGGCATTAATAGTCAAAACATCAAAAATGGAATGCAATAAGGTTATTCCTCTAGTATTAGATAAGAATCGATCGTTATTTTTTATTTTAAGTCAATTCCTCCATGTCTCCAGCAATGGTTACCAATAATAATCTGAAGCGTCAAAAATCTAATGTAGAATGGTCATTCCTCGACTGTTAGAATCGAACAATATTTTTGAATTAAAGTTAACATGAACTGCAAATTTCAAGTGATATCTGATTAATAATAAAAGAATAATCATATTAATATTTCAAATGAATTTGGATAAAGTTTAGCAACGATCCGTTGCAGTTTATTTCTTTCTTTCTTACATTTGATTCAATCGCGAATCTAATGTAGGGAATTTTTGTCAAATATTGAGTGAAAATAATTGAAAAGTTTTTGTTTTGCCGAGAGTAGCAGAGTTGTCGATTCACGTTATTTACCTAATCTATTTTAATCTATTATCTACTACTTGGAAATGAAAGTGGAAGTGGAAGTAGGTGTACACGATTTTAGGTCGCGGTTCATCCCTCGGCTGAAACGTTAGCGGGAGTTCATAAATAAAAAGAAATAAATAAAAGCTGCACGTCTCTTATTTAAGCCCTTAGATACTAAATTAATACAACTACACCTATAAAGTATTCCTAAAATAAGTAAAGTTACAATTTAATTTTGTATTTTTGCAATGAATTAATGTGATTTTACTAATATAAAATAGGATTTTTTTCTTCTTCTAAATTCCCTATCTAGGTATTTGTATTGTAAACATAATATAGTCAATTTTACTTAGGGAAAGTGTTGTAGGTTTTAGGTGAAACATGATATTAATTAATAATATCAATTTACAATTTTGTTAACAGTCTAGTCAATTAATACAAATATGAGCTAATAATCTTCAAAGGTTCTATAGATTTTCATAATAACAATTCGAGTTTTTTTTTTTTTTCGTTTTGTTTTTCAGCATTTTTCAACCAGTAGAGCTAGAAAATACAAAATCGAATCAATTTTTTGTATCGCAAATACGCATATTTTGGCACTAGAATGAACTTTCAACGAACTTCTTTTCGAGGGTATCAAAAATACATTAAGAGAGACACACAAATAGACTAAAAATAAACTGCAACGGATCGTTGCTAAACTTTATCCAATGAACTATCGTAGTCTAGGGTAAAGTACTTTAAAATATAATTTTATAAAAAAATTTATATGACCATTTTTGTGGTCCTCAAGGTACTCAATTATAATATTAAATTTCATCAAAATTGGTTTCAGTCATTTTCAAGATATTTAGAAAAAACTAAAAAAGTACCGAAATAAAGTACTAATGTTTGTGGGCCGATATGTACCAAAAACTAATCAGCGCTTCATTTTGTTAAAATAATGTTAGGTTTTCAATTTCATTTCAATTGGTGCAACGGTGTGGAAAAAATCGTGGACGAAATAAACGATAACATCCATACATCCATCCATCACGCACGCACTTCCAAAAAAAAATATGGCACTTTTTGCCTCTCGACGAGAGACCCAGGTAATTTTTGGCAAAATCGTCACGTGCTAAAATTCAATCTAATTGAATACTACAATTTGTGACCTTAATTGAATCCATGGGTTCCGTAGTCTTTACCTGAGGACCATTTGAAGTCCCGCTTGGCGCAGATTATCAATCCTTTACCCATGCTTCGCATTGGATAAAGTAAAAATGAGAATATTTCCCTAACTTTCAGACATTTCTATACAAGATTAAGAAAAACAAATTTGAAACAATTTAATTCTGAAATCAATCTGGCAAACTAATTGGATCGCCTTGAATATATTTTGTACTTAATACGCAGTTCACAAGGACCCAAAATTGGCCCCTAGGAGGACAAACTTTTATTTATTTATTATTTAGACACTTATCTTTATGTCAGTGATTCTCAACCTTTTTTTAGCCACGGCACACTTTTAATAATTTAGAAATTTGACGGCACACTAACAAATAAAATAGAATTTGATTTGGTTTATTGATTGATGTACCTATAAAATTATCATAGGACATTGTGAATCCTGTAAAATGTTACTACCTCTTTAGTTCAAATGATCAAATAAATATTTGGATTAAATGTAGTGTCATTTGATAAAGAAATGTAAAAAAATCGGTTGTCTGTAAAGTCGGTTTACTGACGATAGTTGAACGTGACAACGTCATAAGAAAATACTGATGGAATGGTATTTTCTTATGACGTTGTCACGTTCAACTATCGTCAGTAAACCGACTTTACAGACAACCGATTTTTTTCATAAAATTCTTCGTTCAGAAAATCATTTTAAATTTACAAAATACTTGAATAAAATTTATTGTTTAAATTTCTACTCGACTGTTAAAATTTAATTTTTGATTTTATTATTTTATAATAATAAATTTTGTATTGACATTATTTCTTTCAGCAAGTAAACTGAATAAAAGTTGTTGTTCAATTAGTTACTTAATTATTTTTGCAAATTTAATTGTAATTTGTTGTAAAAAAGTAATAATTTTGAATAATTTATTATAAGAATAAACTGTGATTAAATTATTGTTCATAAATCTTAAATTTAAAATTTGGAAACATCATTAAAATTTTTGTAACTGTAGCTTTTAAAAAGCCCGCCTCAATCTTTGTTGCTCGTTCCGCGCTCTCGCTTGCACTTCAAGCCTTAAATGGAACGCCTCAGAGCGAGGTAACGCCGCATGAGTCATGTTTTTTCGTGCGTGCAGCCGGCTCCATCGAATTATAAGACGTTGTCACGTCAGAAAAAAAAATGAATTCGGGAGGGTCCACTGCTTAGCAGTGGCGGCACACTTCAAGAATCTCGCGGCACACTAAAGTTCCGCGTCACAGTGGTTGAGAATCAATGCTTTATGTATTCTTGACCCTGAAATATTTTCTATGCATTTCTGAATAGTACACATTCGAATTTACAAACACTTTCACCTTCATCCCAACCGAAAAATGTTTGTTTTTTGAGGGAATTCACAAGATGTATATACAAACTAGATCCTGGATCAAAAATATGTGTATACTGAATGTTATTCTACATTTGATTCAATCGCGAATCTAATGTAGGGAATTTTTCGCCAAATATTGAGTGAAAATAATATTTGAACTTATATATTTCTAACTTGAAATAATGATATTAAATAAATTTTAATTTTTCTCATTAATATATCAAAGAATAATTGATACGTCAACGAGAATTATTTTGAGCGCGCTGATTTGAAAAAGATATTTTTATCTCGCGAGACTACTGCGGATTACGCTATTGGAGTCTGCGGAGTATTAAGTCTGGACCAAGAGAGAAAAAGATGTGATCCACTTAGCTACAATCCAACGTCATTTCGCGTATAGCCCGCTAGACATTCACTTGGTGATCCATCCGAATGTCTAGCGGGCTATACGCTAAATGACGTTGGATTGTAGCTAAGTGGATCACATCTTTTTCTCTCTTGGTCCAGACTAATACTCCGCAGACTCCATAGCGTAATCCGCACATGCGCGGATCCAGGGGGGCGATGGGGCGACCTCCCCCCCCCCAAAGCATTGGAGATCAATATTTTTTATATGTTTATTTAATTTTTTTTTATAACATAAAAATTTTAAAATTGAAGAAAATAAAGTTCTATGTGGGGGGGGGGGCGCGGCGTCTCTGATCCCCTCCCGCTTGGACAATTCGATCGCGACACACTTCCGAGATCAAAAGTAGATCTTATATACCGGCGACCGCCCCCCCCCCCCCAAAACAGAGGTCTGGATCCGCGCCTGAATCCGCAGTAGTCTCGCGAGATAAAAATATATTTTTCAAATCATCGCGCTCAAAATAATTCCCGTTGACGTATCAATTATTCTTTGATATATTAATGAGGAAAATTAAAATTTATATATATTTCCTAAATAAAAACATGGCTGAGATTGGAAGTTGTATAGTTGTAATATGCCAAGTTTTTGCTTCAGACGGTGATCCATGCAATAACTAAACGTTCTTCCAAAATCTAATGAGTTAGAATGCTTTCTATATTCTAATGCTGTACAATATAGTAAACGATTGACCCCAGTAAAAGTTTTTATATAATATTGACAATTGCCAGAGACCGGAGTCGGCTGTAATAAGATGAATTTCCATGTGGTTAGCCAAATCCTAACTGTTTTTAATTTCATGGCTAAATGAGAATCAGGGTAAAGGGTAACTGTTGGAAAAGTACAATTTATATATAATATAATATTATTTATTTGACAATATTTGCATAGAATGAATAAAACGTTGTTTTTTTAAATCTGAGCAATTTTTCTTGTTTCTTAATTCTTGCCATTTATCTCTTTCTTGTTTTTCTATTCTTGCTTGTATTTTCACAAGATAATAAAAGAAATCATTCCTACAGTGGGAGCGAGATGAAGAATAAGGCTATAAGGCTATTCTATTAGGACTTGGATTTATTTAGCATGAATTAACGAAAGGTTAAATGATTTCAATTTTTTTTGACGTGACAACGTCTTATAATTCGATGGAGCCGGCTGGCTGCACGCTCGAAGAAACATGACTCATGCGGCGTTACCTCGCTCTGAGGCGTTCCATTTAAGGCTTGAAGTGCAAGCGAGAGCGCGGAACGAGCGACAATGATTGAGGCGGGCTTTTTAAAAGCTACAGTTACAAAAATTTTAATGATGTTTCCAAATTTTAAATTTAAGATTTATGAACAATAATTTAATCACAGTTTATTCTTATAATAAATTATTCAAAATTATTACTTTTTTACAATAAATTACAATTAAATTTGCAAAAATAATTAAGTAACTAATTGAACGACAACTTTTATTCAGTTTACTTGCTGAAAGAAATAATGTCAATACAAAATTTATTATTATAAAATAATAAAATCAAAAATTAAATTTTAACAGTCGAGTAGAAATTTAAACAATAAATTTTATTCAAGTATTTTGTAAATTTAAAATGATTTTCTGAACGAAGAATTTTAGGAAAAAAATCGGTTGTCTGTAAAGTCGGTTTAAAATACTGATGGAATGGTATTTTCTTATGACGTTGTCACGTTCAACTATCGTCAGTAAACCGACTTTACAGACAACCGATTTTTTCGATAAATAACGCAACCTGGATTTTTGAGAAAAAAATAATATAAAGAGAATAGCCGAATATGCATGGTAAATCTCCCGCCGCGGCGATTTCTATTAGCAGTTTGGGAATCGTTTTTGTGCCAAATAAAAATAAATCAGCCAAATTTTCAGCTCCTAATCTTAAGCAGTTTTCGAGTTATTTGAAAAGACCTATTTTTTTATTTTATTTTATTTTTTAATATTAAAATTAACAAATGGGGATTTTTTCCCATTGCTTGCGAGTAAAAGTCATAAAACAACCCCACATTATGATTCCCAGATGGAAAGCCGATTTTTAAGAAAATAAATAAAACTAAAATTATTTTTTTGACATGCGTTTTTTGAAAAGTGTCCATCACTAAATTTTGTCAGAACATGTCATTTATACTCCTTTATATTCAGGAATTTTGAATTTTTTGAATTAGTAGAACATTATCAAAAAAAATTAAAAACGAATTTTATAAGTTGTATTATTATTATATTAATATTTTCGGTTAAAAAATTATTTTTTATATATTTTTCTACCAGCAAAAGAGTATTATATTAGTTCGTTTAAACACAAGGTTATAAAAAAAAATTCGTTTTTAATTTTTTTCATAATATTCCACCATTTCAAAAAAAAAAATTGAAAAAATTCCTTATTGTAAATGGCCTTTTCTGACAAAATTTGGTGATGGACACTTTTCAAAAACGTAGTACTTTATATTTAAAACTAGCTTCAAGGCCCGCCTTCCGCGGGCCTTTTCTCTAGCCAGGGGCTTCGCCCCTGGACCTCAACGTGGCTGCTTTATTGATGTTTTATTAGTAACAGAGAATAAATATAATTGTTTTATTATAAAGTCTTAAATAGAAATAATTTGAGATTCTATTTAACTGTAATATACACTCATAACAAATAAGATGAAACAAATATTTAAAATGTATTAAAAATCCACTTGTTATCATTAAGGGGAAAATAAAAAAAATTATATTATATGTAGGTATTATTATAGATAAGAAGACTTGAAATTATTATTATTATTTATTTTGCTAGACACAAAAGTATATACAATCTATTTATAAAAAATTCTCTTATTCTCAAGCTTGAGTTGTTTATCATAAAAGAATTTAGTCTTATTGATTTTAAGTCGATTCTTCCACGTTTTCAGTAAAGGTTACCATTAATAGTCAAAACATCAAAAATGGAATGCAATAAGGTTATTCCTCTAGTATTACATAAGAATCGATATTTATTTTTGATTTTAAGTCGATTCCTCCATGTTTTCAGCAATGGCTACCAATGATAATCGAAGGGTCAAAAATCGAATGTAGAATGGTTATTCCTCGACTGTTAAATGAGAATCGATCATTATTTTTGAATTAAAGTCAACATGAACTGCAAATTGCAAGTGATATCTGATTAATAATAAAGAAATAAACATATTAATATTTCAAATGAATTTGGATAAAGTTTAGCAACGATCCGTCGCAGTTTATTTTTAATTTTGTAAATGTACTTTAAAAAAATAGATAGTTTTTTTAAATCTTTGTTGCATTATTAAATTCTTCTTCAACGATAATGTGGTTAGAACTATTAAGAATGAATGGCACTCAAAAATCTGACAAACAGGGCCGCCAACACATGTTTAGTTTGCTAGTTTAGTTCTTTTATTGTTTGGCAAGCTATATTGGCTAACCTGAATTTTTTTTAGTTTTTCCTGAATTTTCCAATTTTCCGGGCAACTTTTCCAATTTTTTTTTTACGTATTAACCTGAATTGGACTATTACGAACATTAAAAAAAATTAGCCAAATCGGTCCAGGCATTTGAGAGATCTGCGCTTACAAAGAAACAGAAATTCATTTTTATTATATAGATTTTAAAAAGTTTCTAAAAGAAATTTTCAAAAATTTTCTTTACTTTGTTTATTTTAACACCAAACTTTTTGAGATTTCTCCCTTTATCAGTGGAATTTTTAAATTCAAAAAAAAAAAATTGGAAAAAAAGTTGTTTTTTCTAAGATTTAAAAATAAACACTGAAAATCTAGAAAAATCTTGGAAATTTAATAAAAATAAATTCCCTGCCCAATCACCCATGTTTTAAAATGTTATTTTCTCTCACAAATGTGAACAAATATGTACAACGTACAAGGAGCACTAAGCCACTCGCAATAAGAAGTTTAAATTTTCAAATTGAATTTGAAAATCAATTGGACCAGTCCGTGAAAGTTATCAACCCCCCCTATCCACCTTGGCTTATAGAAAAGCCAAATTGTATATGGGAGCTTCTCAATTTTAATAAGAAAACGACCAGCCCTTGCATGTATGTACAAGCTTTTTATAATATAATTTCTAAATTCGAAAATTATTCTCTAATATTTACAGACGGGTCCAAACTTGAAAATAAGGTAGGATGTGCTTTTAAAATTGAAGAATCAGAGAGAAATTTCAAATTATCTTCTGTAACAAACATATACAATGCTGAAATCAAAGCTATTGAACTAGTAATGTCAACCCTCAGTCATCACCCAAACAATAAATTTCTTATAATCTCCGATTCGCTTAGTGCTCTTTCTGCAATCCAAAATTATAACACTCAGCATCCACTCATACAGAAAATACATTTATCCTTTCATAATTTTATTCTAAGAGGGAAAATAATCCACTTTATGTGGGTTCCCAGCCATAAAGGCATCCCAGGTAATGAGCTTGTTGACGAACAGGCGAAAAGGGGAGCCAATAAACAAAATTATGACTTCACAGAAAATCTGCCTGAAGACATTAAAAATTTTGTTAAAACCAAAACTATAAGTAACTGGAAGCTAGAATGGGAAAAATTTACTAATAACTATTTAAAGATGATAAAACCCATCATTGGTTCCATATCAGCTTCAGATCTAAGTAGAAAAGAGCAAGTTAAATTGACCCGCCTAAGATTGGGTCATTGCTTATTCACCCACGGCCATCTAATGAACAAGGATGACCCACCGATATGTCCAGCTTGCAAAGTTAGGATAAATGTAAATCATGTATTAGTGGAATGCCCAATTTACGCAAGGGAAAGAAAATGTCATTCAATGGGGAACAAAGACTTAAAACAAATACTCGAAAATGAGGAAGGATATGATAATTTGTTCGATTTTTTGAGAGTCATTAACATTTATGATAATATCTGAGTTCTCACTTTTATATTTAACTATAAAACCAAACATGTAAAAGAAATTTAAAAATTGAAAATATAACGCATTTAATATCTGTGGCGCAAATGACCACGCAGTCGAGGCGCCCTTTAAACTGTAATAAATATAAAAATAATAAAAATCTTGGAAAAAAAAACAAATTTTTTTTTCTTTTTAGAATTTAAAAATCCCATTGATAAAGGGAGATATTTTCACGAAACGGTTTGGACTTAAAATAAACATGTTGAAGATAAATGTCAATCAGTGGTAATGATAATTTCCCAACTATTCAAATAAAGTCTTATTTTAAAATTTTTTATTCATTTATGGTAAATAACCGCAACGGTTGTTCGCCTTAAAGATAGACAACCGGACTTACACGCTCACTTTCTAGCTAGACCCGCATTAATACAATGAGAAACATATTTTTAAAAGGACTTAGGACTGTTCATAAAGCAATTAAAAATTCATCTAAATAATTTTTCACTATAACAAAGAGTTATAATAATTAAAAAATGACTTTTGCGCTAAATTTTCTCTGGAGAGAGACGGACTGATAGAAATTTTAACTGTAAGTAATGGGGCAGTAAAGAAAGAAAAAATTAACACATAAAAGGTATAATTTATTGGAATCCTTCCCCCCTTTCCTTTCAAACCGACGTTTCGGAGGATTATTCCCTCCTTCTTCAGGTCAATGAATGAAACAAATAAAATTATTTCCTTCCTCTCTTTATATTAAACACTGCTTTGGAGAGAGGAAGGAAACATTTTCTTTTGACCCTTTGAAACCCTGAAGAAGGCGGGAAAAATCCTCCGAAACGTCGGTTTGAAAGGAAAGAGGAAATATTCAATAAATTACACCTTATTTGGATATGTGTTAATTTTTTCTTTCTTCACTACCCCTTGGATGCCTTCCATTGCTTTCAATTTTTGAAGCTTTGCTTCTTTAAGCACGCTGGATAGGGTCTAAATGGGAAAAAGCGACTCCGGTAAGATTCCCATTCCGCTACGATTCTGGGCTGCTGGTAGGGGAAGTGAGAGAGGGCGGGTGAAGGGAGAGGCCAGAGGTAAAGCTGCAGTAGCTATTGTTGGCACAACCGTTTATACAGCTTTTAGGGCCGGTTGTATGCCGCAAAGTAAATGCTTTTTACCACTAACAAACGGTAGATGATGAATGTAGACGAATATCTATTTCGAACTTGTTGCCTTTATCGTCGGAAACATTTTAAGTTAAATGTTACAATAAAATGTTTTAAATTGTTTAAAATGTTGTTCCAAATGATAATAAAAATAAATATTTAAATTAAATTTACCGTGAATTAGTATAATTTTATTTAAAAATAAAAAAATATTGGTGGGCCAATTGAGATGAGACGGGGCTCGTAAGTAGCTTTTCAAATGTTAAAAAAAAAAAAAAACACCCCTAAAACCAAAACAGCTGCTCTCCTTCGATACCTACTGCATATATACTGCTTAATGAATCCCTTTTAAAGATCAGATCTCAAGAGACCATCGGTTGCAGATTCATCATCCCGAAGAGGCTGGAGGAGAGGGGGGGGGGGCTGTTTTTCCGGAATTCTTTTCTTTTTCTTTTCCCTTTCATTCTAGTGTTCATCTTCAAACCCCCGAAAAAGATTTTTTTCTCTTTCTCTTTGTATAAACCCGGGGCTGATCCATCAATTAGAGCTTTAAAACGCGAACATACAAAGTCCCCTCCCTCTTAGGCCACGAAATATTTATGCATTTTTGTGGGTGAATAGGGAAAAGAAGAATCTGCGCCCACCCCTTATTTCTTCACTGCCCTTGTCTTGTCTTTCTTCTTGTGGAGAGAGAAAGAGAAGAAAGAAAATTCACCACCCACCCACCCACTCACACAGAAGCCATCAACTTCTCTTAAGAATTACTCAAAATGTCAAAGAAAAAGAAAAGTTTTTTTATTTATTAACTGATATTTTTTTCTTTTAAAAAATAATAAAAATAAAACATTTCCTTCCTAATTACTTATTTTGTTATTTATTATTTGATGTCAAATGATGTCTTTAAATCATAATAGATTTATATTAAAGACTAAAAATAATAAATATATTTAAAAAAAAACTCATCAAATCATGTAATGAAGCGGTTGAAGCTTTTATTTTTGTGATTAATTTAATTAAAATTTGAATTTTTAGTGAAATCACACATTATTAATTATAATTATTTGTTCGTGTTCAATAAATAATTATAAACCTACCAGTATTTTAACAAAATGAAGCGATGATTAGTTTTTGGTACATATCGGTCCACAAACATTAGTACTTTATTTCAGTACTTTTTTAGTTTTTCTAAATATCTTGAAAATGACTTAACCAATTTTGATGAAATTTAATATCCTAATTAAGTACCTTTGGACCCACAAAAAAGGTTAAATAAAGTTTATAGTAAAATTATATTTTAAAGTACTTTACTCTAGAACATATTAATATTTCAAATGAATTTGGATAAAGTTTAGCAACGATCCGTTGCAGTTTATTTTAATTTGAAAACGGCTCTCAACTAAAAATCGACCTTTGTATCAGAAAAAATCATTCAAAATCATTCATATCATTCAAAATTTTTATGTTTACTTTTTAATAGATGTTTGGATGAGGGAACTATGCCTATTGGTTGGAAAAGAGCGTTGGTTATTCCTGTTTATAAAGGGGAGATAAGAGCTTTAGCTTGTAATTATAGGCCAGTGAAGTTTAACAAGTCTGGTGGGCGGAATTTTACGAGAGGTTGGTAGGCTCTCAGCATCCGCTCGTATTTGGAAGGGCAAGGATGGTTCTATCATAGGCAACATGGTTTTAGAAAAAATTATTCCTGTAATTCTCAATTAGTTTCTTTTATTCAGGAATTACAGGAAGCTTTAGATAAAAGTCAGTGTGTAGATGCAGTATTTTTGGACTTTGCCGAGGCTTTCGGTAAAGTCAGTCATAAAATTATTTTAGAAAAATTAAACTCGTCCGGGTTTGTCTGTTAAGTTAATTAAATTTATTCGGTGTTTTCTTAGGGATGAGAACTCAAATTGTAAAAGTGGGTAATGGTCTGTCTGATAGAGTAGATGTCACGTCTGGGGTGATTCAAAGTGGTGTTCTGGGTCCTCTTCTTTTTCTTATATATATAAATGATTTGCCTTCTATCGTGCAATCATCTATTAGGCTTTTCGCGGATGATTGTGTCGTATATGAAGTAATTGATAATGATTGTGATAAGCCTTACTTTACAGAATGACCTGGATCAAATTGAAGGATGGTGTAGATCCAATTCAATGGAACTAGACCATTCCAAGTCAAATTTGGTTAGATTTAGTGCTAGAAATCTGGTTAGTCCTCAAAATTATTACATTGGTGGAAATATTATCAATGAATCTAAATTTTATAAATGTTTGAGGCATACATATTCAGGCAAATTTAAAGTGGGATATGCATATTAGTTATATAGTCAATAAGGCTTATAGGAAATTGGGGATGTTTGGTAGAATTTTGAAGGGTACATCTAGAGAAGTTAAGTCAAAAGTTTATTTAACTTATGTAAGACCTAATTTAGAGTATTGTTACGTGGTTTGGGACAAACATCCACAACGATTAGAGAGAAAAATTGATATCGGTACAAAGGAGGGCGGCTAGATTTGTTTTTGAGTAAATTTGATAGGTTTAGTAGTGTCACTTCAATGATTAATGAATTAGGATGGTCTAGTTCATTGGAGAGAAGGGAATGGGCTAAATTGAAAGTGATTTTCAAGCCTATGAGGGTTTTAGGAGGTTAGGAGAAATAGCGAATAGATTTCAGGAACCAAATTGTTAGGTGAGAACTGATCATAGAAAAAGATTCATAAGGCAAGATTCTTGAAAAATATCGGTTTACATTCAATTGTAGGATCTGGCATTGATTTGTGGAACAATCTGTCTGTTACTACTTGGGTTATAGATCCTCTGACCCCTATGATTAAATCAATTATAGATTTTGTCAGAAGTCCTAATATCCTAGAGTTGTGCAAGATTTTATTTAGTTCTCACAAGCAGAGATTAGGTTGAGGTAGAAAGGTCATACCATCCTTGTTAAGGTTTTGACCAGGTTTCCTTAACAGCTTATGGCGAATGCCGGGATGGCTAATGCGTCGCTTGCTCCTGGTATCGGGTTTTTGCGCGGAATTTTTTAAATTACTTTTTGTCTTTTGATAGAAATCTATGGTCGTGTTATTTGTTAATGAACATACATTTCTATTTTTTTATTTATTTTTTTTTTACTTGTTTATTATTTTTTAAATTGTTGTAATTAATTTGTATTGATGTTTATTAATGTATTGTAGCTAGATTGCATTTGATGTTTTTGGAGGACCTAGCCACCGAGGACTTGTGCCTCTCAGCAGGTCGAGGAATAAAGATTTATTTATTTATTTATTTATAAAAAATCATTAAAAATAATATTTAAATAAAGACTTTTAACTGAAGGATGGAAGTTACTGAGCATCGCTCGGTGCCTCCAAGGTACTATTTATAAAATGACAAATATGCAAAGAAATTGATTTGTTTGAGCCCCGAGGAAGTCAACAAAGTTGACGAAACGTTAGCATAAAACAAAAAATACTTGCATAATTGACCTTATTTCCCTACAACTTATTAATTTAATTGATGGCCATAAATAATCAAAATAATAATTAATTATAATTATTTATTGAACACGAACAAATAATTATAATTAAATTAATTATTATTTTGATTATTTATGGCCATCAATTAAATTAATAAGTTGTAGGGTAATAAGGTCAATTATGCAAGTATTTTTTGTTTTATGCCAACGTTTCGTCAACTTTGTTGACTTCCTCGAGGCTCAAACAAATTAATTTCTTTGCATATTTGTCATTTTATAAATAGTACCTGGAGGCACCGAGCGATGCTCAGTAACTTCATCCTTCAGTTAAAAGCTATTTAAATATTATTTTTAAATGATTTTTTCTGATACAAAGGTCGATTTTTAGTTGAGAGCCGTTTTCAAATTAAAATAAACTGCAACGGATCGTTGCTAAACTTTATACAAATTCATTTGAAATATTAATATGTTCTAGAGAAAATTACTTTAAAATATAATTTTACTAAAAACTTTATTTAACCTTTTTGTGGGTCCAAAGGTACTTAATTAGGATATTAAATTTCATCAAAATTGGTTAAGTCATTTTCAAGATATTTAGAAAAAAACTAAAAAGTACTGAAATAAAGTACTAATGTTTGTGGACCGATATGTACCAAAAACTAATCAGCGCTTCATTTTGTTAAAATACTGGTAGGTTTTCAATTCATTCGGTGCAACGGTGTGGAAAAATTCGTGGACGAAAAAAACGATAACACACATACATCCATCCATCCATCCGCACGCACTTCCAAAAAAATGGCACTTTTTGGCCTCTCGACGAGATCCCAGGTAATTTTTGGCAAAACCGTCACGTGCTAAAATTCACTCTCATTGAATACTTCAATTTGTGACCTTAATTGAGTCCATGGGTTCCGTAGTCTTTACCTGAGCACCCTTTGAAGTCGCGCTTGCCGCGAGAGCAGATTCCAATACTTTCTCCCATGCTTTGCATTGGATAAAGTAAAAATATAAAATATATCTAATGAAATCATTTTGAAATTAATATATTATGTAATAGTTATTTGTTGATATATTTTAATGGGAATAAGAGAGAAAACGATAAAAATAGGTGATCGATGAGGCAGGCGATTATACCTGTATTTATCTAACACTAAGTCGATAGAGATATTATATGAATACATTTTAATAGTTGGTAGGTAGTTGAAATCAATAAGCTCTTTACCCCCAACCCCTCTCTACTTAAATGCTAAAATAATAGATGGTAAATTGTTTCGAATTCAGAAGGCAAATGAACCATGTGTTTGTTTTGTTTTTTTATACCGTTTAATATACCATTTACCCTCGCAACCCTTCTCGTTTACCCTTCCTATGGTTATCTTTGTGATATCTTTTCACTTTTCCATTAGCTCGATGGAGTGGATTGAGTAATAATAATCCGTTTGCTATAAAAATTATACAATAAAATAATCTTGATACTAGGGGTGTGTTTAAGAAATAACCATAAAGCATTTAATGTCTCTTGGGACGATACAAGACAAGTATTGAATTTATGTACTTAGATATTTTCAATTATTATTTTTTTTACTTTATCCAATGCAAAGCATGGGTAAAGTATTGTAATCGCTCTCGGAGCAAGCGTGGCTTCAAAGGGTCCTCAGGTAAAAACTACGGAACCCATGGACTCAATTAAAGTCACAAATTGTAGTATTCAATTAGGTTGAATTTTAGCACGTGATGGTTTTGCCAAAAATTACAAGGGGTCTCGTCGAGAGCCCAAAAAGTGCGATTTTTTCATTTAGTGCGTGCGGATGGATGGATGTATGGATGGATGGATGGATGTATGGATGGATGTATGTTATCGTTTTTTTGGCCCACGATTTTTTCCACACCGTTGCACCGATTGAAATGAAATTGAAAACCTACCATTACTTTTAACAAAATGAAGCGCTGATTAGTTTTTGGTATATATCGGCCCACAAACATTAGTACTTTATTTCAGTACTTTTTTAGTTTTTTCTAAATATCTTGAAAATGACTTAACCAATTTTGATGAAATTTAATATCCTAATTAAGTACCTTGGGGACCACAAAAAAGGTTAAATAAAGTTTTTAGTAAAATTATATTTTAAAGTACTTTACTCTAGAACATGTTAATATTTCAAATGAATTTGGATAAAGTTTAGAAACGATCCGTTGCAGTTTATTTTTTTTTTTTTTGAAACGGAGAAAAGTCATTTTCGAATTGGATAATATAAATTAGAAAATGATTGTTTAAAAAAATTAAAATATTCCTCTAAAAGGGATGATAAAAATTTGGGAATTGAAATGGAAGTGGGCCGTCCATAAACTACGTCACATAGTATGGAAGAAGGGGCATTTCAGATTTGTAACAGGGGGACCCGGGGATCTTAAATATTATGATGTCACAAAATTCAAATTCAAAAATTTTTTAAATTTTCAAATATATTTTTTGGATTTCAGATTATTATTTATTTATTTATTTATTTATTTATTTATTTATTAAAAATTAACCTTGTCCGTTAGAACATTTGGTCATCAAAACATTAAATACAAAAATATTACAACATTCAGATATAAATTGTAAGGTAATTTAAGATATAATTTGAAGCTTAATTAAAAATTTGTAATTTTACATTCTTGTTCTTTTTGTCCTTTCTTATGTAAATAATTCAATGAATATTAGTAGTAAAAAATAAGCTGACGTGTTCTGATGTGGTCGTCCACTTGACTTTACCATACAACTCTGGCCCCTCTCCTTATATTTAATATTTAATAAAATTATTTATAATTATGTAGTAGGGTAGGGGGGTTAGTTTTTGCATTTTTAGATTAGTGTGGGCCCACTGATTATCTATACAAAATTTGGTTGAGTTTGGTACAAGGGCCTAGATTTTCATTTTTTGACCCCCTACACCCTCCATTTTGGGCGGTTAATTTTTTCAATTTTAGACTTTTGGTGTCCCAATGATTATGTATACAAAATTTCGTTGAGTTTGGTACAAGAGCCTAGATTTTCATTTTTTGACCCTACATCCCACCCCCACCCCATTTTGGGCGGTTAGTTTTTGAATTTTTAGACTTCTGGTGTCCCACTGATTATGTATACAAAATTTGGTTGAGTTTGGTACAAGAGCCTAGATTTTCATTTTTTGACCCCCCCCCGCCCTCCCATTTTGGGCGGTTAATTTTTGCATTTTTAGACTTCTGGAGGTCCACTGATTATGTATACAAAATTTGGTTGAGTTTAGTTCAAGGGCCTAGATTTCCATTTTTTGACCCTACACTCCCCCCCCGCCCTCCCATTTTGGGCGGTTAATTTTTGCATTTTTAGACTTCTGGGGGTCCACTGATTATGTATACAAAATTTGGTTGAGTTTAGTTCAAGGGCCTAGATTTTCATTTTTTGACCCCCCCACCCCCATTTTGGGCGGTTAATTTTTGCAATTTTAGACTTTTGGTGTCCCAATGATTATGTATACAAAATTTCGTTGAGTTTGGTAAATAGCCAAGATTTTCATTTTTTGACCCTACACCCCACCTCCACCCCATTTTGGGCTGTTAATTTTTGCATTTTTAGACTTCTGGGGTCCCAATGATTATGTATAAAAAATTTGGTTGAGTTTGCTCAAATGGCCTAGATTTTTAATTTTTAACACCCCTCCACTCCCCTTAACTTTGGGTCGATATGCTCCAAAATCTAATCAGCTCTTAATCTCAATGGACCAAAACTACGTGTGAAATTTGGTTTCGATATTCCCACTAGTTTACGAGCTAGCTTGTCCACAAAATTTGGTAACGCACAGACTAACTAATTAACTAACAACCAGACTAACAGACATTTTGACAAACTAATTATTATCTCAAAAAATATAATTTTTTCGATGTTCACTTATTAGAGCTTTTTTGTAGACCGAAATGCCGTGGTTTCGCTCATTTTTTTTGACATATGGGGCTGAGTCTAGGACAGACACATCCGCTGCAAAGCAGCTTTTCCGGACAACTGAGATGAGAGTTGTAAGAGCCATCCATTCGAAGACCCTGACATGACAAAATCCGGAGCGAACACCTTAGGAAAATAAGCGGTCTTCAGGACATAGTCGATTGGGTTCATGTAAGAAGAAGATGCTGGGCTGCCCATGTAGACAGAATGCAAGACGACCGTCTCCCGAAAATATTTGTAAAAAATCGTCCCGAGGGGTCAGAAGACGTGGAAGACCAAAAAAAACGATGGAAAGAGAGTTATGACCCTGATGACTGAATATAATTTGTTGGAGAAACAGGTGTTCACACCTATATAGAAGTATAAGTAGAAGAAGAAGAAATTGGTCCACATGGCAAAAAGTTCTTGCTGAAAATACATAAAATAAATAATTAGGTATCTTGACTATCTTGGAACTATTCTGATCCAAATGCAGAAAGAATCATTAAAATCAGTTCACAATTGGCGAAGATATCAGGTAACGTAGACAAAAAAAAAAAAAAAAAAAAAATCAGTCGAACTGAGAACCTCTTCCTTTTTTGAAGTCGGTTAAAAATATAAATGTATGTATAACACAAAAACGAAAAGAAACACAAAATATTATTATCATTTAATGCGACCTTAATTTTAATAAATGTATTTTTCGTCACTTTCGCCAATTCGACGGTTAAGACGCAGAATGTGTCAGTAAAATGTCATGGGGGGGGGGGGGGGGGTTGAAAATTGTTGCAAAATTACCATTATAATATGCTAGAAATAAGAGAAACGGTCAAGTTTTTAGAACTTTTTAACACAACTTGTTAAACAAAAATCACCTATAGTTGAAGGAGACAATAAAAAAGAGTGTGTCTTCTGCTGGAATTATAAATTTTATTTATTTATAACGAGACTATGGTTCGCAGAGGCTTTGCCCTCTTACATCAGTCTATTACAATGCATTCACAGGAATTAATTTATGAATGAAAGGTTAAAAATCTTTCATGTGGTTAGCTTAAGAAAATATAGTGTGGGCAAGTTTAGGAATTGAAATTTATACTTGTTTTATTATTTTGACTGTGAGGTTGGCGTTCGTGAAGTTTATATTTTAGCGGCTATTTTTGAAAATAAAGCTTTCACAAATTTCTATTTTTCCGATTTAAGAATTTTTTTGGTGAATTATTGAATGATTTTAAAATTTCTAACGATTCGAAAATACTAATTTTTAAGGGATCTAATTCTGATCTAATTAATTTAATGATTTGATTCATCTGGAAAACAATGTTTCTCTTTATAGTAAACCTGCATAGTGTTGTACAAAGGTTTTCGCAATTTTTTTATCGTGTTAGAGCGAAAGTGTGTTGTAAGATGCCGTGCTGTAGGAGGCCTAACTGTATACTTAATATTTAATTAAAAGAATATAAAATTATTTAAAAATTTGCATTTGAGAATCTCTTGAAGATTTTTTTGTATCAAAACTATTCAATGAATTAACAAGCTCTCAGTTATCTTATCAAAGAACGACTTCCTTTCAATATTTTATTTCCATTAGTCAACAAATAGAATCAGTGATATTATAATATTAGTCGTAACAAGAATCTAATATATTTATTTTATTTTCAGTTGGAGTCGAGAGAGGAGCAAGCCAACGTTCACGTCCCTTCAAAGGTAATCAAATCTTATTTAGTATATCTTATTTAGTATAGTAGTACCCCCCCCCCCCACCCAAGTCATAGAGCTTATTGGTTTTTGAATTTTTATCGCTCAAAGCCTCCTAAACAATTGTAGTCTTCTAGTTTTACTAATAGATCAAGAGCCCACGACTGCCAGACCTTCGTTATTTTATAAAAGCTGAAAGTTTTTCTGTGCATGTCCCCTATACAGGTAAGAACGACCAGCGACTATAGAGTTTGGGTTGTGGTTACTTTGGCGAGGTAACAGGTAATAAAGGTGTATAAAATAGTACTCTTTAAATTCGTTAAAGTATAAAGCTCAATTTTTTTATATTTTCTTCGGGATAACTTTTAGAAATCTCGTCATCCATTGCCGGACACTTATGACAGTTGCTACCCCTGCCAGACATCCCTAAACTTTAATAAATTATAATTATACTTTCGTTATAATATAAAAGATAAATTTTATATATGTTACTTGGCGACCTATAAATAAATGTTACCTCAATAGGCGGACATGGAGGAATCGACTTAATATCAAAAATAACCTTGATAAGCTTGAGTGGTTTGCCATAAAAAGAGTTTAGTCTTTTTGATTTTTAAGTCGATTCTTCCACGTTTTCAGTAGAGGTTGCCATTAGTAGTCAAAACAACAAAAATGGAATGCAATAAGGTTATTGCTCTGAGTATTAGATAAGAATCGATGGTTATTTTTGATTTTAAGTCGATTCCTCCATGTCTTCACCAATGGTTATCAATAATAGCCGAAATGTCAAAAATCTATGTAAAAACCATTAAAACTGTCCGAAGCTTGCGAAGTTATAAAGTCACAAATTGTAGTATTCATTTAGGTTGAATTTGGGCACATGACGATTTTGCCAAAAATAACATCGGGTCTCGTCCAGAGGCCAAAAAGTGTGATTTTTTCAGGAAGTGCGTGCGGATGGATGGATGCGAGGGGTGAACCGTGACCTAATATGCTGTACACCTACTTCCACTTGTACTTCCAAATATTTCCAAGTACTTCCAAAATACTTCCAAAGAGGTGTACACCTACTTCCAATCACGGATCACCCCTCAAGTGGATGGATGTTATCGTTTTTTTCGTCCAAGATTTTTTTCACACCGTTGCACCGATTGAAATGAAATTGAAAACCTAGCATTATTTTAACAAAGTGAAGCGCTGATTAGTTTTTGCTACATACCGGCACACAAACTTTAGTACTTTATTTCAGTACTTTTTAGTTTTTTTCTAAATATTTTGAAAATGACTAAACCAAATTTTGATGAAATTTAATATTGTCATTAAGTACCTTGAGGACCACAAAAAAGGCCAAATAAAGTTTTTTTGCAAAATTATATTTTAAAGTACTTGACCTAGAATAAGATAGTACATTGGATAAAGTTTAGCAACGATCCGTTGCAGTTTATTTTTTATTATAATTCTTGATTCAACATTTGAAATATATTTTAATTGCGAGTTATTTTTTTTTTTTTTTTAATGATATTGTTGTGAGAAGGAGATACACCAGAAGGTGGATCCCCTAAAGGCCTGTATGGGCTGGCCCCTCCATCGTGAAAAGAGCAGAGTAGAAGGAAAAGAAGCCGGGACTCACGAGAACCAACTCTCAGAAACTTCAGATACAATTCAATATCCAATTTACTAAGGTTTTAGGGGGCTTCGAGCAGTGGTAAATTCTCCGCGCGATAAATTCGGTTAAATTTATCTCCCACTTAAATTTTATTACCAGACCCTATACTTACAGAAAAAATGTCTGGGTATAGCCGGGAATCGAACTCGAGACCTCCGGGTTGCCAGTCAGTTACTCTGACCATTGCACCACGGAGGCGGACAGTTTGCCATAAGAAACGGTTTGTTGCAAGCCGTTACTCATCCCATAAGCCCTGCCCTTTGGGGGAGGGGGTTCTGACCCCAAGCGTTCCCCTGACGGTACGCCTCTGATCAGATGATAATAATCATTTAATCTTAAGAGTCTCAATGTAATTTTATCTCTCGGTCAACGGACAGATTCTTTTTGTTAATTCAATATGAGGACAGGCGTCTGGAGCCTTGAGTTTGTGTGTGAATAAGCCACCCATTGATTTTAATACAATTTAGCCTAACCCTCGATTGGTTTTTCTGTGTGTGTCTCTTGTGAGCATGAATAGATCCTAATTAAAAATTAAAGCCCAAATGAGATTACAAAGACATTTTCTGACATGTCCTGCCTGACCGCCCTCATCGAGATCTAATTATATTTAATAATGTACATCCGTCAATAACAACCTCCTAATGAAAAAAAAAGGTAAAAGGACAAAAAATCGAAAAAAATTAAGCTCCACGTTCTGAGGCCCACTTGACGATGCAGCTTAACTAGAATTATATCAAAAAGATATAAAATTATTTGTGAATTTTTACCCATGAGCACGCTTGAAAATTAGACATCTCGTTTCTAAGTATACTAAAACGTCTGCTAATACACAGGAAAGTTAACTGATTTCTAGCTGAGTTGATAGGAAATTTCGTATACCGAGTGAGTTTTTTATCTCTTTAGACAGTCTTTTATAACACAAAAACAGTACATTATATGAACAAAAGTTCATTTATATCAAGGGGGAAACTAAACTACGCTATTATTTGTCGACCTAGAACAAGCTTTCAAGGATATTTCAGGTCAAGTTCTGTTTGTTAAATGGAAACCTATATGTTTCTGTACATATTCTTAATCTACGAAAAAACTGAACAACTTTCATTGGAACTATTTTTTTATACGACATCAAATAAAAATATATTAAATCAATTAGATCTCCAAAAAATCCTAATAATAATATTCTTAACAATTATTCAACTTAATTAGCAAATAATAATGATCTAAATATTTAATTATTAAAATAAATAATTTATTTATAATTTAATAATAATTAATCATTTAATAATGAGTACCTGAGAGTTGCACTCGAGAGCGATGCCCGGTAACTTCTTCCTTCAGTTAAAACCTTTATTTTAATATTATTTTTAATTTAAAATTCTGATAAAAAGGTCGATTTTTATTTGAGAGCCGTTTTCAAATTAAAAAATACAAATATATATATAGTATTCGCCCACTGTACCCCCACCCCGCTTGACCCCACCCCCGAAACCTCGCCCTACCCCCGATCCCCCACCACTGCACCCCACCTCCTGCACCTGTTTTGATTCAACCATATGATTCATTTTTATTCATCCAATTGTTAATAAATAAAAACCTATCAAAATGTGTTGTTTTTTCAGAAAATTGAGACCTGCTTATGCGAAATATATTTTTAAATAAATTCTTGATTATTTTTTATTCTATTAAATAAATAAAGTTCTTTATAAAAACAATTATAAAACGTTTATTAATATTTCTAACGTTTATGGAGAACAAAATATGTTAAAATCCACAATCACAATACTTCTTCAAGGCCTTTTAGAACAATGAAACAAACAACTCATTGTCTGCCTGGGTATAAAAGGAAAAGGGAAACCTTTTTAAAACCCTAAGAATGGGATTTGTCTACCTGAGAATAATTAAATTGATTACGAAAAAACCCATCAAAAACAATTTTCTCGAAGATGAGACCGTGACAGATCGAATTGTCACCCCAAAAATCCCCTAACCCGTGAATTTCATCAAAATCGGTAGAGCCGTTTTCAAAATAGAACCAAGATACAAATATATAAATATACAATTTTTGCTCGTTTAATAAGAGTAGATTTAATAATAATTAATAATTTTCCGACAATGTTCTGTGACATTCCAGAGTGTATCGCAAGTCTTCTGGATGAAAACATCTTCAACGAAAAAAAAATGCTCCATTTTTATTATGTTAATACAATATTACTACGAATCGAATTTCGGTTTCTTCATACTACAACTTCTTCAAAAATGGGTCCTAATTCAAAAAATTTGTTTTTTACATACTTTTTAGAAAAAAATGCAGAAAAATTATTTAAGTGTTTTTATATGCGATTTTTGAGTTTGAAAATTTTAATCTTGCTTTTGAAACTGTACATGTACTCTTCGATTTTTTGATAATTTTTTATTTTAAACTTCTATTCAATCTACAAATTTTAAGACCCGGTTGATAGTGGTCCTATAATAATTACTATTTTTTTTTTTGATTTTTGAAAATTTTGAAAAAATTTTATTTGCTATTAAAACCATTTTTTAGTATTGAGTTCTCTTTTACTTTACCATACAGGGTATGGTCAAGTATTGTAATCGTGCATGAAAAAAGTGGTATTTTTCCTTCTTTTTTTCAAAATATCTCAAAAACGGCTGAAACTATTTCGATGAAAAAAAATTGAGCGAAACCCTGGCATTTCGCTCTACAAAAAGCTCTAATAAGTGAACATCGAAAAAATTATATTTTTCGAGATAATAATTGTTTTGTCAAAATGTGTGTTAGTTAGTTAGTCAGTCTGTGCTTTACCATTTTTGTAGACGAGCTTTCTAAAAACTAGTGTGAATATCGAAACCAAATTTCACACCTAGTTTTGGTCCATTGTTAAGAGCTGATTAGATTTTGGTGCATATCGAACCAAAATTAAGGGGGGGTGGAGGGGGTTAAAAATTAAAAATCTAGGTCGTTTGAGCAAACTCAACCAAATTTTGTATACATAATCAGTGGGTACCCAGAAGTCTATAAATGCAAAAACTAACCGCCCGAAGTGGGGTGGGGGGGTAAAAAAATGAAAATCTTGGCCATTTACCAAACTCAACCAAATTTTGTATACATAATCAGTGGGTCCCCAAGAAGTCTAAAAATTCAAAAAACTAACCGCCCAAAATGGGGGGGGGGTGGAGAGTCAAAAAATGAATATTTTGCTATTTACCAAACTCAACCAAATTTTGTATACATAATCAGTGGGTCCCAGGTGTCTAAAAATGCAAAAACTAATCCCCCCACCCCTACATGATTATAAATAATTTTATTAAATATTAAATATAAGTGAGGGGCCAGGTTGTATGGCAAAGTCAAGTGGATCGCCACATCAGAACACGTCAGCTTATTTCTAAAAAGTAAGTAAAAAAAAAAAATTGGATTTGGACAATTCTTGAAGAATTAATTAATGTAAAATAATTGGTTTAATAAATTTATTAAAGTTTATCAAATAAAGAAAGAAAGATTTCAATTCATGGGTGAGTGAGAAGGGGAAATTAATTGGATGGATTAATTTCCGCAATATGGTATTGGAATAATTATCGGAAAAGAGGTTTTTTTTCTTTAATTAGTTTTTTCCTCTTACTAAAAACAAGGACTAAAGATGATCAAGGACACTCGATGGTGGAGAAATAATCTCCGGAATCGAAGCAAAAAATACAATGTATACATTAATTTATGTAAAATAATTGGTTTAATAAAATTAATAAAAAAAAAAAAAAAAAAAAAAATATTTCAATTCATAATTTCATGAAAGTATAGGTCTATAGGTAGTTCAAAATATTGTTCGCAAAGAATGGCTAAATAATTACACAAAATCTATATACTTCTCGCAAATGAAAAAATGCAAGTAGGAAAATAAATAAATAGTTTGCATCGATTTCAATTCATAATTTCATGAAAGTATCTCGTAAAAGCTATTATTTTGAAATTTAAAACTTTTATTATATCATAATTATATTTTAGAGTTGAAATTATAATTAAATACACATATAATTAATTATAATTATTTGTATTCAATAAATAAATAATAAGGTTATTTATGTGTGATTTTAATAAAATTTCAACTCTTAACAGTAACTATGTCTAAAAAAACTCCTAATGATGTCCAACAGTCTTAAGGCATACCAAATTATAGATGTACGTACCATTTTTCATTCTACCATGTACATGCTTATTCATATATTAAAATTTCTGCAACGAGAAGAATTATTTCTAAATATTATTTTGTATTTTATCTGTGTGCCTGGATTCCTATAACTAGTCAAGAACAATAGAACGTAGAAAGTTTTTCACTTGCTAAAACATTGATATTTCAGTAAAGTAAAATCAATCTACTCTTATTAAACGAGCAAAAATTGTATTATATATATATATATATATATTTGTATCTGAGTTCTATTTTGAAAACGGCTCTACCGATTATGATGAAACCAACTCTATTAACAAGTTTTGAGGATGAGAAAACGATCTGGCTAGGTCTGGACCATCGACAAATTTCATCTTAATTGATCTTTTATTAATTAAAGTAATTATTGATAGATGAAAATCTCAATAAAAAAGTTTGTTTACATTTTTTTCAATTATCTTTTATTTATTAATTGGTTTTTTTAATTTTAAAACCCACTAATACTTTATACCAAATATTGTTATATATTAGAATTTGCCAATTTAATTGATTAAAATTCCTCTTATTAAAAAACACGGACTAAAAATATTATCGCAAGCTAGAAGATCAAGTACAGTCGATGGTGGGGAAGTAATCTCCGAAATCGAAGCCTATTTCATCTAAAAAATTGCTTCAATAAAATTATTATTTATTTAATTGATTAAAAACTCGATAAATTGTTATTTAATTAAAAAAAATGATTATACGGAATTTATTTATATACCTATATACACATAATCTGTGGACCGCTAGAAAGCTAGAAATGTAAAAACTGGGTGGGGGGATGGATGTAGGGGTAAAGGAGGTGGGGGGTGCAGTTGTAGGGTATCCGGGGGTGAAGCGAGGTGCGGGGTTAAGGAGGATGGAGCTGAGTGGGGGTGGGGGTGCAGTGGTAGGGTAGAGGTGCGTGGTTTCGGGGGGTCCAGGGGGCGTTTACTATACGTGAGAATTTACCCCCCCCCCACCCTGCGTTTCGCAACCATAAGTCTCAGAGATACGAAATTCGAAACTTAAGCTTGATATATGCTAGAAGGAGTACATCAAGCTTTTGGTTGAAATCGGAAGGCCGGAAGTGGACATTTACATGAAAGATTTTTCGTTTTTTTTTTGATTTTCTCAAAAACGGCTCGAACGATTTGATTAATAATTAGTGTATACAAGTTCAAGACACTTCGGTAAATACACTAATTTTTTAAGTTTTTGAGAAAATAAAAAAATACAAAAACGAAATAAAGGAAGAGAGTGTAAATTAGTAGTGTCGCGATGACTTCAAAAATGTGAAAGTTGTGTGGTCTCCACACCAAATATTTTTAGTCCAAACCGACGAAAAATTGCCATATCATTAAAATTTTCCAGAGAAATAACCAAATCTTGAAAAAAAGTTTTTCTTTTTCCTCCAAATTAAAATTATACCGGGTGAGTTTTTTATCTTGAGACAGTCTTATAACTCAAAAACAGTACATTATATGGAAAAAAGTTTCAAATAAAAGTTTATTTATATCAAGGGGGAAACTAAACAACGCTATTGTTTGTCGATGTAGAACAAGCTTTCAAGGGTATTTCGAGTTCAACTTCTGTTTTTTAAATGGAATTCTATATTTTTCTTTATGTCTACTTAAACTACAAAGAAAACTGAACAACTTTCATAAGAACCATTTTTTTATACGACATCAAATAAACAAAATACATGAATCAATTAGATCTCAAAAAAATCGTAATAATTAATTTTAACAATTATTTAACTTAATTATCAAATAATAATGATTCAATAATTAATTATTAAATAAATAATTATTAAATCGAAAAGTCACAACAATGAAAATAAGTGTTTATAATGATATGAAAACTTATTTATACTCAGATTCAAGAGATTATTTTCTATTGTACTTAATAGAACTACTTAAAATTCGTGAGTTTAAAAAAGTTTATTTCTCGTGTCAATCCAGTTGATAGTTATATTGTATTTTCATAATAAAAATGGGGCATTTTTTGTTGAAGAAATAAATTAAAATGGTCTTAATTTATGCTGTAAATGAAGAAGTGTTATGGGACAGCCATTGAAATGGATGCCGAGCGTTTTCCTGACAGGGATACACCCTCATAAGCTTCATTTTATCGTGTTGTAAATCTGTTTAAAAAAACAGAAACTGTAAAGGCTACGAAAAAACTACAACAGGCCAAAATAACAAAATTGGAACCAAAAGACTTGCGATACACTCTGGAATGTCTCAGAACAGTGTCGCAAAATGATTAAATTATTAATTATTATTAAATTAATTATTTAATTATTTAATAATTAAGTTAAATAATTGTTAAAATTAATTATTACAATTTTTTGAGATCTAATTGATTCATGTATTTTGTTTATTTGATGTCGTATAAAAAAATGGTTCTTATGAAAGTTGTTCAGTTTTCTTTTGTAGTTTAAGTAGACATAAAGAAAAATATAGGGTTCCATTGAAAAAACAGAACTTGACCTCAAAATACCCTTGAAAGCTTGTTCTACGTCGACAAACAATAGTGTTATTTAGTTTCCCCCTTGATATAAATGAACTTTTATTTGAAACTTTTTTTCCATATAATGCACTGTTTTTGAGTTGTAAGACTGTCTCAAGATAAAAAACTCACCCGATATGTATTTTTGAGTGAATTTTTGGCCTTCCTTGTAAAAATGAGCAAATACTAATTAATTACAATTATACTCTCATTACTAAATATAATTCTTATTGTATTTTAAATGCTGTCTTCGAAATCATTTCTTCCCGATTAGTAGAGGGTAGTTTGGAATTCCGAATATAAAAGCTAATAGAAAAATCTATTTGAATGCCTACTTGTATGTGGTTTTATCTTAACATTATATTATTTTTTTCTCTACCCTCCCCACTCCGTGGCCCCTCTATATTATCATTAAATAGATATATCGACAAGGTTTGCTGTTGTCCTCTATTATTTGAAGGTGTCATTATCCATGTCGGCCGTTTAAGGTGGTGCAGGTGTCGCTGCTGGCCCTCAACAGGGTGGAAATAGGGGTGCAAGTGGGGGTGGCGGACAGTTGTTTTAATGATAATCATAGAGTAGGAATCGGACAGGCCTCGAAGGGACGGGGGGCACGGGGGTCTCTACTTTCTAGTCGCGTAACGATTTCAATCGACAAACAGCCCGAATCCGGCATTTATGACCATATATTTGTTTAGATGATTTTTTTTATAAATAAAATATGTTTCTTACTTCAAGTTAGAATTTTTTTAAAGCAACAAGAGTTGAAGAAAATCTGGGGGAAGACCAGTTCGGCTTTAGAAGAAACAGAGGCACCCGAGAAGCAATTCTCTCTCTTAGACTAATAATAGAAAGGGCTTTTATCAGGGAAGAATCTGTCTACATCGGATTCATAGACCTAGGAAAAGCATTCGATAACGTCAATTGGGAAATTATGTTTAAAATATTAAAACAGGCGGGAATAAAATTCAGGGAGAGAAGACTAATCTACAATCTATATCAAAACCAGACGGCAATTATAAATATTGGAGATGAGCAAAGAGAAGCCAAAATAAAAAAAGGTGTAAGACAAGGATGTGTGCTGTCACCCATGATTTTCAACTTATACATAGAAGAAGCGATTAAAGAATTCAAAGACAAAATTGATACAGGTATAGAAATCCAAGGTCAAAAGATCGCTATGTTAAGATTTGCCGATGACATTGCCCTTCTAGGAAGCAATAAAAAAGAATTAGAGGACGCCCTGAATGGAATTAACCAAATCCTAATAGAAGAAATCAAAATGAAAATAAACAAGAATAAAACCAAGGTCCTAGTATGTACAAAAAAAGAACAAACGAGACAGGAATGCATCAAAATTAACCAAGAAAACCTAGAAGGAGTTAAGGAATTCCGCTACCTAGGAAGTAAAATAACATGGGATGGGAGGAGCGAAAACGAAATTAAATCAAGAATTGCCCAAGCAAAAATGGGGTTTAATTCAAAACAAAAACTACTATGCTCCTCCTCAATCAGCTTAGAAAACAGGAAGTTGCTATTGAAGACATTTGTATGGAGCATAGCCATGTACGGGTGTGAAACCTGGACAATTAGAAAAGCGGAGAGAAAGAGATTAGAGGCTTTCGAAATGTGGTGCTACAGAAGAATGATGAATATCAAATGGATGGATAAAATTACAAATGAAGAAGTTCTTGGAAGAATCGGAGAAAGAAGAACCTTGTGGAAGAGTCTGAAGAAGAGTAGAGGTCAGATGATGGGGCACACACTGAGACATGGGGGACTGCTTAGGGATATCTTGGAGGGGGAGGTGGGAAAGAAAAGGGGAAGGGGAAGACCCAGATTAGAATATTTCAACCAAATAATTGGGGATATGGGATGCCAGACATTTAGAGAGGTCAAACAGCTGGCGGGGGACAGAGTCGAGTGGAGACGGATTGTTGCATCAAACCAGTCTTAGGACTGTATAATCAATTATGATGAACAAGATTAAATAAGTAACAAATAACAAAAAAAGATTAATAAAATAAAACAGCGGTTCTTGAATTTTGTGATTTCGAGGACCAAAACTTTGATTTGTAGTTTTCCCAAATTCGAATTCGAATACCCGTTAACTAACGAAAATACAAGTTTCGCCTCTTTAATTTTGAGTGCCGAGGGGGGGGAGGAGGAATAATTATCAATATATATTTAATGTTTCTTAATTTAAAATGAATTGGAGTCTTTCATTTCAAAATTCGAGTCCAAATTACAATTATATTTCAAATTTGCCTCGTTAATTAATATATATTTAATGTTTCTTAATTTAAAATCTATTGGTGTTTTTTCATTTTCATTCGAGTTCAAATGAATACAATATTATCTCGACACAAAGTCCAAATCAAAAATATATAGTTTTAGTAACAGAAATCATGGTTTAAATATTAATGTTAGATTGGTCTAGTGGTTAAAGCTAATGACCTTAGTTCAAGAGTTCGTAGGTTCGATTCTAGGCGAGGGTAAGTTTTTTAAAGAAAATTCTCTTAGCGTTGTTACAAATTTATCTAGGCTCTTATATAGTATGTTTCACAAAACCGAACCGACACACAATTCCTTAAAAATTAAGTATTTTGTGTACTTATTCACCAATCTCTTTTGTTTACAATAACCGAATTGTTTAATTATCATCCGAACAATAAGAAAAAAAAAGGATAATCGACATGGGAAATAGAAATTTGAATAATAATAGAAGCCATTTGTAGTAAAATCGTTTCCCAATGAACTTGGCCTGGAGGTATAGGTGGAGATTTCTTGCTTGCCAAGGGCTAAAGGGGGGGGTCAGCTTATCAGATTCGTTTCTTGTCCAGGTGCTATCATTCACATTATTTAAATTTTGATGCATTAACTGCTTGGCCGAGCACACACATATACAAATGCAGCACACGGACACTTTTAGAGGGTGGGTGCGTGCGCTTAATTCGCGGCAAGGGCCGGCCAATCAGCGGGAAGCCACTAATTCTAAAAAGCCCTTTCGTACCTTTGAATGTTTAATGCCAATCAATAAGCATATATGGGTTTCTCTAAAGACGAGAGGGGGGGGGGGACGTTACTTTTTCAAGAAGAAATCATTAATTCAACGGGGGTAGGGAAGAGCTACGCCTATGATTACACAGCCAGACGACAAATGTCACTGAAGAAGGCAAAAAAAAAGGGGAGTCAGAGAAAAAAACTCCAATGTTTCTAGTCATTTGGACTAATAATCAACTCGAATTTTAGATGATTGAGAAAATATTATTACCTCCTATAATTTTACACTTAATTATTCACCATTATCATTAATTAATAATGAAGAATTTGAAAGAGACTTGGAAAATATATTCTTTTTATTTATTTTTTTTAAGAAGAAAAATTAAATAATGAGGAATTGTGTTCTTTTTATAATTAATATTATTCGATTTTACACAATTTCTTATAGTCCAGTCATTTGTTATGACACTTCTGAGGATTCGGATCATTTCCTGTCATGGAAAATGCTAGATATCTATAAATCTAAGAGTTTTAACAAAAAAGTGGTCCAAGTAAACGTTCAAGGCAACAAAATTTCCTAGAAAATGAAACAGAAATCAAGAATCTAGGATTAGTGGTTTTTATTTTATGAAGGAAAAATTGCAGTTTTTCAAAACTTTCGGATCATTTCCTGTCATGGAAAATGCTGGATATCTATAAATCTAAGAGTTCTAACAAAAAAGTGGTCCAAGTAAACGTTCAAGGCAACAAAATTTCCTAGAAAATGAGATAGAAATCAAGAATCTAGGATTAGTGGTTTTCATTTTATGAAGGAAAAATTGCAGTTTTTCAAAACTTCAACCTCATTGCGGCACGGATTACCATTTATTCAATTAAGATGAAACTTTGTTTGAATTGTAGAATTGTTTAAAAATGTATAGAATAGATTTTATCGAAAACATGCTCCTTCATAGTCAAAATGGGAAAATAAAAAAAAAAAGGCGAGTTTTTGGGTGATCCGAAGGGGTTGCCGAGGTCGAAAACTTGGTTTTTGCTCTTAAGCCCAAACGGTTGGTCGGTGGAAAAAAACCTAGGTAATAAAATTTGAATTTCATTTTGAATATAGAAGTTATTTAGGAAAAGTTGATAGTTTCCGAGTTATAAGCAAAAAACCGCCAAAAAATGGACATTTTCACTTTTTTGCATTTTCTACATTGTTGCGTCTCGAAATTTTAGTGGGAGAGCTTAGATTTGGATTCAACGCCTCAAAATATATATATATGCAATAAATCAGAATTTGACCTCGAAATGCCCTTGAAAGCTTGTTCTAGATCGACAAACAATAGTATAGTTTAGTTTCCCCCTTGATATAAATAAACTTTTATTTGAAACTTTTTTTCATATAATGCACTGTTTTTGAGTTATAGGACTGTCTCAACATAAAAAAACTCACCCGGTATATTCGATTTGCATCTAATTTGATCTTGAAGAGGTATTTAATGCTTGAAAAATGCCTGTTACCTACAATTGAGCCCATATTGGGAATATTTAACTTCATCTAGCCACAACAAACAATTGCAGTATCTAGCTTACTCTTATTAAACTGAGCAAAAATTGTTTGTATATTTATTTATATATATTTATATATTTGTATCATTGTTCTATTTTGAAAACGGTTCTACCGATTTTGATGAAACAAATTCTATTAACAAGTTTTGAGGATGAGAAAGCGATCTGGCTAGGTCTGGACCTCGACAAATTTAATCTTAATTGATCTTTTCTTAATTAAAGTAATTATTGATAGATGAAAATCTCAATAAAAAAGTTTGTTTACATTTTTTTCAATTATGTTTTATTTTTAATTGGTTTTTTAATTTTAAAACCCACTAATAGGTTATAGCAAATATTAATATATTATATTAAAATTAAGAATTTTTTGTTTGTTTTTTTGAATTGGATGAATGATGAGTGATCATCAACCAATCGACTTGATTGGGGAATAATGGAATTGAAATAATTATCGGAAAAGAGGTTTTTTATCTAATTAGATTTTTCCTCTTATTAATAACAAGGACTAAAGATGAATAAGGACACTCGATGGTGGAGAAGTAATCTCCGGAATCGAAGCAAAAAATACAATGTATACATTAATTAATGTAAAATAATTGGTTTTTGTTTGTTTTTAATTAACAGGGGTCTAAATCATAACAAAACAGGTGTGTTTACAAATAAAATGGTTGAAGTGGCTTTTTTTATATAACTTGGAAACAAATCTTATTTAATTTTATGTTTTTATTTCAGATCCTATACGATTATTTTTTTTATTATTATTTTCCTATTTATTTTTTTATAATGTTTATCAATATGAACGAATGTGGGCAAATTGGTGTACGAGTAAACAAATATACACATAATATATATGTGGACCATTAGAAAGCTAGAAATGCAAAAACTGGGTGCAGGGTGAGGTGGATGTGGGAGGTGCAGGAGGTGGGGGTGCATTGGTGGGGGCGAGGTGTGTGGTTTCGGGAGGGGGGGTCAGGGGTTACCGTGCATCGCTCGGTGGCTCCAGGTACTAATAAATGAAAAGAGCAAAGATAGTCTTAGTTCTGCAATATGCCATTTTTGGACAATTATATTTTTCACAACATATTATGGAAAAAATTTTCAACTAACCTCCCAGCTGACGTGACAAATACACACACACGCACAAGCATAAATATAATCAAAAGAGAAAAAAAAATCGCTAAGCTTTCAAAAGAAAAAAAATGCTAATGTGCATCTCCCGTGGGTTCCCGCCCCCTACACCCCCTTCGTAGTCCCAATATAGAAAATTCTTGAAAGATTTCCAACACATATCAAAAGCTTTCTACTTTGTCCCACTCTCTCTCTCATCCCCCAAACCCCCCACCCACCCAGCTACCTCCATCACCATCGCTGCTGCTTCACTTTGACTTTATTTACTTGCCGAAAAGTTGACTTAAAATCTCATTGAAAATCAGAAAAAAAGCCTAGATGGAGTCGGGGTAACTGTATTCGTTCCCGCACTCACAATTTCTTCATATTACATATACATATATCCATCTATACCTTTGTAGATTACTCAGGTGTGTATATTTTTTTATATGTTAGTCTGTTTGTGATCCGGTTCAAGTAAGATGACTCTATTTGCGTTACAAATTGTTTGTATATCTACATCTACCATATACATATATCGCTGCTTCTATAGCAGAGACTACTTCTCTAACACATATATATATATATATTCTACACTGTGCCTAGGGCTCTAATCAAAACACCATTGAGAAAAATAAAGATTCATGCTTCGTTTTAAGTAGATGGGCAAGTATTATAATAGTGCAAAAAAATTATTTATTACACAAATTCCTTCGTTCTCTCGTTTTATCAGCGATGTATGATTTAAATAATTTTATAAAATAAAAAAAAACTAATTTTTTATTGAGTTAAATATGAGAAGATTATTTTTATATTATTAGAATAGAACCGATTTCAATTTTCTAATATTTAAGGACACTGTATTACTTAGAGGTTGGTATTTTGTAAACGCGTGTTGTACAATTGACTATCTTCAAGGGGTTTAGCTAAAGGCGAAATGAGATTATTCAATTTAATCGAAAACAAATGAAAAATTGAAGAGTCAAACTGGCTGTGGAATAAATAAATAAATAAATAAATAATTAAAAATGCGATTATTCAATTTAATCGAAAAAAAATAATAATAATTGTAGAGTCAAACTCGCAGTGAAATAAATAAATAAATAAATAAATAATTAAAAATGCGATTATCCAATTTAATCGAAAAAAAATAATAATAATTGTAGAGTCAAACTGGCAGTGAAATAAATAAATAAATAAATTACAATTAAAAAAAATTCGATTATTCAATTTAATCGAAAACAATAATAATTGAAGAATCAAATTCGAATTGAAATAAATAAATAAATAAAATATAATTAAAAAATGTGATTATTTAATTTAATCGAAAACAATAATAATTGAAGAATCAACCTGGTTAAGAAATAATTAAATAAATAACAATTAAAAAAAATCAATTTATTTGAAAACAATAACAATTGTAGAATCAAATTCGCATTGAAATAAATAAATAAATAAATAAAATAGAATTAAAAAATGTGATTATTTAATTGAATCGATTTTAAGAATAATAATTGTAGATTCAACCAGGTTAAGAAATAATTAAATAAATAACAATTAAAAATTATTCGATTATTTGCACAATCTAGTGGCTTTCAATAGAAAAATTAAAAAAAATACTTATAACAATCACGTAACGAAACACAATAGTAAGCTGATGAATTGTAGCGAAGGTTGCGTTGTTTCTAGGCGCTTTTTAAATCTAATTTCATAGTAGCAACAAAAATGATATTATTAAGACGCAAAACCTCATAGCAAAATATCCATTTCTTAATTTTTTCATCAAATAGTGAAAAGATTTTTGACCCCTATGGACCGGGGTAGAATAGGTCCATAGTATCCCCTGCTTGTCGTAAAAGGCGACTAAAAGGGGTTGGACGTGGCGATAACAAGCTCAGTCCGCAAAAAAATTCTCAGTTATGGAAGCAAGCATTTGCTTCCATAACTAGGAAGAAGAATATGAAGACACCTGGATTAAACAAAAATAATATATTAGGATTCTAAAAAAAAAAAAAAAAGAAGCACTATTCTTCAATGAGAAATTTCTCCTATATGAGTCTTGTATTATATGTTTATGAGCTGCAGAAGCTCGAATTTTTTAGGAGATTTTCAATGAAATTCCAAATTTTGGAGGTTACAATAAAATTTTTGTAATATTTTAAATAAAACCGAATTCATTCTAAAAGCCTTCTTTGTTGAGAAATTAATTTAAAACCGGCGTTGTTTAGATCAATTTTATTATTATGTCAATTAATTAAATCAAATAAAAGTAAAAACTTAATTATTATAAATTAATAATAAAATTGTGAGGGGTCGGTAGCGCAATCGGTTAAATCTCCAACTTTTCTAATCCAAATAGGAGAACATCAACCTAGACTTCATCAGTTCGATCCCAGCAAGAAGCAAAGTGAATTTATTTGAAAATAATAAATAACCGGCCCCTCAGCTCCAGAAACTGACAATCTTTGGTTCTATAAAACCTCGCGCATGCGCAGGACAAAATTTCGTAACAAGCAACCATGAATCGTGAGAGGCAAAAACAAAATTACCCCAGGTGGTAACCAATCCACCCACCCTCGAGTGGCAACCGGGCATTCAGATTCTGGGGGATCCGGACCAACACGAAGTCAAGGAAGAAACAATAGAAGAATAACACCAAAAACCCATACATACCTGGGCACCTTTAACATCAACACACTCATCCGGCCAGGATAAATTACCTGTCCATGGAACTCGATAACACGTTCCGAAAAAGATAGAGGCGTGGAAGGTCCAACCAGAAAGAAACATCAAGCTTTGCGTGATCCCAAGGGTCCAAACGCACCAAATAAAAATAATAATAATAATAATAAATTAATTTTTTATTATTTAACATTCAAAGCAAATGAGGTCATTTAAATAGCTTATTTTTTGAGCGTCTTCTCTGGGAGCCTCATAGCTCAATGGTTTGAAGTGACCATTCCTAGATTAATTAAATACGGATTAATTTATTATTTAGATTTATTTATTCACAGACTGATCCTGGTTCGATCCCAAGCCATACGTAATATCTTTTTTTTTAATAAGTATACATTTTATTTCAAATAATTTGAAAAAATTTATTTATACGTATTCTTTTATTAATATCAATCAATTTCCTTTGAAAATAGAATTTTATAAATTCTTTTTTTATTTTTTACATCTTAGGTCTTATCATAATTAATTATCAAAATGTAAATTATTAATAGTTTAAATAGAAAAACATAATATCAATATGTGATTCTATATCTCTATGTTCACCGACCTCCAGGTCAAACGGCTTAACCGATTGAGTTGAAATTTGAAACATAGACTCCTGAGGGGTCTAGTAACCGTGGTGATTCATAAAAAGTGAACGTTTGGTCCTAGGAGGAACTTGAGAATTTTTTTCTTCATTGTTATTCAAAATTCTAATAAGAAAACTCTAATTTCTAATTTTCTACAAATTTAAATTTATTCTATTTAAAACCCAAAAATTAAATTTTAAACCAACCCAAAAAAGGTGAATTGATGGTAAGGGTCCCCTCTTACCCTTCAACTTCGATTTTTTTTTAAGAAAATAAAGTTTTACTTTTAAAGAAATTTTAATTTATTCTTATAGTAAATTATATACCCACCTGGAATATAATATTTATTTTTATATCTCTCCAAAAAATTAAATTTTTCAACTACCTCAAAAAATGTGATGCGATGGTAAGGGTCTTCAGATTTTTTTAAGAAAATAAGTTTTACTTTTCAAGAAATTTTAATTTATTCTTATAGTAAATTGTATAACTGTATTAATAATATATTACGACCGATTTTCTAATCCAAACTCCTCGATAGTTCTAATAATATCAATATTTCCACTCGGATCATTAATCGAATAAATTTTCTCGGGGTTTTTTTTGCCCTCTTCTCAATTAACGCCTTATTTATTTTCAATAAATCACTAAATAAGATTAAGATCGAAATTCAGTGAAGATTTATTGACACGAGACCTGAGATAATCAATTAGCGCCCAGAGAGCGAGCGAGATAGATTAGGGGGGCAGGTGGGGGGGGGGATTTCCACAATTCCATTCGAAATTTCCAAATCATGAGATATTGGGTTTAGATAAGCGTTTTTTTCTTGAAATATTGAAAAAAATTATATACTCATATTAAGGTAAAAGCACCAGTAGTTGGCCACTTAAGGCAAATTTCTCCATCTTTCTAAAGCTTAAATCTTAAATTGATCCCTGTTATAAATGCAAAAAACCATGAAATGGTTCTTCTTAATTAAGGAGAAAAAACATTGAACAATACCACACAAAGAGGAATTAATTTTTTCTAAGGTCCTTTTTGCACCAGTAGCTGGCCACCTAGGAAATCGAAAGATTGAGTAGTTGGCCACCCAGTAGTTGGCCATCCAAAAAGTTTGAATATAAACATATATTGCTTTAATAAATGAGAAAATTTTTGTTTAAACAATCAAAAGAAGTCTAATGAGAAATTCCATAGGTGAACAAATAATTTTCTCATTTATTAAAAAAAGAAAACAGTCAATAATTTATTTTTTCAGGATATTGCTTTATTTTTTTTGTTGTTTTAATACAATATTAAGAAAATTATTTGCAGCTAAAGTTACTAACAGCCACATAAAAGCTATTAGTTCCAGATAAGCTCAGAAACCACCGATTTCCACTGGTATTCCAGCACATCAGGACTGTCGGGCTATTTCCACAGCCGACCACATTTCACCATGGATGAAATAGTGGTTACATTCTCATTTATGCCAGTTATTTTTCCGGGAAAAAAGGAGCCTTCGTATTTGAATATGACATATTCGCCTACACTTACTTTTTGAACCGCCTCCCAGTTACCTTCCCCTTGCTCATCATTCTCTTCACTTTCATTCGCCATGGCCAACTACTGACTAAATGAATAATATTGAATGAGTAGATGGCCACCCCCGCTAAAAAATTAGAATATTATTATTTTGTCGAAATCATTTTGTTTATCGCTTTAAAAGACACTTTAAAAGAATGAATATCATTTAAAACTTAACATAAATTAGTTATTTTAGTGTATAACTTCCTTAAAATGGAGCAACCTGCTTAGAACAATGGTTAAGAAAAATAATTTTTAAGAAAAAAATAAAAACCGACTTCAAAAAAATTAAATGCAACAAATAAAATACACTAAAAGGTATAAAATAATTATTATCTTATTTAGTTACAACTAAACGACGAAATATTAACATGAAATTACTTTTGAAGTCGGTGCCAAACTAACTATACCTATAAGCGAGCATACCCTCCAAACGTACTAAGTAAGATCCGTCGAGTGCGATTCATAAAAGGTATATGTTTGGCACCAACTTCAAAAAGTAATTTCATGTTAATATTTCGTCGTTTAGTTGTAACTAAATAAGATAATAATTATTTTTATACCTTTTAGTGTATTTTATTTGTTGCATTTAATTTTTTGAAGTCGGTTTTTATTTTTTTCTTAAAAATTATTTTTATTTTTCTCTTTTTAGTGATGTTATTAATAGTGATCATATCATCAGAACTTGACCAAATTAATATGACACCATCCCTAAGACACCCCCTATCGGATAAAAAAAGAACCATCGAAATCGGTTCATAAACAAAGAGGTTAGGTCTAAACAAACCTAATAAAAAAGGTCTAATACCTATGAAAAAAATACGAAAAAAAATGGGACCAATCGGAAGCTAGACTGGACACAATGCAAAAAAAATTTCAAAATCGGTTGAGAATTGGCGGAGATATGAGGTAACATAGGCACAAAAAAAAAAAAAAAAAAAAAATTCAATCGAATAGAGAACCTCCTCCTTTTTTGAAGTCGGTTAAAAATAGTCAAAAATGAAGCACGACGCCAAATTCGGCAAATATTTGACCACTATTGCTCCAACAATCCATTGTGGTTCAAGATCTTCTACACTTAAATAATAGATGACATGAGCTATATATAGCGTTATTTTTGAAAGTTGAATAAGCATTAGGAGTCTTATTTTTTACACTTTTCAAGCAAATGGCCAACTACTGGTACATGGCCAACTACTGGTGCTTTTACCTTAATTATATTATTGGGCATGAGATTCAATATCCCTTTTGAATTTTAGAAACAAAACAAAATCTACTTTTAAAAAAATCATTCTTTTGTGTCAAATTAAATTTATTTAAAAAATAAAATAAGTCTAAACCAGCCGTGACCAACCCATATTACACCACGGGCCGCATCGACGACCAACAAATTTCCAAGAGCCACACATAAAAGAATAATTTTAATTTTTGAAATGAAACTTCTTTACCGGTTTTGATTTTTTTTTGTTACAATAAAGGGAAATGATTTTTAATGATAGCGGAAAAATAATTTTTTTAAAATCTACTAAAATTTCCTGACAAATAAAATTTATTAAATTTACGAAATTAAATTATTATTTTAAAAACCACTAATATTTTATGACAAATAAAATTTATTAAAATTTATTTCAATAACATCTACCACTGAAAAATTGAAATTGGGGAGGATGAGGATTTGTTAACCAATCGACTTAATTTGGGGAATAATGGAATTGAAATAATTATCGGAAAAGATGTTTTTTTATCTAAATAGATTTTTTCCTCTTATTAAAAACAAGGACTAAAGATGAATAAGGACACTCGATAGTGGAGAAGTAATCTCCGGAATCAGAAGAAAAAATACAATGTATACATTAATTAAATGTAAAATAATTGGTTTAATAAAATTTATAAAAAAAAAAAAAAAAAAAAACATCTACCACTTAAGTTTCACTACCCACATGAACTCATATTTTGATGAGGCTCACACATATTTTTTGCGAAAACTAGTAAGGGAGCGTTAATTTTTTGAACCCCCCCCCCCTTAAATGTAACAGGTATATTTCTTAAAAATATATTATTTAAAATTAATTGAAAATAAACTTCAATCGATATTATGTAATATTATCTGGCTGTAATTTGACCTTTATATATATAATATAATATATGTAAAAACCAGTTTTTTTAGTAAAAACGGGTTCTTACTAGTTAAAACGCCTTTCCATGAATACTTTAGTGGTAACTAGAATTTACTGATGTTGGTTGAGTTTGGTCCAAAGGTCTAGAATCTTCATTTTTGACCTTCCGCCTCATTTCGGGTGTTTATTTTCAAAAAATTTTAATTCAAAATGTCAATAGTAGTAATTTTTTTGAAAAATATTAATTTTTGACATTTTTGTTTAAAAAAAACTTTGAAAATAAACACCCGAAATGAGTCCGAATGTCAAAAATGAAGGTTCTAGACCAGTGGTGGCCAACCCTTTTTAGTCCGCGGGCCGGATTCAACATGACATAGGATCTCGCGGGCCGGATTCTTTATAATTGTATATCTTAGCGGCACCTTTAATTAAAAAAACGCAACATTTTCAATGAATTCATTAATATATTTGTGTTTTTGTTAGTCCGCCAATTTCACCTCGTAATTTAGCAATTTTTTGTTTGCAACACACACCGACATATTGGTTATATGTCTGTTTATGTTTGGTATCGTAATGTCGCCTAATATTATGTTCCTTAAACACAGAAAAATTTTCCTTGCAAATAAGACACAAGCACTTCTCCCATTGCGCGACAAAAAGTACATATGTTTGTCCATTTCTCTTGGAAAACGCGGCACTCAGAATCAATTTTTAACCGACTTCAAAAAAGGAGGAGGTTCTCTATTCGATTGAATTTTTTTTTTTTTTTTTTTTTTTTTGTGCCTATGTTACCTCATATCTCCGCCAATTCTCAACCGATTTTGAAAAATTTTTTTGCATTGGGTCCAGTCTAGCTTCCGATTGGTCCCATTTTTTTTCGTATTTTTCATAGGTATTAGACCTTTTTTATTAGGTTTGTTTAGACCTAACTTCTTTGTTTATGAACCGATTTCGATGGTTCTTTTTTTATCCGAAAGGGGGTGTCTTAGGGATGGTGTCATATTAATTTGGTCAAGTTCTGATGATATGATCACTATTAATAACATCACTAAAAAGAGAAAAATAAAAATAATTTTTAAGAAAAAAATAAAAACCGACTTCAAAAAATTAAATGCAACAAATAAAATACACTAAAAGGTATAAAATAATTATTATCTTATTTAGTTACAACTAAACGACGAAATATTAACATGAAATTACTTTTTGAAGTTGGTGCCAAACATATACCTTTTATGAATCGCACTCGACGGATCTTACTTAAGTACGTTTGGAGGGTATGCTCGCTTATAGGTATAGTTAGTTTGGCACCGACTTCAAAAAGTAATTTCATGTTAATATTTCGTCGTTTAGTTGTAACTAAATAAGATAATAATTATTTTATACCTTTTAGTGTATTTTATTTGTTGCATTTAATTTTTTGAAGTCGGTTTTTTATTTTTTTTCTTAAAAATTATACGTTTTTTATTTCCCGTTGACATTATTTGGGATAAAAAAATTCTACGTCCTCAACGTTGAGGCCTAACATTAGACTAAAAAATATTTCAATAGACTTAAGTTTTTACTAAATTTCTTCCAGAACTTAAGTGACTTGATTTAAATTTTTCATTAAATTGAAGGGTTGGTTTTGTCACAAATATAATAAAACAATAATTTTAATAACTATTAGAATTATTTAATTGATAACTATACAGTTTCGGTCACCACTGGTCGACCATCCTCAGTAGTTCTAAAAATTGAAATGAAACATTTATTTACATTTTTTCTTTTTATAGAGAATTATATAATACAAAATTTTTTTTATTTTTTTATTTTTACAATAATTTGAAATCATACATACATCTCGTTCAAGAACCGGAATGATGTAAGTGTGATGTATCTATATTGAAGATTTAAGAATGAATGTTTCATGTGAAATGACAAATTCCGGTTCTTGAACGAGATGTATGTATGATTTCAAATTATTGTAAAAATAAAAAAATAAAATAAATTTTGTATTATATAATTCTCTATAAAAGAAAAAATTGTAAATAAATGTTTCATTTCAATTTTTAGAACTACTGAGGATGGTCGACCAGTGGTGACCGAAACTGTATAGTTATCAATTAAATAATTCTAATAGTCATCAAAATTATTGTTTTATTATGTTTGTGACAAAACCAACCCTTCAATTTAATGAAAAATTTAAGTTTTTACTCCATGCAAATGTCACGGCGCAAAAAGAACCACATCGTGTTCCATCACGATAACGCACGTCCATCGTCGAATTCATCGCCAACAAGGGCTGGATCAACTCCCGCATCCGCCGTACTCACCGACCGAAGCACCGACGGACTATCACATTAACCGCTCTTTGAAAAACTGGCAAAAGACTAAGATCTATGACAATTTGGATGACTTGGTGGCCGATGTCAAAGCGTGGATTGCCTCCAAGAATCGTGACATCTTCGCCCGTGGAATCGACCGACTGCCAAGCAAATGGGAAGCAGTTATTTAAGTAGATGGTGAATACGTTCCCGAATAATCATTTAAACATGTTTTTCTTAAATTTTATTATTGTTTTTGCTGAATAAAAATATTTTTTAAAAAACGTTCCATAATTATGCATCAACCTAATTATTATCATTTCCGTCCATAATTTAATTTATAATTTGAAAGTTTATATTGGGAAAATAAGGACAAGTTTTTTATGTGTGACTTTTTTATTTATCCACCAACGTTTCGTCGACTTTGCCGACTTCTTCAGGTCATGCCACACATTCGTCTAAATTTTCTATTGGAAGCTCTGAAGAACTGAGTACTGTTCTGTTCTGTATTGATAAGGTTGTTATTATAAAGAGAAAAAATTGTGTTTTTTGTGAATGTACCAAATATCTTTTGAAAATTGTATTCTGATGGCCTTCAATGGTAACGAAGGTAAAAAGAAAAATTTAAACGAATGTGTGACATAACTATTTGAAGCCCTGAAGAAGTCGGCAAAGTCGACGAAACGTTGGTGGATAAATAAAAAAGTCACACATAAAAAACTTGTCCTTATTTTCCCAAAATAAACTTTCAAATTATCAACCTAATATGCAGTTGCCGCAAAAGTATTCAGTGAATCGCGTTTGAACTAGTAAGAACCCGTTCTTAATAAAATCGGGGTTTTATTGCAACATATATATATATATATATATATATAAAAAGATTGAAAGATAGCTATAACAATTTTTTACTTTATTTTCCTAATTATACTGATATTATTTTTTTAGTTTTTTTTTTTTTTAAATTTAAATATATTTTTTCTAGAATTTTATCTAACACACTAATAAAAGGTGAACAACAATTTCGAAATAATTATATTTTAATTTGCTAAAGGGTAGTTATAAGACATTTTTATCTCAACATTATCTAGCTTAATTTTATTTCATAATTAAATTAATTAACAAAACTTAATTAGAAAATGACTTTTAATTATAAATTCCTGAATAATTATATTAATTATATGTAAAGACATAATCTTATGTACCTGAGTACTATCTCTATGTATACCTATACCTATATATATATATATATACTATATACGGGTGTCCCAAAAAGTCAAGGATCAAACGTTAACACGAGATAGGTGAGTTCAGGATTGTCCAAAATAAAAAAATGTTTTTAATAAAACTCTCTTAGTTTTCGAGTTATGGGCATTTTTTGAAAACCGTGAAAATCGCTACCCTGCTCTAAATAGTTGAATGCTGTGGCTACGAATTTTCATATTTTATAATTCTAATTTTTGTTACGGAATCGTGAATAATACTGCTATCGATCACAAAACAGAAAATAACTAAGAGTATTATACTTTTTGAGAAAAAAAAATATTTTTGTCAGATTCATGTGTCAAAAAATTTTAATCAGTTAACTTTGACTCTTGATATCTTAAAAAAAAACTGTATCAAACAATAATGGCAAATTATCTAAAAAATTGACGCATTTAATCAAGATTTCAAAATGGTATAAAACATTCCACTTTTTTAAAAAACTAAAACTAATATTTGCATTTTTATGCGAAAGAAACTAATTTCAAAACACAATTCGTAATTGGCTAAAGGGTAGAATTTAACATGAAAACTAATTTAATATATTAAAGTATTTTTATTCAATTAAAGTAAATGTTCAAAATAATAATTGTTTTTATATTCAATATCTAATAATATTTACAAATTTTAAAATTATTTGATATCTGTTTTCATGTTAAATTCTACCCTTTAGCCAATTACGAATTGTGTTTTGAAATTAGTTTCTTTCGCATAAAAATGCAAATATTAGTTTTAGTTTTTTAAAAAAGTGGAATGTTTTATACCATTTTGAAATCTTGATTAAATGCGTCAATTTTTTAGATAATTTGCCATTATTGTTTGACACAGTTTTTTTTAAGATATCAAGAGTCAAAGTTAACTGATTAAAATTTTTTGACACTTGAATCTGACAAAAATATTTTTTTCTCCAAAAAGTATAATACTCTTAGTTATTTTCTGTTTTGTGATCGATAGCAGTATTATTCAGGATTCCGTAACAAAAATTAGAATTATAAAATATGAAAATTCGTAGCCACAGCATTCAACTATTTAGAGCAGGGTAGCGATTTTCACGGTTTTCAAAAAAATGCCCATAACTCAAAAACTAAGAGAGTTTTATTAAAAACATTTTTTTTATTTTGGACAATCCTGAACTCACCTATCTCGTGTTTGCGTTTGATTCTTGACTTTTGGGACACCCTGTATATACAGGGTGTTCAACAGAACTCGTTCATTAAAAGTTTTCATTGAAGGAGTTGAGAAAAAATTTTGAACTTTGACATATTTATGTTTTGGAATATGTTCTTTTTAAATAAATTATTAACAACATTTTTCTAATGATATATACTTACAAATGGGTGGGGGTCTACAAATTATATCAAATTTCGTAGCTCTGAGATTTATGGTTGCGAAACGCAGGGGAGGTGGGGGTATATTCTCAAGTACGTAAACATCAACTTCCGGTTCTTCTATTTTAGCCAAAATCTTGTTATACTTCTTGTGGCCTTTAGATAAGAGGTTCTCAAACACTGTGCCGCGGCACACTGGTGTGCCATCAAACCTTTAACAATGTGCCGCTAAAAATTGAGAATGCATTGTTTTTCTGTAGGTAATTATAATTTATTTGAATATAAATATTTCTGTACAATTGACCCTGTTGATGAGTTGTTTATTTCTTCTACAATAATTTGGCAACATCATCTTTATAAAACTACATTTATTATGTCAGTTTTCATTCTAAGTCACGTTATACTTTTCGTATTTAATTCAGTATTTTTTCTTTAATCTTTAACTAAGATTATGTAAACTACAATTATGTAGATCCTTGGTGTGCTGGCAAATTTTTATGTCATTAAAAGTATTCCGCGTGGTAAAAAAAAGGTTGAGGATCACTGCTCTAGATAGCTAAAGTTTCAAAATTCAAGGCTCTGCGACTTACCGAAGACGAGATGTGAACGATTTACACCCCCTTCCCTTATTTCAATCGGATTAAAATTTATACACGATTAATAAGACTTAATAAATACATCAATTTTTAGCGAAATCGTTAGAGCCGTTTTTGAGAAACAGATTCTATATATTTATATATACAATATATACAAGAATTGCTTAATTAATAATTTAAAATTATTAACAACTTTTGGACACTTTCTGCTTTGCCGCAGTCGCCATCAACTTTCTTATTTTCTATGGGATCCCCCAAATATATTTGCATCATTAGGTAAAGTGTTAAAAACTAAGATGATTTTGTGTAATGCACTTGATGTCTAAAATTTATAATTTCTAAGCTATTTGAGATAGTTTTTAAAATCTATCAATTTAGCGTTCATCTTTAAAAATTAATAATAATTAAACTATTGTTTGTAGAATTAATATGAGCCATCAGAACTCTTAATTAGATATTAAAGAATCTTATTTAATCATAAAAATTCAAATTTTATATCCAGGATGACCATAATAATCGTTTATTTTTGAAAATCACAAAGTTGTTAATACTCAATTTTTTCAAATGGAACATGGCATAAATTTTCAGTATTTTTGAATTCTACATAAAAATACAATAGGAGTTTATTAAATATTCCCTATACCTAAAATGAATAGTTTTTTAAATAAAAATATTTTAAATTTCACACGTCCATAATGTATAAAAAATTTAAGATCTAAACGAGTGAAATTTTAAATATTTTTTATTTAAAAAACTATTCATTTTGGGTATAGGGAATATTTAATAAACTCCTATTGGATTTTTATGTAGAATTCAAAAATACTAAAATTTATGCCATGTTCCATTTGAAAAAATTGAGTATTAACAACTTTGTGATTTTCAAAAATAAACGATTATTATGGTCATCCTGGATATAAAATTTAAATTTTTATGATTAAGTAAGATTCTTTAATGTCTAATTAAGAGTTCTGATTGATCAAATTAATTCTACAAACAACAGTTTAATTATTATTAATTTTTAAAGATGAACGCTAAATTGGTAGATTTTATAAACTATCTAAAAATAACTCAGAAATTATAAATTTTAGACATCAAGTGCATAATACAAAATCATCTTAGTTTTTAACACTTAATCTAATGATGCAAAAATATTTGAGGGGTTCTATTGAAAATAAGAAAGTAGATAGTGATTGCACCAAAGTAGAAAGTGTCCAAAAGTTGTTAATAATTTATTTAATATTTTTTAAAAATAAAAATAAAACCGACTTCAAAAAAATTAAATGCAGCAAATAAAATAATAAAACTCAAAAATAAAATAAAATACACTAAAAGGTATAAAATAATTATCTAATTTAGTTACAACTAAACGACGAAATATTTACATGAAATCACTTTTTGAAGTCGGTGCAAAACATATACATTTTATAAATCAAACTCGACGGATTTTACTTAGTACAATTGGCGGGTAAGCTCGCTTATATAGTTTGTTTAGCACCGACTTCAAAAAGTGATTTCATGTTAATATTTCGTCGTTTAGCTGTAACTAAATTAGATAATTATTTTATACCTTTTAGTGTATTTTATTTTTATTTTTGAGTTTTATTATTTTATTTGTTGCATTTAAGTTTTTTGAAGTTGGTTTTATTTATTTTTTTTATAAAAATTATTTTTATTTTTCTCTTTTAGTGTTGTTATAAAGTAATAGTGACTTAATATAATACCTTGCATGCATCTCGTAAGAGAAAGTGTCGGGCGAATGAATCAGAAAATGATAAATTTATTAAACCAATTATTTTACATTAATTAATGTATACATTGTATTTTTGCTTCGATTCCGGAGATTACTTCTCCACCATCGAGTGTCCTTATTCATCTTTA